>CM053771.1:11875337-11898367 GCA_028658325.1 Potorous gilbertii | reverse complement strand
ATGAAAACCTATCTTACAATACAGGAAAGTGGGGGAGAAGGAGATAAGTAGGGTGGGGGGATGATGGAAGGGAGGGCAATGGCAGGAGGCAGCATTTGATGTCAACACTCTCAGGGAGGGACAGGATCAAAAGAGAGAATAGAAACAATGGGGGCAGGATGGGACGGAGGGAAATATCGATACTTTTAACACAACTTGACTATTATGGAATTCATTGGCAAAACTACACAGATATGGAGATATGGCCGATATTGAATTGCCTGCCTTCCCAAAGCGAATGAATGGGGAGGGAGGGACGGGGAGAAGTTGGTACTCAAAGTCTTAGGAACAACTGTCGAGTATTGTTCTTGCTAATAGGAAATAAGAAATATAGGTAATGGGGAATAGAAAGTTATCTGGCCCTAGAGGACAAGAGAGAAGATGGGGACAAGAGAAGGGAGGGATGATAGAAGAGAGGGTAGATTGGTGATAGGGGAAATTAGAATGCTTGGTGTATTGGGGCTGAGGGAGGGGACAAATGGGGAGAAAATTTGGAACGCAAAATTTTTTGAAAATGAATGTCAAAAATTAAATAAATAAAGTTATATCAACAAATAATGAAGCAAGAGGCTTCTTTTTCTCTCCTTTCCCCATCTCACATCACGTATATTATTTGTCCAACGGTCTCCACCTTCACTTCATGTAACATGATGAAGTAGCATTAATTTTCACTAAGGTTAATCCTACTATCTGTTCAAGCAATCCATTCCTTTATGATTCCTCCAACAGATTGTCCCCCGTTTTATCCCTAAACTATTCCTTATTTTGACTATCTATCTATTTGCTCATTTCCTACTATCTATTAATATAACCACGCCTGTCCTATCCTAAAAAAAAAACACAGCAGAAACAAACATTCACTTGATCTTTCCATCCTTGCTAATGGTTATTTTATAACTCCTTCGCCTTTTGCACTTAAATTGCATGAAAATTCAGGTGCAATATATGGTTCTATTTCTCTCCTGTCACTTTCTTCTTAATCCATTACGATTCTGTTTTCAGGCTTATTCCACCATAAAAGCTCTCTCACAAGTTGCTAATTATGTCTTAGTTGTCAAAATCAGTAATTTTTCCTTCCTTGACCTCTCTACAGGCTTTATAAGTGTTGATTACTCTCCGATCTTGGTAGTCTTTTTTTTTCTAAGTTTGAAAGATGCCTAACTCTTCTGAGGCTCTCCTATTTTTCTGACTGTTTCTTCTCTTTCTCCTTTGCTGGCATCCTCTTCAGAACATGCCTTGGAATCATAGTTGTACCAAAGAATTTTATCCTTGTCCTCTTCCCCTCGCTTGATGAGATCATCAGCTTACAAGGATTTAATAATTACTTCCGTGCCAAATAAATAGATTCTGAAATGTACTTATCCTGCCCAACCCACCTGCTGACCTCCAGTCTTGTACCTGTAAAAGTGATTTTAACACATCTCAAATTGGATATTTAGTAACCAACCAACCACATTCAAAATTTGCAATACTAAACTCATTGCCTTTCTCCTTGCACCCTCTCAGCTCCTAACTTCTCTGTACTTTCAAGGGCAGCATCTATCTCCCATTCTCTCAGTCGCATTACCTTGGAACCATCCAGGACACCTATTTCTCTTCCTCCACATCCAACCTGTTGACAAGGTCTGTTCATTTCCCCTTCCCAAAGTCTGTCAGGTAGAGTTCCTTATCACACCTGCACTATTGCAGCAGTCTAACAGTAGTTCTGCGTTTCTCAAGTGTCTCCCGATCCAATCTATCATGTACTCAGTCTCTAAAATGATGTTCCAAAAACACAGAAAACAATTGCTCTTTTTAGTCGTTCTAACCTATCCAATGATCCATAGAACCTTGGTAAATTAGGTCATTTTTTTTTCTCACTTGTTAGCTTGCCTTTAGTCATTGGAAGGGTGTGGCTTCACACAAACCGAGACTTGGGAACTATCTTAATTTAGAAGGACCAAAGTGACCCATTGCTTTCTGGGCTTCATACATCTACAAAACTATCAAGAGACAAACAGAATTTTAAAAGTGGAGAAATATTGATTGCTCATGACTAGGCGATTTCATAGAATGAATTGTCATTACTCCCTATACAAATATGTTGGTGTGCGCAGTAATATATAATACCAGAAGACTACCTTAAAGAACTAGACAAAATGATAACTACATCCCATCTGGAGGTACAAAAGGTCAAAAAAAACCGAGGAAAATCATGAAAAAATGTGCAAAGTAATAAAGCCTTCTGAATCTTAAGTGAACACATTTTTATTCAAAACAATGTGATGTTAGCAAAGAAATAGAGGAATGAATCACTGGAATAGACTTCGTATAAAAAAATACAGAAATTATGAGCACTAGTGTTTGATAAACGCAATGATTCTAGCCGAGTAGGTAAGAATCATGATCTGAGAGAAAAAAGCCTCAGAGAAACCTCGAAATCCTTAAAATAGAAACTACTGAAAAACAACATCTCATTTTCATGTGTGTGTTCATCTTTTGTTGCCAAAGAAGACCATGCCATCACAGAAATAATGACATGACTTGCACTTGACTTTGAGTGAGGGAGAGTTGTGCAGGTCACCATCCTTCCATTTCCTCCAGAGCCATCTTAACCAAGTGACCAGATTGCTGTAGCCAGAGCAGTCCAACAGTTCCGGGGCGGTTACGGTCTAACAGAGCTAGGATGAAAAGACAGGTGGGACACAGGAGTCTGAACAAGCTGAGTTTTTGCTGGACATATTGAGCCAATAAATTAGGGGATCGGGATGCTTAAATAGTGAACAAAACACAAAGGTAATGACTGAAGCATGATACAGAGAAGATTGTGATAAGTAGAAAGGGAGGCCAAGGGCCTCTTTATTATAATGTCATCCTGTATAGCAGGGGCCCTGATTCCCGCAACTTCAACACCAGAATTCAAGGATGTGCACCCGAGAAAAATACATCACTTAACTTCTGAAGTCAGATACTCTCCCTTGGAGGAGGGGAACTCTTGATAATGGGCTCTTTCAAACCCCTCAAGGTTCTCTACAACAGATATTCATCAGGATGACAGAAGATGACCCAGGATGAGGCAATCGGGGTTAAGTGACTTGCCCAAGGTCACAAAACTAGTGAGTGACTAGTGTCCAAGATGAGATTATAGGTACAAGGAAGAAAAAAAGAAGCCTTTCAGATCTTTGGATACAGAAAGACTTCAGAGTCACAGAAATTACAGAGACAATCAAAGAACATAAAATGAATACTTTCAGTGAATTAAATTTCAAACATTCTTGCAGAAAGAAAACCAGTGGAGCTAAAACGAGAATGAAAACAGGCAAAAAGGGAAAGTATTTGCAATTTTCTCTGATAAATGTCCCACTGTCAATATATATACAAAATTTAAAAGTCAATGAGACATGTTTGCCAGTTGATAAATGATCAAAGATTCTCAGGCAGTTTTCAGAGGAAGAAATGAAAGATACCAACTGCCATAGTGAAAAAAAATTAATTTAGGTACGTGAGAATTAAAGAAACTATGAAGCATCAATTCACACTCATAATGATATTGGGAACTTTGCTAGAAAAGGAAATTGAGGAAATCTAGAGGGACTTTGGGAGAACAGGTATGTTAATACATTTGGGGGCACTGTGAACTTCTCAGTCAACCTGGAAAGAAAATTTACAACTATACTCACACATTTCTTCAACTGTTTATACCCTTTGACCCTGCTATTAGATCTGCATCCTAAAGATGTCAACTGGAGCCAAGGTCTCTTTGCTGAATAGAAAAAGAAGGGATCTTCCAATTCAAAACCTCTTGTTTTCCCTGTGGAGGAACAACTATAAAACCAATCTCATTTTAAGAAAAGGAGATTGTACTCCTGACTCTACCAGGAAGGCTGAATTTAAATCTAAGCAAGTTACATATCATGTAAAGATATTAGGATGACCAGCACAGCCCTCCCTCACTCAAAAGAAAGTGAAGTGCAAGTCATGTCATCATTTCTCTGATGGCATGGTCTTCTTCGGCAATGAAACTATCTTTGGAAAAAGAATCAGAAAATGGTAGGAAATGGAATCCAAAGAGTCTCTTCATCAATACCATTTTTAAGGTGAGAAGGCTATCAGAGAATCGCATCTTTAGAGTGAAACAAACATTTGAGATCGCCAGTTCTGACTTTCTCATTTTAAAGATGAGCAAAATGAGAGAGTTAAGTGGATTACACAAAGACATATAAGTAATAAGTAACAGAACCTGACTTTAAAGCGAGGTCTTTCTGACTCCACATGTAGTATCTCCAAGGGATCATGCAGAAGAAACTCTCTAAAATTTTTCTTTATTTTCCTTGAACATTCAAACATAGGAGATACTCCAAGATATAAATACAGCTTACATTGAAGTGACGAGCTGATGTGAATAAAATATTCCAAGACTGGATGAACCCTTCATGTAGATAATTTCATATGGTGCCAAAAGCCCCAAGGACACAGGTGCTATTACCCTCATTTTTACAAAGAAAAAACCAGGGCTAATTGAGTTTAAGGTCCTTCCCCAGGGTCACACAGGTAGGAAGTATCAAAAGTAGGATTCCAATTTCAGTGTTATTGAATCCAAGTGTAACACAGTAACCACTGTCCTTTCCAATATGGGAATATTTTTGTCTGAAACATCTTTTGATGGAGGTAGACCAAGTACTATTATTCAATTTACTCTTGTGTCAAGGAAATAAGGATGCAGTAAGTGGCAGAAATGGGACTGAAAAGAGAGTTTTGCTCCTTTTCCCCACCTCTCCAGGGCTCACTGTTACTCAGTAGCAGAAACAGCTTTAACTCATGCTTGTATAGTAGTTTAGAGTTAGCACAGCAGTTCTACCCTTTCCTTCTCCCCAGTACTCTAGAACAAATTCCTCCAAAATATGCTGATTCATCAGGAACATTCTAGGTTTGTGGAGCTTTAGTCTTCCTTATTTTGATATAATTTACCTAAACCCAAGGGTTTCTAAGTAAACTGAGAGAAGTGCTATGATACTGTGCTTTATCCTTGTAATTGTTAATATTATTACTGGGTTCCTAGAAATAAGCTACTAATTTAGGGAAATCTTTGTTCCACTTGCTAAATGAATTCAAGAACCTGTTGCAATCTACTTGTGCTTGGTTCTCTAGAGAGGTAGGGATGGGATGGTGATTAACATTAAGTAAATACGCAAATTTATATTTGATGTGTTTGAATAAGCAAGGAGAAAACAATCAAAACAATCTTCATATTCATGTCAATAGTAAAATTAAGAATAGCTTCATTTAAATGTGGCTCGTTATGAATATAGAGTACTTAAACACAAATTATGCCATTAGTACCTTGAACAGACCCATGACTGAGAAAAATGAGTGTAAACTTGGTGAAATAATTTGCCCCAGATCATACATAAATGGTCCTTCACACTCTAGGAATACTAATCCTTCTGAAATTTCCATTCGGATAATTTACCCTGCACAAGTGCAAAATGGCACTCTCTCTCTCACTTAAATCCAAGACACTCATCTTTCATAGCATCATACACCTAATATAACGGTCACCATCAAGAATGAAGGACAAATTTTAACAGAATTTAGATCATCTGTCTGTTTCGTTACTGTGACATTACTGTAAGATGTTTGTCTAGCCTAAAATCCTTCCTTACTGAATGCCAGTTTTCCCAGTAATCTTTATTCAAAAGAATATTCTTTCTTTGTTAACAGGGTTTTTTTACTTTACATTTATTTTCGTTTCAACGAAACTATAGCTGTAAGTAGGGAAATTTTGGTCAGATTTCAATCATGCTTTTTTACCCAGACAACAGATTAGATGAATTAAAAGCTTTTTTGAGTCAGTATGATTGGAAACCTAGGGAAGAAAAATTGGGACGTGTTTTTTCAAATATGGAACATGTTTTGAGATCTCAAAAGAAAATTCCATTTCGTAACAGGAATATCATAATAATTAATGCTAAAATCATATAATGCTTTGAAATTTAAGGGTCAAACTGAATTTGAAATTAGACAGAAATGGTTCAGTTGCATGGTGTGGGTGACAGTTTTAATTATATGTGTGTATGTTTCTGTAACGCTACATGTCATATATCTAGCAGGTACTCAATTCTTTAATGGAATTGCAGTCCTGGGCAAGTCACCTAACTGTTCTATGATTCAATTCAGCCATCAAAAAAAGATTGGTTGTTGTGAGGATAAAAATGAGATAATTAGTGTACTAAATATTTAAAATAGAATATAAATGCCATTTATAAATGTATAATATGAAAACATAAATTGATTTTATAAATTAATATAATGTAGAAATGAACTATATAAACACATAAGTCTCATATATATGTATATAAACATATATATATATATATATATATTTGTGTTCATATATGTGTGAATATAAAAATGTAATAGGTACCTATATTAATGAGATGGTATTACAAAGCAGGTACAGAATTGGAGGTTGGAGAAGTGAAAGTTTTATGCCCTCACGGAAGATACTATTAATTTGACTTAGGACAACTACAGTTTATAAAGTCATTCGCATTGACTCTAGGTACGGTGTGATCTCAGAATGACAGTAAATTGGAGGAAGCAGAGTTGTCAGCAAAGGCACCTGGAGTGACTGGAGCATTGCCAGCCCCCTAAGGGATGAGAAGACAATGAAAACAATTTTTTTTTTTTTTTTACAAAAGATGGCCCAAGTTATGCTGCAGCTTGTTCCCACTGATAATTATTCAGTGTGAACATTCACACCTCAGATATCAGAAGAAGCTGCACATCAAAACTCAGGATATTGTTTTGTTTAATTGTTGTTTAGACACAAGAAAGTGATGGAAAACATGCCATTAGTTCACAGTAAATTTGAACCACATCCTATTTTTCAGAGAGCTGATCATTAAACAGTTAAAAATACATGGAGGGAAATTTACAAAACATGACATGAGAAGAAGGTGCTAAGTAAATACTCACTTTGTAGTTCCAATAGAATCCAATTCCATCCTTAGAGATATACAGAATGATTCCTGGAGTGCTAAAGGGATATGGCCCATTATAAAGTGCTAATTATAAAGTACCAACCAGGTATTTATGCATCCGTCTATGTGTATAGAGAAATAGATAGATTGATCAATAAGTGAATAAATAGATAGATATAGATCTGTATATATATATATATATATATATATATATATATATATATATATATATATATATATAAAGAGAGAGAGAGAGATATGTGTAAGTGCATGTGTGCATGTACATGTATGTATGTATGTATGTAATCCTAATGGGGATCTTGAAAAGGAAGCAACAATCACAAAGAAGTAGCATGGCCCCATCAAGAACAAGTCAGGCCTGCATTAATTTGCTGTCTTTGTTGACAGCTACAAAACCGACATTTCACATAAATGCTATAAATATAATTTGCCAGCACAACTGGACATTCTGTCAGGAACTCCTATGGACATCTCCCCTTCCTTCTACTAGGTCATTTTATTACTCACTGATCCCTCCTTCTAAGGTGACTAATGACTCTATATTTAGCCTTAAATCAGATTAAAAATGAAATTTAAACTTTGGATTAAAATTATGTCTCATAAATTAGATTTTAATTTAATAGTTTAAAACATCCCTCATAAACCAATAAACCCTCAGCTTGCAACCCAGCTTATTAAAGTTTTATAAAATAAAGAATCATGTATTTTTCATCATATCTAGCTCACATTCTTTCTATACTTTTTGTGCATCTGTGAATGTATGTGTGTAAGTGTGTGTGTGTTTTGTGGAACATGATGTCTCTGGTGGTTATTCCAAGTAGACTGTTCAATGAGATCGTGTTTCACGAATTGAGAACTTTTCCGTTACGAATGTATAGATGGGGGATGTGGGAAACTTGGGAAGAAATCTATTTTACATCTTGTATATTGAAAATTATCATTTGTGATAGCTCAATTGATTTTTTATGCTATTTATCAGTTGTACTGTCAACAACCTTGGTTTTTCTTTATACCATGCAGTTTAAGGAACCTGGAATATCTATCTATCTATCTATCTATGAATTTATCCAACACCTACCTATCTATTTATCTATCTGTCTGTCTGTCTGTCTATCTATCTATCCATCTATCTATCTATGTGTCTTAAGCCTGTTATGCATATTAATGCATAAGAATAAGACAATTATATTTCATCATAAAAATTATTGAAGGGGTAGATTCAGAGAAGTGTGGAAATATTTGCATGAATGTAAATAGAGAGAAGTGAGTCTAAGCAGAGCAATATATACAGTGATTACTGTGTAAAGAAAGGCAATTTTGAGAACAGTTAATGGTCAATGTACTTATAACCCAACAAATTTATAAGTACTTATTACACCCATACTGTGTACTAAAGTTTTTCTTAGTGCTAGAAATATTTAATGGGACAAAACACAGTCCTGAAACTCAAGATGTCGACAATCTAATGGGAAACATAATACGCAAATGACTAGGTCTAATATACGGACAAAATAGAGAGGAAATGACCAACACAGGGAAGGTACTGGAATTCAAGAACAAAGAAGAATGAAAAAAAGAGAGAGGTTTTCCTGTAGGTGCTGGTTTTTCATTTCGAATATGAAGGCAGAAAATTTTACACTTTATTGCATAGATGTAGAAACACAGGCAAATACTGTTAAGTGACTTGCCAAGGGTCACACACCTAGCACGTGTCTGAGGCCTGATCTCAAGGCTTCCTGACTCCAAGCTGACTCTTCTATCTATTCTTACCTAACCTGTCACCTCTAGCTAGATGCTCCAATGTACCATGGTCCTTGAAGAGAAGGAGTAATCCAGCTTGGAGTCAAGTTTTTAAGCACCTAGGTGGTTAATTGACAGAAAGCTAATTCCTCTTCATGGAATCAATCAGTGGGGAGATGGGAGGAATGTGGCTTCCAAACATATTCTTAAAATACTTTTAAGATGGTCAACCATCAGCTTTAATTACATTCAACAACAGAGAAATACAACCAGAGAATAAAGACTAAAAGGCTTCTAATTGACATAAGCAATGCATACATCACACATCAACAGAGACATACAAGTTTCTGACCACATATACATAGTTACCAGGAAGAAATGCAGGGCCATGTGGGTATTCAGGTTGAGGGAAGAGGGTAGCCTCCAAACAGCTTCCCAGAACCCCATCTACAAAAATTACCTTAGTCAAAAGTGTAAGCGCCACAACAAAACTCATTTCATAATATTTGTATACTTCTCAGAACAAGAGGCATCCCAAACCTTGTGACCCAGAGCCTAAGAAACATTTAACAAAAGATGTGTGCTTTTCTACAAAACCAACCTCCCTTAATCAAGTACCCATTGATGGGATCCACCTGAGATCTAAGAATGGGTGAGAATGATCTTTATATTGCAGACATGTAATATATTTTTGAGATTTTAAGGTGTGAAATGAATGACAGTGTGAGTGGTGTTGATGGTGATAATGGTAGTGATAGTGATTGGGGGGCACATTACTGGAAAATTTTAAAGAAGATCAGAAATATGCAAACTTTCCAACTTTCCAGACTTCCTTCAAAAACAGTCAGAAAATCACCAAAAAGTAAATGTAGAGAAGCAAAAATAAAAGAGTAAAGTAGTTGTCCTCCTAAGATGACTTGACAGGATGTCAAAAAAGACAGATTTTCAGTGGTTGATCTTTGAGCTGAGTGAAGTGTAGACACTTTCAAGTTGACTGAATTAAGGATCATTAGACCTTAAGTGCAACTCCTTTGAAAAACAGTCTAGTCCTCAAAAAAATTTCAAATCCCCTCTCACTTCACTCCCAAGCGCGGCAACTTTCACCCCACATACTTCCATCTAACAAACAACAGTCCCTTCAGTACGAAAGTATTTAACGACAACTCTGAACACCAAAACACCACTTTTTTCGAAGTTAGAAGTAGTTTTGTTGAGCAGAAGTGATCCTACCCTGTTGATGTAGGTAGGGTGTGAGGGTGAGGTGGCACATGCCTGGTGAAAGCAGTAACACAGGAAGAAAAAAATGTTTTGGTGACAGTGTCTCTAGGGGCCCTGATTTTGGATGAGGGGAGGGGAGGAGTTCTTGAGGTTGATCCCCCAGACAGAATTCAGAAAATAGCAGTAAGGCAGACCGGAGACTTGGTCAATATTATCCGCTAATTGAGGTTACAATTTAATTAAAGTAATAAGGTACTAAAAAGATAACCTTTGATAAAAATGAGTAAGCAAAGGAAAAGCAACCCAAACGTAGAGAGCTACTTCCTTGTAAAGAAGAAGCAGATTCATATACAGAAGACGTTAGTGAGGTTAAAAATAAACACTCCTACCCCAGAAATTCACTTCAAGTGATCACGAGCCACGCAAAATATCTAGGAAGAACTTGAAAGGAATCTGAAATTCACATAGGAAAAATTGAGGGGGAAATGTAACAAATAGAAGAAACCCAGGAAAAGTATGAAAGAAAATTAACCAACTTTAAAAAAAAAAACCTTATTCTTAATTTTCAATGTATATTTATTTAGTATTAGTTTTCAACATTCACTTTTAAAAGATATTGAGTTTTAAATTTTGTCACATTTCTTTCCATCCTCCCTACAGAATATGGCCTACAATCTGTTATAAACTATATATGTGCAACTATATTAAATGTATTTTCACATTAGTTACATTTTAAAGAAGAATTAAGGTGCAAAGAAATAACATGAAAAACAAAACAGGAAAAGAAAGGAACACAATAGTATGCTTTTCTCTGCATTCGGAAAACATCGTTGTTTCTCTGAATGTGGATAGTATTTTCCATCCAGAAGTTTTTTCAGAAAATCTGGGATCTTTCATTACTGAGTGGAGCAGTATGGATCAAATTTGGTCATTGTACAATATGACTCCTACTGTGTAAAACGTTTTCCTTTTTCTCAGCATTATTTCATTCAAGTAATACCAGGTCTTTCTGAAGTCCACCTCATCATTTCTAATGCAACAATGGTACTCTATTCCAATAAGGTACCACAACTTGTTCACCTGTTCCCCAGTTGATGGGCATCCCCTAAACTTCCAGCTGTTGGCCACTCCAAAAAGAGATGGTATAAATAATTTTGTACAGGTAGGTCGTTTCCCCATTTTTATAATATCTTTTGAGTAGAGAATTAGAAGTGTTGTTGCTAGAGAAAAAGATTTGCACAGTTAATAGCCCTGTGGGCATAATACCAGATTGTCCTCCAGAATGGATGATCAATTTATCACGAACAATCCATTAGTGTTCCAATTTTCCCATATCTTCTCTAAACTTTATCATTGTTCTGTTTTGTTATGTTAGTCAATGCGACAGGTGTAAGGTTGTACCTCAGAGTTGTTTTGTTTTGCACCTCTCAAATGAATAGTGCCTTAGGCATTTTTTCATGTAATTGCAAAAAGCTTCAATTTCTTCATCTGGGAACAGTCTTTCATGTCATTTGACTATTATCAATTAGGGAATAGCTTGGATTCTTATAGAGTGGAATCAAGTCTCTGTATATTAAAGAACTGAGGAATTGTTCAGAAACACTGGCAGGAAAAATTGTTTCCCAGCTTTCTGCTTCACTTAAAATCCTTGTTGCATTACCCTTGTTTGTGAAAGAAAAAAAAAACAACTTATTGTAATCAAAGTTTGGAAATGTAAAACCTAAGGGGAGAAAATTACTCCATGAAACCTAGAACTGGACAAGAGAAACTGAATGACATCATAAGATACAAAGAAAAATAAAACTTAAAAAAATAGAAGAGAATGTGAAATGTTTCAAATTTAGAATTATTGATTGGGATAACAAATTCAGGAGAAACAATATAAAATTTGTCATTCTACTGACAATGTTACCAGAAATTTTTAAAGGAAATTACCCTGGGGTTCTAAAACAGGAGAGTAAATCAGAAATAGAAAAAAAGCAATCTCTGGCCCATCACATATTAGAGATCCCAAGGATAAAACTTACTGGAATGAAATAATCAAGGTTCAAAGCTTCCAGTTTAGGTAAAAAGCCCGAACAAAAACAAACAACAACAAGAACAACAACAAAAATTGCAAGCAATAAGGAAAGAAAAATAATACTATGGAAGTTCAGTCAGAATTTCACAAGATATAGTAGCACCTAATCTAAAAGACGATGGGTCCCGGGACATTATATCTCAAAAACCAAATGACCTGGGTGCTGAACCAAGAATAGTTTATCTCACAAAAGTGAGTACTACTTGGGAAAAAATGAACATATGATAAATTGAAATATTTGTGGCATTTATAACAAAAAGAATAGAACTTAACGGAAAATTTGTTATAAAAAAGACAGAAAAAAATCTAAGGAAAACATTAAAAATGAATTCCAAGTTAATTTAGAGGTTAAACAATTTACTTATAGTATGAAAAATGTATCAATACTCTTAAACCTATCGTCATTACAAAGGTAGGTTGAAAGGAATGTTGATCCTGAGTAATATATGATAGGATGATATTAAAAAAACGTAGGAAAGGGTAAAATGGAATAACTGTATTATAAAAATGGGACACGAAATGACGAACAAATACAGAGAAGTTATGTGTGTGTGTGGAAGAGTGGAAATGTTGAGACTTTAGTGTAATCCATGTTAAAGAGAAAACAATGTGTATATCTGGAAAGATATGGTTGGTAGTTGTTGTCCCCTAGCCTCAAAGAGAATAAAATCCTATTCTAGAGTCAAGTCACATTATGTCTCACTGTGGCTGATCAGACCAATAAAACCTTGGGATGTTCTATCAGAGCAGAGGCAAAAATTGTGCACATGAACATTTGAGGTGGATTGTCTTAATGTGCACATATCACATTTCTTATGATATGCTTCAATTCTGCTTTCTTCATAAAACACAGCAATTTCTCTGATGCAGGAATGCCATTTGATTGGTCCACAGCGAGTGTCTCCTGTCACATAAACATTTGCAAAACAATTTGTTTTGGGAGAAGATAGACCAACGCTCATTATTGGTCTGAGGGTCAGGGTATTTACAGACAGAAACTGCAAGCCTAGGTGACATTCAGCTTGTTTCCCACCCTAGTGATTTAATCAGTCTTATCTTTCTTTTTAATATAAATTCATTTATTTATTTTTTACATTCATTTTCACAAAATTTTGGGTTCCAAATTCTCTACCCATTTGTGAACTCCCCCCACCCCAATACACAGAGCACTGTAATTTCTCCTATCACCAATCTGCTGTCTCTTCTATCATCCCTCCCTTCTCATGTCCCCATCTTTTCTTTTTCCTGTAGGACCAGCCAACATTCTATTCCCCATTACCTGTATTTCTTATTTCCTAGTAGCAAGAACAATACTCGACAGTTATTCCTAAAACTTTGAGTTCCCACTTCTCCCCATCCCTCCCCCTTATTCCCTTTGGGAAGGCAGGAAACTCAATATAGGCCATATCTGTGTAGCTTTGCAAGTGACTTCCAAAATAGTCCTGTTTTGTAAGAATAACTATATTTCCTTCCATCCTATCCTGCCCCCCAGTGTTTCGATTCTCTCTTTTGATCATCTCCCTCCCTGAGTGTTGACTTCAAATTGCTCTCTCCTCCCAATACCCTCCCTTGCATCATCCCGCCCACCCTCCTTATCCCCATCTCCCCCACATTCCTGTATTGTAACATAGGTTTTCATACCAAAATGAGTGTGCAATTTGTTCCTTCCTTGGTCAAATGTGATGAGAGCAAACTTCATGTTTTTCTCTCACCTCCCCTCTTTTCCCCTCCACTAAAAAGTCTCCTGCCTCCCTCTTCGGTGAGAGATAATTTACCCCATTCAATTTCTCCGTCTCTCCTCCCATTATATTTCTCTCTCACCGTTTACCTTGATTCCTTTTAAGATATGATCACATTCTCTTCAATTCACTCTGTGCTCTCTGTCTCTGTGTTTGTATGCATGTGTATATGTGTGTGTGCATGCACACGTGCACATGCGTGTGTGTGTGTGTGTGTGTGTGTGTGTTTGTGTGTAATCCCTCCAACTACCCAGATACTGAAAAGTATCAGGAGTTACAAATACTGTCTTTCCATATAGGGATGTAAACAGTTAAACTTTGGTAAGTCCCTCATGACTTCTCTTTGCTGTTTACTTTTTCAGGCTTCCTCTCATTCTTGCATTTGAAAGTCAAATTTTCTTTTCAGCTCTGATCTTTTCATCAAGAATTCTTGAAGGAGAGTCAAGAGGGTGGAGTAGAAAGACTCACATATGCTGGCTCTGAACCCACAGCCCATGGATCTCCTCTAAAAAAAACTCCAAACAAATTCTGGAACAGTGGAGCCATGCAGCATGGGGTGAAGGAGATTTCCGTTCCAGAGAGCCCTGAAAAACTGACCCTAAAGTACTATCATGCAGAAGATGGGAGGGGAGCCCAGCCCTGCCCTGGCCTCACGGCACTGACAGGAGTGAACAGATCCGAGCAAGCTTCAGGGACAGAATCTCCAGCGGCCACGAAGGTCCCTCCACCCACAGGCACACAGGTCAGCCAGAGAGACTTCTGGACGGGCTGAGAGGGGAGCAGGGTGTCTCCATGTCACGGGCCCCCTCGGGAGGCAGTGGTAGAGGCAGCTGGTGGCCAGAGGCTCCCAGAGCAGGCAGGAGCTCAGCAGCAGCTCCATTTGAGAAGGTCTCTGAATAAACACCCTGAGGGAACTGAGCCTGGGAGGAGGCCCTGCCCCCACCTGAGAACCTGATTTAATCTTACCCTGAATAGCAGCCTGCTGGTCCCCGAAAGCCCTGAAGCTGGGGAGTAGCATTTGAATCTCAGAACCCAAGCACTAGCTGGGCAGGTCTGGAGGCAAGGTGGGGTGGAAAGGAATCTCAGAAGTCAAGTAACTGGGAAGCAAAATGCCCAGAAAGGGAAAAAAACTAAGACCATAGAAGATTACTTTCTTGGTGAGCAGATATTGCCTCCTTTCCTTTCTGAAGAGGAAGAACAATGCTTACCATCAGGGAAAGACACAGAAGTCAAGGCCCCTGTATCCCAAACATCTGAAATAGAAACCCAATGGGCTCAGGCCATGGAAGACTTCAAAAAGGATTTCGAAAATCAAGTTAGACAGGTGGAGAAAAAACTGGGAAGAGAAACGAGAGAGATGCAAGAAAAGCATGAAAAACGGCTCAATACCTTAATAAAAGAGACCAAAAAAGTGCTGAAGAAAATAACACCTTGAAAAATAGGTTAACTCAGTTGCAAAACAGGTTCAAATAGCCAATGAGGAGAAGAATGCTTTCAAAAGCAGAATTAGCCAAGTGGAAAAAGAGGTTCAAAAGCTCAATGAAGAAAATAGGTCTCTGTAAATTAGAATGGAACACATGGAGGCTAAGGATATGGTATTTTAATGAAAAAGAGTACATTCACGCATTCTTGATAAAAAGAACAGAGCTGAAAAGAAAATTTGACTTTCAAACACAAGAATGAGAGGAAGCATGAAAAAGTAAACAGCAAAGAGAAGTCATAAGGGACTTACCAAAGTTGAACTGCTTACATTCCTATATGGAAAGGCAATATTGTAACTCCTGAAATTTTTTAGTACCTGGTTAGTTGGTGGGATTACACACACACATACACACACACATGCACACATACTTGTACATGCTTCCACACACACACAAACACACATGCACACACATAGAGACAGACAGCACCAAGTGAATTGAATAGGATGGAATCATATCTTAAAAGAAATCAAGGTAAAAAGTGAAAGAAAAATGTGGTGGGAGGAGAAAGGGTGAAATGGAATGGGGTAAACTATCTCTCATAGAAGAGGCAAGCAGGAGACTTTTTAGTAGAATGAAAAAGAGGAGAACTGAAAAAAAGACATGAAGTTTACTCTCATCACATTCGACTAAAGGAATGAATAAAATGCACAGTCATTTTATTATGAAAAACCTATCTTATAATACAGGGAAGAGGGGGAGAAGAAGATAAGCAGGGGGTGGGAATGATGGAAGGGAGGGCAATGGGAGGAGGGAGCAATTTGTATTCAACACTCGGGGAGGGACAGGATCAAAAGACAGAATAGAAGCAGTGGGGGGCAGGATAGGATGGAGGGAAATATAATTAGTCTTACACAACACGACTATTATGGAAGTCATTTGCAAAACTACACAGATATGGCCTGTATTGAATTGCCTACCTTCCCAAAGGGCATGGGTGGGGAGGGAGGGATGGAGAGAAGTTGGAACTCAAAGTTTTAGGAACAACTGTTCAGTATTGTTTTTTTCCTAGGAAATAAGGAATAGAGGTAATGGGGTATAGAAAGATATCTGGCCCTACAGGACAAAAGAGAAGATGGGGACAAGAGAAGTGGGGGGTGATAGAAGATAGGGCAGTTTCGTGAGAGGGAAAATTAGAATGCTCAGTGTACTGGGGTGGGAGGAGGGGACAAATGGGGAGAAATTTTATAATCAAAAATTTTGTGAAAATGAGTGTAAAAAGTTAAATATATAAATTTATATTAAAAAATAAAAAAAAGAATGAGTTAAAGTCCTCTATTTCATTGAAAGACTATATTACCCCCTGAAGTATTATGCTCAGTTTTTCTGGGTAGGTGGTTCTTGGTTCTAGCCCTAGTTCCTTTGACTTCTGGAATATCCTCTTCCATGTCGTTCAATCCCTTAATGTAGAAGCTGCTAGATCTTGTGTTATCCTGATTGTATTTACACAATACTGGAATTGTTTCTTTCTAGTTGCTTGCAATATTTTCTCCTTGACCTGGGAACTCTGGAATTTGGGCACAATGTCCATACGAGTTTCTCTTTTTGGATCTCTTTCAGGAAGTGATTGGTGGATTCTTTGAATACATATTTTGCCCTCTGGTTCTAGCATATCCTGCAGTTTTCCTTGATCATTTCATGAAGGATGATGTCTAGGCTCTATTTTTGATCATGGCTTTCAGGTAGTCCCATAAATTTTAAATTGGGTATCCTGGATTTATTTTCTAGGTCAGTTATTTTTCCAGTGAGATATTTCACATTCTCTTCCATGTTTTCATTCTTTTGGTTTTGATTTGTGATTTCTTGATTTCTCAGAAAGTCATTAGCTTCCGTCTGTTCCATTCTAATTTTTTGAGAACTATTTTCTTCAGTGAGCTTTTGAACCTGTTTTTCCACTTGGCTAATTCTGCTTTTGAAAACATTCTTCTCCTCATTGGCTTTTTGAACCTCTTTTGCCAAGTGAGTTAGCCTATTGTTCAAGGTGTTATTTTCTTCAAGAGTTTTTTGGGTCTCCTTTATCAAGGTATTGACCCGCTTTTCATGCTTTTCTTGCATCTCTCTCATTTCTCTTCCCAGTTTGTCCTCCACTTGTCTGATTTGATTTTCAAAATCCTTTTTGAGCTTTTCTGTGGCCTGAGCCCATTGGATATCTATTTCACCTGTTTGGCATACACAGGCTTTGACTCCTCTGTCTTTACCTAATGGTAAGCATTGTCCTTCCTCATCAGAGAGGAGGAGTGGAAACATCTGTTCACCAAGATGGTTACCTTCTACGGTCAAATTTTTTTCCCTTCTCTGGGCATTTTCCCAGGCAGTCACTTGACTTCTGAGATTTCTCTCCACCCTTGCCTAGATCCGCCCAGCTATTCCTTGGGGTCAAAGATTCAAATGCTGTTCCCCAGCCTCAGGGCTTTCAGCGGCAGGCCTGGCTGCTATTCAATGGGAGCTTAAGTTCTGGTGCTCAGGTGGGGGCAGGATCACCTCCCAGGCTCATTTCCCTCAGGGGTATTTTGCAGAGCCCTTCCATAATGGAGATCCTGCTGAGCTCCTGCCGGCTCCGGGAGCTTCTCGCTGCCTGCTACCTCTGCCACTGCCTCCTGAGGTGACCTGAGTCACGGAGACACCCGGCTCCCCTCTCAGCCCGTCCAGAAGTCTCTCTCACTGACCTATGCTTCTGTGGGTGGAGCTACCTTCGAGGCTGCTGTAGATTGTATCCCTGAAGCCTACTCAGATCTGTTCCTCTCTGTGCCACGTGGCCAGGGCTGGGCTGGGCTCCGCTCCTGTCTGGTGCGTGACGGACCTAGGGATCGGTTTTTCAGGGCTCTCTGGGAAGGAAACCTCCTTCACCCCATTGCTGCACGGTTTCCACTTTTCCAGAATTTGATGGGAGTTCTTTTTATAGGTAATTATGGGCTGTCGATTGGGAGCTGGAATATGTGAGTCTTTCTACTCCATCTTGACTCCTCCCTGCAAAACTCTTAAGAGGTAACATTAAGAGTTTCTTTACATCCTTTGTTCAGACCACCACGTGTACACTTGTCTTGTCTGATTTTTCAAAAAAATGGTATTTTGGGGAAGTGTACATTTTGCATCTCATTAATGTAGTTAGCTCATCAGAATTGCATGCTATAAAGTAGAATTTCAATGCTTGATAGTTCAGTTCAAGAAAGGACGTCACTCACTTCTATCTTATTCTGTCAGATAGTCTTCAGAATATTCCTAAGGCATTTGAAAGATGAAGCGATTCATTTTCCTGGCATGGTACTGGTAAACTTTCCAGGTTTCAAAGGCATGCCGTGGTGATGTCAGGACACAACAGTTCTCTAAATCTTTAGGTTGGTAGTCAATCTAACACCTCTTCTCTCCCATACTTTCCTACAAATGATTGAAAACACTGAGGTAAATCCATCAACACACGTGTCAATCTCATGGTCAATACATACGTGCCTGGAAAGTACACTACCAAGGTAAGTGAGCTTGTCTACATCATTTAAAACTTCTATATTACCTGTAACTGATGGTTCCCCATACGGATAAAAGGGTGTAGAAGTCTTCCAAACATTTACAGGGAATAAGGTGAGTATATGCTTTTAGAGGAGTATATAGATTGGATTTTGGGAGGGCAAAAGGACAGGATGGGGGAGGATGTTTTGGGAGGGTGTGTGGATTGTGATTGGGAAGGTGGAAGCTGGACTCTTGGAGAAGTGCATGAGACAGGAAAGGGAGGATGGAGAGAAAAAATAAGGTAACAAGAAGGGGTAAAAATAACTGTGAGGGAAAAAGGTGGGCTAAAAGAGGAACGAGGGAAATTCAAAAACTAGTAATTGTAATTTGAATGCAAATGTTTTATTTCTACCAATTCTCTCTGCATTGACAAATGAACGCAAATTGGAGAGATCCCTATGAATTGGGAATGGCTGGATAACTTGTGTAAGGTTTTGGTGGATCATTACAGTAATATTAAATAATAATGAGTTCAATGATCTTAGAAAGGCACAGAAAGACTTGGGCAAAATGGTGGAGGGAAGTGAACAGAAACGAGAACAGTGTATGCGATAACACCAAAATTGCTTTAAGATTGCTTTTGTGTGACTAAGTTATTTTGAGTGTTAAAAATGAGAAATTAAGGATCAATGATGAAGATGGTCGACTACAAGCACGGGCTTGCTAGAGCTGTCCTCCCAATCCCAGCCAAACATATTTAAAAAATGATTCTAAACAAATTCTGGAAATGCAGAACACACAGAATAATGGAGTGAAACAAGTCTCCAGCACAAGATAGCCTGGACGTTTGACAGCAATTGTCTGTCATGCTGAGCTAAGAGCAAAGCAGAGTCCAGCATGGGCAAAGACAGCAAAGACTGGTCTTGACAAAACCTGGGGCGAACTACATCACTGGAACTTGTGGTGGTTTTCAAATAAAAAATTAACATAATGCTGAGTACCCATTGGAAGGTCAGTGGAAAAAAATGTAGGATCTTTGTTAGATAATACAGTGTAGCAGGCCCAGAGCCATGGAACTAGAGAGTGTGGAAGAACCCACAATATTGGAAGACACAGCAGCATCAGGGAGAGAGAGAATGTCTTTTTCTGGAATTCTAAGACCACATATTCTGGAATGACTGAGGTGCTGAGAGTACACCTCCCTAACCCTACTGGAAGCAGAGAATTACATTAACAAACACTTCAAAAGTCAAGTATATGTATGGGGAAACGATCAAAAACAGGAAAAAAATATCAAACTATGGAATCTTAATTTGGTGACAAATAAAATCAAACCATATAATCAGGAGGACACAATATAATGCTGACGAAAATAAACCCCTTAAAAATAGGTAAACTTAAATGATAGAAGATGTCCTGAAAGTGAAAGATTAGAAGGATATTTTAAAAAGAAGAAGTGATGAGATAGAAAAGGACTTTCAGTCACTAAAGAACATAATTCTTTAAAAATAGAATGGAGTAGATAGAAGCTCATGAATTTTACAGAAACTAAGAAATTTTAAAACAAAATCAAATGAAAAACAGAAGACATTGTGAATTATCTCATTGGAAAAACAACTCACCTTGAAAATAGATCCAGGAGAGAAAATTTGAAAATTATTTTTCTATCTGAAAACCATAATGAAAAAGGTTAGATATCATATACCAAGAAATTACCAAGAAAACCTGCCCTGGCATTCTAGAACCAAAGGGGAAAATAGAAAGGGAAAGAATTCCCCATTTACCTCCGGAGAGGGATCCCAAAAAGGAAACTCCAAGGAACATTGCAGGCAAATTTCAGAGCACCCAGGTCAAGGAGAAAACATTAACAAGCAGCCAAAAATAAATAATTCAAATATTATAGGAGAACATTCTGGATAACATAGGCTTTAGCAGATTTTACACTAAGGAACTGAAGGAAATTATAATCACCTACGAAAACAAACTGAGTGAAATAATTCGGTGAAAAAATGGAATTTCAATGAAATACAGGGCTTCCAAGCATTCTAGCTGAAAAGACCAGAACTGAATAGAAAATTTGATACTGAAATACAAGAACCAGGAGAAATATGAAAAGACAAACACGGAAGAGAAGGCTTGAGAAACTCTTTAAAGTGGAACTGTTTACATTCCTACATGGAAAGATCCTATTTATAACTCATGATATTTTTTCAGTATTCGGGTGCTTAGAAGGAATACGTATGTATAAATACATAGATATATGCACATACATACATATATATATATATATATATATATATATATACACACGTTCATTTGTACTTATAAACCTATGTACATATATGTATGTGTACCTACATATAAGTACTCATATAATGTTCCTTTATATGGATATGGATATGAATTTTGCACATATATACGTATGCTTATGTATATGAATGTGTGTGTATATATACTTATAAACATATGATTATTGTACACATACACATGTGTATATATGTATATATATAAGTGTGAGTGTGTGTGTGTGTGTGTGTGTGTGTGTGTGTGTAGGCAGAGGGCATAGGGTGAGCTGAATATGAACACAGAATACTTAAAAAGTAAAATTTGCTGTTGAATGGAATGTATGAGGTGTAAGAGAAAGTGAAAGGTAGAGTTGAGCAAATCATCGCCATAAAAGAGGGAAGAAAGAGCTTTTAAAATGGAGGTGAACAGAGGGTAGATGAAAGAAAATAAATGAGCCTTACTCTCATGGGATTTGGCTTAAGGAGGAATAACACAAACTGAATTGGATATGGAAACCCTTCAAGAAAGCAAGGAGGAAGGGGATAGGAGAAGGATGATAACAGAAGGGACAGCAAATTGAGTAAAGAGGTAATCAGAAGCAACAATTATTGTAGTAAGGCAGTTGAAGGAGGAGAATAGAAGAAATTGGTAGCAGGATAGGACAGAGGGAAATGTGATTAGTCTTTTACCAAATAACTACTATGGAAGCACTTTGCATTTTCTCACAAGTATGGTCTATATTGAATTGCTTGTTTTCTCAATGAGGGTGTTCGGGGAAGGAGGGAGAGAATACGGAACTCAAAGCTTTAAAAATGAATGATAAAAACTGTTTTAGCATACAACTTGAAATTGAGATGGACAGGAAATGCAGTCTAGAAAGCTATTTTGCCCTACAGGAAAAGAGAGGGGAAGGGGTATGGAAGAAAGATGGGTAACAGAAGGGTGGAAAGACTGGAGCAAGTGATTGATGCAGAGCATGCTATCCTCGGATGAAAGGTGGGGAGAGAGGGGGAAAAATTTTGAATTCAATTTCTTGTGGAAGTGAATGTGGATAACCGAAAAATAAATAACTACGTATCCAAAAAGAAGAGGAAAGCACTACTGGCCAAATGGGAAATGGCGTTCAAAAGACGGTTGAAGACAATAATTCCTTAAGTACAAGAACTCAGCTGATAAAAGATAATGACAATGAAAAATCAAGAAATTATAAAACAAAACCAAAATATCTCTTCAGGAGGCGATTTCCAGATACTTACCATTTCTATTTTACCCTGTGGTTAGATAATATTAGGGCAGTTTTCTTAATAATTTCTTGGAAGTTGATGCCTAGGCTCTTTTATGGACCGTGGTTTTTAGGCAGACAAATAATTTTTAAATTTTCTCTCCAGGGTCGGTTATTTTTTTTTTTTTAGTAATGATACATTTCCAATGGTCTTCTATTTTTTTATTCTTTTGTTTCTGTTTTATAATTTGTTGATTTCTAATGATGTCATTAGATTCCGTTTGCTCCATACTCACTTTTAAGGAATTATTTCCTTTAGTGAGCTTTTGCACGTCCTTTTCCAAGCATCCCAGTCTGCTTTTTAAGACATTCACCTCCAAATTGCTTCGTGGCACATCTTGTGCCATTTAGATTAGTCTATTTTAAAGAGGTTATCTCCTTTAGTATTTTTGGGCTATTCTTCTTTAGTACTCTGTAAACTTCATGTTTTTTTTTCTCAGCTCTCCTCTTTTTCCCTCCATTAAGAAGACTCCTACCTGCCTCATCTATGAGAGATAATTTATCCCATTCCATTTCACCCTCTCTCCTCCCACTCCATTTCTCTCTCACCGTTTACCTTGCTTTCTTTTAAGATATGATCCCATCCCATTCAATTCACTCTGTGCTCTGTCACTGTGTGTGGGTGTATGCCTGTACATGTGTATGTGTACGTGTGTGTACGTGTGTGTGTGTAATACCACCAAATACCCAGATACTGAAAAATTTCAAGAGTTACAAATATTGTCTTTCCATATAGGA
>CM053771.1:11852340-11874837 GCA_028658325.1 Potorous gilbertii | reverse complement strand
TATCAAAATACAAGTCAGGACAAGGTCTTAGCCATCTTATATACCGTTGTCACACCCATGGTTAAACCCGTCATCTACACCCTCAAAAACAAAGATGTCTTGAGTGCCTTGAAGAGGTTTTAAGAAAGACCCTGCTTCACAGAAATTAAAATTTATTTAAAAATAGGTTCAATGCCTATAGTTGTTGTCTTTTCTTGAAGAGAACCAAGATGACATCACTGTGCTAGAGTGAACTTGTGGTGTTTCTCCCTGTCACTAATCTGACCAAAATGAGTTGATAATGATCTGGCACAGGACAGCTTCAAACACTTCATGTGAATTTTTGGGGGTAATACTCTACAATTTGGTATATCATTTGCTTTTGATCTACTTCAATTTTTTTTTCTCGTAGAACACAGTACCTCCTGTGAGGTGGGCATGTCATGATTAGGAGTCCTGTGCTAGTGTCTCTCAAGTAACACAGTCAATTTCAGAGGTCTTAAGAGAGACCTTGAGGGTATGTTTGCATCACTTCTTCTGATCAACATTTGAGCACTTATTCTTTGCAAGTGTTCCATTTTTGGTAAGTTGATTTTCATTGGTCGGATGGACTAATTTGGACAAAATATTCTGTGATTGGCTGAGCTCTTCACTGACTAGAAGAATTCATTTGGTTTACAAAAAGCCTTACGACACAGGTACTATACCCCTCATTCTAAGATTGAGGAAACCAGGGCTGAGAAAGGTTAAAGTCCTTGCCCAGGGTCACACAGCTAGGAAGTGTCAAAAGTGGGATTTCAATTTCAGTCTTCCTAACTTCCAGTGTAGCACAGTAATCATTTTCCAACATGAAGAAGATTTTTCTCTCAAGTGTTCATTGATGGAGGTACATGAAATACTGGTTCTCATGTTACTCTTGTGTTAAAGGAACAAGGGTCCAGGAAGTCCTAGAAACTGGACCGAAGAGATAATTTCATTATTATTTTGAAGTCACTCACATCGTGCCAAGCTGCCTTTCTTGGAATTTTATTAGAAAAAAAGTGATTCTCAGACAGAAATTTAAGAGGTAATGTAAATACAGGAGGATGTAACCTACTTAGAAGAAGAGCAGCTTTTTGTTCATCAAGGAGAAGGTAGGCATGGTTCTCACTTGGTGCAGGTAGAAGGTTGCATTTTCCAATACCTGTGGGATCAGCAGCCCACGATTGCTGTAGAGACAGAGAGATAGTTAGCAAATATATATTATGTACTTTTTCGACATCTGTGTAGCAAGGAGAGTATCGATGAGACAGTAGACAGGTCCAGATGTGATGAAATGCTACAAATCTTCAAGCAAGGTGAAAATAGGATTACACCTTGTCAGAGAATGGAGGAAGAGATAAAGATGTAGAATAACCTTGTCTGATCTCCAAGGTGTATGCTTGTATATATACATTTGTGAGAATATATATGGGTGTACTTGTGAGCATGGATGTGAGAAAGGTGGGAGGAAGGAGACTCAACATATGTCTCAGCAGAGAATGCTCAGGGATTCTTGGAGTGGAACGAAATGTAGTGGTTGCTTTCTTCTTAGCTGTTCTGGTTCTCACACTGACCGTGGTCACTGCCTTGATCTCATTGGATCTTCAAACAGTAACATAAGGAAATCGTGAAACGTTGGCTGGTAGAACCTAGGAGTCTTTGCAGTTCACTAGATTTGAAGAAAAGTAAAACCAATCACTAGTGAAGAAGGGGGATCCTAATTTCTTCCCCTAGTAATTCAAAGAGTAAAGCAATACAAATGCAACGTCAGTATTTAACCACTGAGTGCTGTGAAAGTGGAGGAAATTTTAGCTGGTTGGGCAAGGATTCAAGCCTCCCATCTTGAGTTCTTGTCCCTCTGTCAGTATCTTCCCTTTTGGTCTCCTCTTGCTTAAAATACGAACCAAAAATCATCTCCAGATTGAAAATGCGTGAATGATGGCATGTTCATATGACAAGAGGAAGGGATGTACAAATTAAAGAGCTCAGGAGAATTGTTAGGGCCAAAGAGGGAAAGGAAACAGATGTGGTCTCTGAGGATTTCGGCGGCATAATCAGTGGTGAAAATGAAATCACTGCACTTGACAGAACCAGAGAATATATACATACATTCATAGATACATACATATATGCATGCATACATGCATAATATATATATAATTTCTGAGGTACCTGTTCCTTTAGCAGCAGCCTTCAGGATTTGCAACAGGACCAGCTGAAGAAGAGCAGCTTATTATTTTATCTGGTCAACATCATTTGTAAACGTGAGAGAGGCATCAAAATTAGGATCGTAGACTGGTATCACTGGGACCCAAAATACATACTTAAGAGGACACTTTATGATAATAAAGTCCAACTTGCACATTTCTCAGGCCAGGATCCAGATGCTAAGTAATATGAATGTATTTTCCCAGGTTCTCATGACCAGTAAATGTCGGAGATAAAATTGAAAGTCAGGCCATTCTTGCTCAAAGTCCATTGCTGCACGTTCTATGCCACGTCAGTTTGGGAAGGATGTATACAAACTGATCGCTAATTTCCCCAAGCTCTTGATGGTAAAACGTAATTGAACAACTAAATACTAAAAGCAGCTCTCTCATATTTATATATTGCTTTTTCAGATCACTTTTTACTCAACAGACCTTTTATATAGAAATATCCAACCTCGTGTACTCAACATAAAGACGAGAGAACTCAGGTTGAGAGTAATGTAGTAAGTTTCAGAGGTGTGAGTAAAACTCAGGATTTTATGTCTTATAACTCTATCAAATCAAGTCTTTCCATCATATCATGATCCTGTCTTCCCTGAAATTTAAATCATAGAAATGTTCTTTTCCTTGATATGGAGAAGTAAGTAAAAGAGTCTATGGAATGTCTTTCTCTGAGGATCATCACAGAAAAGTAGGTTTGCTTGTCAAGCATTGGTTGGCATGGCCTTCCTACAGTGTAGGATGGAGGTCACCTTGGATAGTTCCTTACCGCATAGGGAGTCTGTGATTGCTTGAAGGCGGTATTTTGAGGTAACACATCACACATGTGTAGGGGATCTGAAAAACAAGAGAAGGAGGATGTCGAAGTAGGTCTGCAATTGTGTGTGGAAAGATGAGGGAGGGATAGGAGGGGAAGAGATGCAAAATAAGTAAATAATGAGAGAGATTGACAGTATCCCAGCGTCGCGTTTGAGTCAGGGAGTATGCCATCTCCTGAGCAATACTATCACTGACACTGATGCCAGGCACTCAATTCCTCCTATTGGATGCCCAATCCCCAATTTCATTCTTCAAATGACACACTTTCTGAGGATCCTTCCCAAGGTCTGTGTCACAGGTGATGAGCATTTCCATGACTAGGACTCCACTACAAGAGACAGAAAACTCCAGTATATAAGTGATTGATACCTTTACTTGAAAGCAAAGAGAAACCCTGCTAAGAAACAAGGTAGTGTCAGCAAGGGCTTTTTTCTTCCAAAGCTGCTGAATTCCAGAAGATATTGGGTGTCAGTGTACCTTCTCTATAGTGTGTGTATTTCTGTGAGTGCCTACAGGTATGTGATGGAGAATGTGTGATAATACAGTTTCCTGACTTAATTACTTCATCCAATGAATCCATTTCTGAATATTCTTTTCAGGAATTTGGCCTTTCCCATTCCGGAGATATGACTTATTCTTCTTTAGTTCTCTTTTAACTTCTCAATCTGGGTTTCCATGGGGCAAGCTGAATGGAGTCAACACTTCATTAATACATTTAGGCTATTTGAGAAAATCATCTTATTGATATTCATCTTTATCTAGAGTTGGAGTTACCAAGGTGGCTGGGTATGTTAATGTCACAAACAGAAGTCCCAGTGAAATGAGAAAAAAGCAAATCTAACATTTATAGTTTAAAGGAGCCCCAGAGACAATCAGATCCAATATCTTCATTTCACGCATAAGAAAACTGAACCTCAGTCGGGTGAAGGGTCTTTCCATGTCCCATTGTAAAAGCACCAAGATCCAATGCCAAGTCTTCTGATTCCCAAAACAAGAAAATAGGCTTGTGCCTGTCTAGTGTATCATAGTTATGGGTATCTTATTTGGTGCAAACTCATTTCCCAATTGCAAATTAGGAGCTTCTGCCCAAATAACAGGGAGTTATGAGGTGTTGTAATGTGCAGAGTTGAACAGATCTTGTCAGGATGACAAAGCTGTCCTTCTCTCCACTTCTCCAGGTATCACTAGTCTTCTGCTCAGCAGGATAAAAGACGTTACTTTATGCTTATATACCTCTTCACAGGCCCACAGCAGTTTATAAAATTTCCTTCTCTCCACAGGGCTCTAGGATAACTTTCTTCAAAATATGCTATTTCATTAGGTCCATCCCAGATTTTTGAGGTTTTATTCTTCCTTGATGTTTTGTAATATTTTAATTTATAATTTTATAATTTGCTTGAAAGCCTGTGTTTTCTCCATGGAATTGTTAATAATATTTCTGGCTTGCTAGAAATGAACTACTCAATCAGGGAAATCTTTTGTCCACAGGCTAATGGGATTCAAGAACCTTTTGCATTTTGGTTGTGCTTGGTCCTCTGGACTGATGGAGACTGGCAAGTGATGCACATTAAGTAAATGCCCATATTTGCACCTTTTGTGTATGAGGAAGTAAGGGGAAAACAACCAAAAGAATCTTCATGTTCATATCAACAGCACAATTAATGTATTCATAAGTCCACCTCAAGTATAAGATTATGATGGCAAAAATATACACGAGCAATTACAAAATATTAGTATCACTTAAAAATGGCTCTTTAGGGATACAGAGTGATTGAACACAAATGATGCCATTTGTAACTTGAACAGCCCCATGACTGAGAGAAAGGAGTCTTAACATGGTGAAATAATTTGCTCCGGATCATACATGTACTGTATTTCTGACTCTAGGATTACTGACCATTCTGGAATTTCCAGTGTGATAATTTTCATGACAAGAGAGCAAAATGGCAAGAAAGTCTAATGACGTCCCTCTGCTAGACGGATTTTTAAAAAGTACATCAAGAGGTCATGTTCTGCCAAATATATTGTTACTCCAAAATCACTGAGTGGACGTCGCCTCAGGCACACTGAAGCCTGTTAAGGATCTTACCTGGAAGTATCTCAGGTCTCTCCCTGCATCCTGGATCATCTCTAATTCTCCTGACCTACCTCTCGCAACTGGAAACAGACAGCTCTGGAGGAAAATAATGAGCCTGTTGACATTGCACTACTCTCTGTCACTTAAATCCACCACACGTGCCTTTCATAACTTCATACACCTAATGTTATGGTCGTCATCGAGAATGAAGGACAAATTTTACCATTTAGATCACCTGTTTTGTTACTGTGGTCTTGCAACATTTTGTAAAATGTTGATCTAACCTTAACTCCTTCCTGACTGAATGCAAGTATTCTCCGTAATCCTCTTTCAAAAGGAAATTCTTTCTTAGGTGGCAGGTTGTTGGAGTTTACGTGTATTTTCTTTTCAAAATAACTATAACTGTAACCAGGGAAATTTTTGGTCAGATTTCATTTATGCTCTTTTACTCAGATCACAGATTTTTGTTTAAATTATTTGAATCAAAACCTTTTTTTATTTCAATATAAATTTATTATATAAATTTTTACACTCATTTTCACAAAATTTTGCGTTCCAAATTTTCTGCCCATCTATCCTCTTCCCGCAACCACAATATACCAATCATTCTAATTTTCCCTACCGCCAATCTGCCCTCTCTTCTATCATCCCTCCATTCTCTTGTTCCCATCTTCTCTTTTGTACTGTACGGCCAGATAACTCTGTGTTCCCCATTACCTGTATTGCTTGTTTCCTAGCAGCAAGAACAATACTCAACAATTGTTTCTAAAACTTTGAGTTCCAAATTCTCCCCATCCCTCCCTTCCCACCCATTACCTTTGGGAAGGCAGGCAATTCAATATAGGCCATATCTGTGTAGTTTTCCAAATGACTTCGATAATAGTCGTGTTGTGTAAGACTGACTATATTTCCCTCCATCCTATCCTGCCCCACCATTGTAACTGTTCTCACGTTTTATGCTGTCCCTCCCTGAGTGTTGACTTCAAATTTCTTCCACCTCCCATTGCCTTCCCTGCCATCATCCCCCCAGCCCTTCTTATCTCCTTATCCCCCACTTTGCTGTATTGTAAGATAGGTTTTCATACCATAGACGTGCGCATTTTATTCCTTCCGTTAGTCGAATGTGACGACAGTAAACTTCACGTGTTTTTTCCCCTCATCTCTCCTCTATTGCTTTCCACTAAAATGTCTTCTAATTGCCTCTTCTATGAGAGATAATTTACCCCATTCCATTTCACCCTCTCTCCTCCCACTACATTTCTCTCTCAACGTTTACCTTGATTTCTTATAAGATATGGTCCCATCCTATTCAATTCACTCTGTGCTCTCTGTCTCTGTGTGTGTGCATGTGTGCATTTGAGTGTATGCATGCACACATATACGTGTGTGCGTGTGTGTGTATGAGTGGGTGTAATCACACTAACAACCCAAATACTGAAAAGTTTCAAGAGTTTCAAATATTATCTTTCCATATAGGAATATAAACAGTTCAACTTTGGTAAGTCCCTTATGACATCTCTTTGCTGTTTACATTTTCATGCTTCTTCTCATTCTTGTGTTTGAAAGTCAAATTTTCTTTTCAGCTCTCTTCCTTTCATTAAGCATGCTGGAATGTCCTCGATTTCATTGAAAGACCAGTTTTTCCCCTGAAGTATTATACTCAGTTTTGCTGGGTAGCTGATTCTTTGTTTTAGTCCTAGTTCCTTTGACTTCTGGAATATCCTATTCCATACCCTTCCATTCCTTAATGTAGACGCTGCTAGACCTTGTGTTATCCTGTTTGTACTTCCACAATACTGGAATTGTTTCTTTCTAGCTCCTTGCAATATTTTCTCCTTGACCAGAGAACTCTGGAATTTGACCACAATGTTGCTAGGAGTTTCTCTTTTTGGATCTCTTTTAGGTAGTGATCAGTGGATTCCCTGAGTACTTATTTTCCCCTCGGGTTCTAGAATACCAGGGCAAATTTCCTTAATAGTTTCATGAAAGATGATGTCTGGGCTCGTTTTTTGATCATGGCTTTCAGGTAGTCCCATAGTTTTTAAATTGTCTTTCCTGGATCTATTTTCCAGGTCAGATGGTTTTCCCATGAGATATTTCACATTCTCTTCCATTTTTCAATTCTTTTGATTTTGTTTTGTGATTTCTTGGTTTCTCATTAAGTCATTTGCCTCCATCTGGTCCATTCTAATTTTGAGGGAACTATTATATTCAGTGACCTTTTGAACCTCTTTTTCCACTTGAGTAATTCTGCTTTTGAAAGCATTCTTCTCCTCATTGGCTTTTTGAACCTCTTTTGCCAATTGAGTTAGCCTATTTTTCAAGGTGTCATTTTCTTCAGCATTTTTTTGGGTCTCCTTTACGAAGGTATTGACATGTTTTTCATGCTTTTCTTTCATCTCTCTCGTTTTTCTTTCCAGATTTTCCTCCACCTGTCTAACTTGATTTTCAAAATACTTTTTGACTTTTTCCGTGGCCTGATCCCATTGGATATCTATTTCAGATGTTTGGGAGACAGAGTCCTTGATTCCAATGCCTTTTCCTGATGGTAAGTATTGTTCTTCTTCTTAAGCACGGAAGTTGGGAATCAACTGCTCCCCAAGAAAATAACCTTCTATGGTCTTATTTTTTTCCCTGTTCTGGGCATTTTTCCAGCCATGTATTTGACTTCTGAGATTCTTCTCGACCCCTGCTTAGATCAGCCCAGCTAGTGCTTGGGGTCTGAGATTCAAATACTGTTCCCCAGCCTCAGGGCTTTCAGGGGAGTGCCTGGCTGCTATTCAGGGTAATATTAAATCAGGTTCTCAGGTAGGGGCAAGGCCTCCTAAAAGGCTCAGTTCCTTCGGGATGTTTATGCAGAGATCATCCCTAATGGGGCTCCTGCTGAGCTCCTGCCTGCTCGCGGAGCCTCTAGCTGCTCCTGCCTGTGCCACTGACTTCTGAGGGCGCCTGAGTTATGGAGACATCCCACTCCCCTCTCAGCCAGCCCAGAAGTCTCTTTCACTGACCTGTTCGTCTGTGGTTGGAGGGATTTTGTAGTCGCCATAGACTCCATCCCTGAAGCCTGCCCCATTCTGCTCCTCTCTTTGTCACGTGGCCAGGGAAGGGCTGGGCTCCGCTCCCATCCAGTGTAGGACGGACCTTTGGGATTGGTTTCGCAGGGTCTCTAAAACGGAAATCTCCTCCAATCTGTTTCTGCGAGACTTCCACTTCTCCAGAATTTGTTGGAAGTTCTTTTACAGGAGATCCATGGGCTGTGGGATTTGAGCTAGCATGTGTGAATCTTTCTTCTCCACCATCTTTGCCCCTCCCAGGATTTTTAATTCATAAGATTTTTTTGGTTGTTTTTGTGTGTGTGTATTTACTTTTATATTTTTAAATTTATTTATTTAACTTTTTTACATTCATTTTCACAAAATGTTAGGTTCCAAATTTTCTCCTCATTTGTCACCTCTCCCCACTCCAATAAACCAAGCATTCTAATTTCCCCTATCACCAATCTGTGCTCTCTTCTATCATCCCTTCCTTGTCTTGTTCACATTTTCTCTTTTGTCCTGTAGGGCCACATAAATTTCTATTCCCCATTATCTTTATTTCTTTTTTCCTAGTAGCAAGAACAATACTCTACAGTTGTTCCTAAAATTTTGAGTTCGAACTTCTCCCAGTCTCTCCCCCGTTCCCCATTCCCTTTCGGAACAAAGGCAACTCAATATCGTCCACATCTGTGTAGTTTTGCAAATGATTTCCATAATAGTCGTATTGCGTAAGATTAACTATATTTACCTCCATGCTATTATGCTCCCCATTACTTCTATTCTCTCTTTTTATCCTGTCCCTCCTCAAAAGTGGTGACTTCAAATTGCTCCCTCCTGCCATTGCCCTCTATTCCGTCATCCCCCCCAACCTTTTTATACCCTTCTCCCCAAATTTCCAGTATTGTGAGATAGATTTTCACATCAAAGTGAGTGTGCATTTTATTCCTTCCTTTAGTCGAATATGATGAGAGTAAAATTCGTGTCATTCTCTCACCTCCCCACTTATTCTCTCCACTAAAAAGTCTCCTGCCAGCCTCGTCTATGAGAGATAGTTTGCCCAATTCCATTTCTCCTCTCTTCCCAACACATTTCTCTCTCACTGCTTAAATTCATTTTTTAAGATATAATCCTATTTAATTCGCTGCATGCTCTCTATCTCTGTGTGTGCATGCACGTGTTAGTGTCTGTGTGTGTGTGTGTGTGTGTGTGTGTGTGTGTGTGTGTGTAATCCCACCATCTACCCAGATACTGAAAAGTTTCAAGAGTTACAAATACTGTTTTTCCATGTAGAAATGTAAACAGTTCAACTTTAATAAGACTTTAATAAGTCCCTTATGACATTGTTTAGCTGTTTACCTTTTCATGCTCCTTTTCATTCCTGTGTCTGAAAGGCAAATTTTCTTTTCAGCTCTGGTCTTTTCATCAAGAATGCTTGAAAGTTTTCGATTTCAGTGAAAGACCATTTTTTCCCCTGAAGTATTATCCTCAGTTGTGCTGGGTAGGTGATTCTTGGTTTTAGTCCTAGTTTCTTTGACTTCTGGAATATCCTATTCCACGCCCTTCTACCCCTTAATGTAGAAGCTGCTAGATCTTGTATTATCCTGATTGTGTTTCCACAATACTTGAATTATTTCTTTCTAGCTGCTTGCAGTAGTTTCTCCTTTACCAGAGAACTCTGGAATTTGGACACAATGTTCCTAGGAGTTTCTATTTTTCGACCTTTTTCAGGCTGTGATCAGTGGATTCCATGAATATATATTTTGGCGTCTGGTTCTAGAATACCAGGGCAATTTTCCTTAATAATTTCATGAAAGAAGATGTCTAGATTCTTTTATTCATCATGGTTTTAAGGTGGTCCCATAATTTTTAAACTGTCTCACCTGCATCTATTTACCAGGTCAGTTGTTTTCCCAATGAGACATTTCACATTTGATTCCATTTTCTCTTTCTTTTGGTTTTGTTTTGTGATTACCTGGTTTCTCCTAGTCATTAGTCATCATCTTTTCCATTCTAATTTTGAAAGAACTATTTTCTTCAGTGAACTTTTGAACCTCCTTTTTCATTTGGTTAATTCCATTTTTAAAACATTCTTCTCCTCATTGGCTTTTTGAACCTCTTTTGTCATTTGAGTTAGCCTATTTTTCAAGGGGGTATTTTCTTCAGCATTGTTTTGGGTCTCCTTTAGCAAGGTGTTGACCTGCTTTTCATGCTTTTTTGCATCTCTCTCATTTCTCTGCCCAATTTTTCCCAGCTCTCCAAGTTGATTTTCAAAATCCTTTTTGAGCTCTTCCATGGCCTGAGCCTAGTGAACATTTATTTCAGATGTTTGGAGTACAAAAGTTTTGACTCTTGTGTCTTTCCCTGGTGGTAGCCATTGTTCTTCCTCATCAGAAAGGAAGGGAAGAGATATCTGGTCATCAAGAAAGTAACCTTCTACAGTCCTATTTTTTCCCCTTTTATCGGCATTTTCCCAGTCAGTTACTTTACTTCTGATATTCCTCTACATGCCAGTCTTGCCTCCTGATCCGCCCAGCTAATGCTTGTAGTCTGAGATTCAAATGCTTCTTCCAAGCCTCAGGGCTTTCAGTGAGGGCGGGTCTGCTATTCAGTGTGAGACTAAATTCAACTGCCTGGGTGGGTGCAGGACTACTATTCGGTGTGAGACTAAGTTTAGCTGCTGTTGTGGGGCAGGACCACCACAACGGCATCAGTTCTCTCAAGGGATTTACTTAGAGACCTTCAATAATGGACCTGAACTCCTGTCTGCCTTGGGAGTCCCTGTCTGCTGCTGCCTCCACTGCTGCCTCACAAAGTGGCGTGAGTTATGGAGACACCCCTCTCCCCTTTCGGTCAGACAAAAAGGCTCTCTCACTGATCTTCGATATCTGTGGGTGAAGGTATCTGCTTGGGAACTGTCGTTGTGATTCCCTTTTGCAAAATTCTTGCCTCTTATGCTCAGATTCTTCATAATGTGCTTCACACAAAATCTGTTGTAGCCCATAAAAAAGCCTTCTCCACTTGTTCTTCCCACCAGCTAATGGTTGCAATGTACTATGGATAATTTATCTTTGCATACTTGAGGCCAAAATCCTATCACACTACAAGTCAAGACAAGGTCTTAGCCATCCAATATACTATTCTCACTCCCATGCTCAACCCCATAATCTACAGTTTCAGAAATAAAGATGTCTTATATGCCCTGAAACAGGTATTAGGAAATACCTTTACTCGCAGAAATTTATATTTGTTTAAATTAGATTCAATGCCCATGCTTGCTTGTCTTTCTTTCTTGAAGACAGGGAAGGTGACATCACTATATTAGAGTCAACTTATGATGTTTCCCACTCTCACCAATCAGACCAAAATGAGTTTATAATCCTTTACCTCAGGTCAGCTTCAAACGGTCCATGTGAAGGTTTTGGAGGTAATCTTTTACATTTATGCGTATCATTTTCTTTTCAGCTAATCCAAATCTTTTTTGCTAATAGAACAGAGTACCTCCTGTGAGGTGGGCATGCCATGCTTAGAGGTCCTGTGATAATGTCTGACAAGTCACACAATTTGAAAGATTTTGAGACCTTGAGAGTGTGTTTTTATCACTTCTGACCAACATTTGAGTATTTAATCTTTGTAAGTGTTTCACTTTTGGCAAGTTGACTTTTAAATTTGAACAATGTGGCCAGTCCATTGTAGCTGCACTCTCTACCGTACGGTTTGAATGCTTGTCAGGTTTGTTCAAGGAATATCTGAGTATCTGGTATCTTAATGATTTTGCTAGGTGATCAGTATCTTCTTGAACAATGCAAATTGAAGTGATCCCGTTTATTCTGACAAAGTACTGACATAATGTCCAGGAGTCACTGGCATAAAAGAGTGCAGTCAGCTTGATGGCCCTGCGTCCATGGATAACTTGTTAGATCTGCAGAGAAAATATTCCAAAGAGCATTAAAGCATTTTTCAGATTGTTGCCAAAAGGTAATGCTTTTTACTAGCTTTACAAACAGAATGAAATGAAATCAAGAAAAGCATATACTTTCTGTACCTTAAGAAATCTGTTGGCAATCAAACAAAGCTGAAGAATTTATTTCATGAACCCTTGATTAATTGACATTAATTATGATGCTATTGATTCATGTTTCAGTTCTTCCATGACAAGAAAATCTCATATATAGATGGTAGAAACCTAATGTTACAATAATATATGTAGATAATATAACAGCTCTGCAATTTACAGCAAAAACTCTTTCAGTGTATGGCTCCATAAAAGGGACTATCAAATTGCTTTGTTCTTTTTCCCATGGGTTGTCACCGTTAATGAATTTGTCCCTGGCCAGCTACCTGGAATTAACTTCCTCCAGCTCAACAGGGCTTTACTCTCACAGAGGAAACACTTCGCCTACGCAGACACACGTACATATCCCTCTGCTCTCATGACAAAAGGATGTCATTTTATCCTAAAAATATAGAAAGGCCATATGATGTTGTGGTTGCAGACTATCTTGTGTTCTTCCTTTCCAGCACTGAAGACAATTAGCATTTTTTGTGTGAGTTAACATGTGAGTTCATATATCTACTGATATGGAACCCCTTCTGTAATATTTTATCCAATAATTTTCCTGTGAATACACCATCATAAAGATTTCTTTATCTACTCAGTGTTCGAATGGCCTTTCTTAGTAGCTTGGTTGGTGAATATTTTCTTTCTCGAAAACGGTCAGAATGACACCACCATGATACAGTGAAGTTTCAGTGTTTCTGACTCTGGCTGATCAGAACAATATGAGCTCAAAATGGTCTACAAAAAGTTGAGCACAGAGAGTTCACGTGAATATTTGGGGTGAATATTTCAAATCTGCACATTCTATGATTACTTTGAGCTGTCTCAGTTTTACTTTGCTCAGAGAGAACAGCACCTTTTCTGATATGGGCCCATTATACTGATTGGTCCTATGCTCATGTTTCCCACTTCACACAACCAAATCCAAAATTAGTGATGGAGACAGTGTTCTTTTCTTGCCTCTTCTGACTACCAATTGATCGCCTGCCCCGTGTGACTCCTCCTTAAAAGTTTTTTTGTCAAACGAACATTTTTCATCCAAAAAAAAACATGACCAGCACATTAGAGTTTCACTCTGTGACACTTAGAATATTTGTCAGTTAAGCCTGAGAAAGGACTTCAGTATCTGGTAACCTATTCCAACTGTTAATTCTCTCTGTCTTCTACCGAGTCTTTAAATGAAAGAAATTCATTTTCCTGGCAAGCTGCTTGTAGACTGTGCAAGTTTCATAGACATAAAACAATGAGGTCTGAACCGTGGCTCTGTAGACCTTCATTTTGGTAGTCAATTTAATACCTCTTCTCTCCCAAACTTTTATTCAGAGTCTCCCAAACACTGAGCTAGCTCTGCCAATGCATGCATCAACCTCATTGTCAATGGGAATAACCCTGGAAAGTACTATACCAAGGTGAGTGAACATATCCACAGCATTAAAAACTTCTCCATTTGCTGCAACCAATGCATCCACGTATGGATGGTGTGGTAGTGGCTTATAGAGCACCTGTGTTTTCTTGGGGTGAATAATTAAGCCAAAATTAGCACAGGCTACAGAGAATTGATCCATACTTTGTTGCACCTCAACTTCAGAGGTTTCATTGAGTAAAATATCACCTGCAAAAAGAAAATCATGCACAAAATATCTCGTCAGTTTAATCTTGTTTGGTTAGGATCCTTTTCAAGTTGAATAACTTACTCAATTTGTACAGTGGTTGACCTTGATGCTTTGCTCATCTTTATTGAAAGTATTTGAAAACATGCCTGAAAATATTATGCTAAAAAGCAAGGGAGCTACACACAGCCGTGTTTCCCTAGATCGATGACTGGGAAGGCACGAGAATATTGTCCACTATGCAGAACCTGGCTAAACATACCATCATGAAACTCACATACAATACTGATTACTTTCTTTGGGCAACCAAATTTAGACATAACTTTTTATAGGACCTCACAAGTAACAGTGTTAAAGGCCTTGGTCAGAACTACCAACCTTGTGTAGAGATCTTGTTTTTGCTATTGACATTTCTCTTGTAGATGTCAGGCAGTAAACACCATATTGAAAGCTCCTCGACCCTTTCTGAAATCCCGCTGACTCCCAGGTATATGACCATCTTCCACGTGAAGGATCAGCCTATTAAGCAGGACTCTAGAAGGAATTTTGCCTTAATGACTAAGAGAGAGACCCTTCTGTGATTGTCACTGGACAGTATATTCCTTTACCTTTATAGGGGAGGAAAACGGAAGCATCCTTGAACTCCTAGGGCATAACCCCACCTTGCTATACAACTTGGAAAATTCAGTCAACTTTTTTATGAGCAATGGTCCCCCATCTTGTAAATCTCAGGTGGAAGAAAATCAGATGTTCTCTTCTTCCACCCAAAGGCCTTTGTTTTAATGTATATATATATATATATAGATAGATAGATAGATAGATAGATATATAGATATAGATATATATGTCTGTATCAAATATATATAATATATATTATACATATATATAAATTATAGATATATGTATGTAAATATATATATATATAAACATACGAAAACTCGCTTGTTTTTGTGTGTACACACACACAAATACGTATGTATAGGTTTATGTTATAAATTGATTCTCAAATTTATCTGTCATCTGTATGTTGTCAACCTACTTTATTTTCTGTTGTCTAATAGAACATGAAGCTCTTGAGAGCTTAGGGTGTCTACCTTTTCATTATTTATTCTTAGTGCCGAGCAATGTCATTTCACCCTGTACGCACTGTACTCTTCTCTCAGACGCCTCTCTCCCTTATCATTGCACGGTTTATATTACACTTGGAATCATTCTTATTATTTACTACCTTCAATCCTTCATACATTGTGCTGAAGAAAATGAAGAAAATCATATAATCTTTCTGAATGCAACAACTACCCATTAATGATTGACCACCACTACTGAATCTTCACTGCTCTTAGAGGATTGTCCTACATCTACCATATCAACTCACTGTTTTACTCTCCTTACTGGCTCCTACCAATTCTGTCATCCATTCTTAAAGTTTGTGTTTCTCTCCCTCTCGCATCTTCTCAAATAATATACATGTTTTATATTTTCGAGAAAAAAATGAGGAAAGAAACTCTTTTTCTGTCCTCTTTCTCAGCTCCAATCACTTATATAGCTTGCCCAGCTGTCTCCATCTTCACTTCATGTCACCTAATCAAGTAGCATTAATCTTCACTAAGGCTTCAATTGTTTCCTGGGTCTTCCAATGGATTGTTTCCCTCTGTTATACCTAGGCTATAACTTAGTCTGAGTATCCATCAATATATTTCCTCATTTCATTCTGTTTCCACTCTTACCCATGCCTTCCATCCTAAAAAACAAAATATTCACTTGATCCTTCTGTTCTTGCCAATAATCATACTGTAGTTCCTCTGCCTGTTGCAGCTAAATTCTGTGAAAAGCCAGATACAAAATATGGCTCTGCATCTCTCCTCTCACTTTCTCCAGTCTTATACCACCAAAAGACCTCCTGAAAATTTGTAATATTATCATACGTGTCAAAAACAATGGCTTTTTCTCAGTGTCCTCATTTTCCTTGATCTCTACAAATTTTAGAATACTTGATTACTTGTTCATATTTGGGGGTCTCTTTATTCTAAATCTTCTGGACACCTCCTGCTCTGGGTGCTCTCCTCACCATTTCTTCCCTGTGTTCTTTCTTGGCTCCCTTTTCAGATTAGGGAGTTGAAACATATGTATACAACAAAATTCTGTCTTGGGTCCTTTCTCCTTCAGTTGATGGTCTCATCAGCTCACATGGGTTTAATGACTCTGTCCTTGACAAATAAGTAGATTCTCTAGTATACTTATCCTGGTCGAAGTCTCTCCTCACCTCCAGTATTGCTTCTCTAAAGATGATTTTTACAAATCTCAAATTGGATGTGTATTAGATACAATATATTCAAAACGTCCAATATAAAATTCATTAACTTTCCTCTTAAGCATTCCTGGCCTCTAACTCTCCTGTCCTGTCAATGTCATCCACAGGTTCGCATTCCATCAGCCTCAAAAAATATGAGTCACTCGGGAAAGCTCATTATCTTTCATCCTCCATATCTAATCTCTTGCCAAGGTCTGTTCACTTCCCATTTGCGCCCCCTCTCAAGTATGTTCCCATCTCACACATAGACTACTACAATAGTCTACCAGGAAGCCTTTCTTGCTCAAGTGTCTGCCCAATACAATCCGTCGGAGATTCAGTCACTAAAGTGATTTTCGTAACGCACAAAAAACAGTTGTAATTTATATTCCTTCAAACCTAACCAGTAAGCCACAAAGGCCTGATAAATTAGGCTGGCTTTTGTTTCACCTATTAGTGTGCCTTTACTTATTAAAATGGTGTTTCCTCCACCAATTTAGACTTGGAATAATCTTAATTTAGAAAAGTCAAGGAGACCCAATGCTTTCTGGCCTTCCTTCACCTACGAAATGATGATTAAAGAAGTAGAATTAAGTAACTGGAGAAATATTGATGGTTTTTTTAATATAAATTTATTTATTTAACATTTTACATTCATTTTCACAAAATATTGGGTTCCAAACTACAAGCCTTCAAACAATGTGAGAATAGGATTACACTTTTTCAGATATATGGAGGAAGAGATGAAGATGTAGACAGATGTTGGGCTCTCAGGGGTATGTTTGTAAGGCTATATTTGTGAGAGGATATATGTGTGTATTTGTGAGGATGGTTGTGAGAAACTTGGGAAGAGGGAAAGTTAGAGTGTATCTCAGCAGAGAATGCACAGGGATTCTTTGAGTGGAAGCCAATTGAATGTTTGCTGTCTTCTTAGCTGTTCTGGCTCTGGTACTGACCATCGCCACTGCCTTGATCTCACTGGACCTTTAAAGAGAAACACAAGGATATTTTAGAGTGTCATCTGGAACAACCGGAGCATTTTTGTAGTTCGCTAGATTTCAGGAGCAATAAACCCAATGGCTAGTGAAGGAGGGGAATCCTAATTTCTTCCCCTTGTAATTCAAACAGTAAGCAACACAAATGCAATGTCAGTATTCCCATTGGTCTGTTGACTGACAGGAAAGTGGAGAGAATTTTAGCTGACTGGACAACTCCGGTCAGAGACAGGATTCAAGCTTGGTATCTCGAGTCTTGGTGCTTCTGTCAGTGGTCCACAATGTCTCTCCTAACATGAAATGAGCTTTCCAGTCAGAACTCTGCCAGGAAATAATAAACAACTGACTCTCTACAAAAGTATGTGTGACATAATTTTTATTTTAACCTGAATTTTTAAGCTTCTGATCCCCTTAAGTCAAGACCTTGATGAAAACAGTAAATTTTGCCATGATGTGAAGCACTTTGTGGATTTCCAAAGTGTAAATTATTCACTTTGAAAATTTAAGAATCAGCATTTCTGGTCCATTTTATGATCATTCCAGCATGTCCCAGGTTCCAATTATACAATTCTAAAACTGCCCTCATTGACAAACAGGTAGGCTGCCCTCCTCATTTTACCACAGAACATCAGTGTCAAATAGAATGAGCCACTTCTCCTATCTGTAAATTTTTCTTATAATTTTAACAGAAAGGAATTGAAGTAGAGAATTTCAGAAAGTTATAGGAATCTCAGGAATTTCCTTCTCAAATTATTTTTCAGTGATAGACTGTCAGTATATTCCATTTGGGTCTGTTCTTGTGGAAAATAGAAAACAAAAATCATCTGCAGGGCAAAATGCATGAAGGATGACATGTTTGTATGACAATAGTGAGGGATGTATAAATTAAAAAGCTCAAAGGAATTGTTAGGGGCAGAGAGGAGGAAGGCAATAGATGTGATCTCTGAGGATTTTGGCAGCATGATCAATGGGGAAAAGGATATCACAGCATTTGACAGTACAAGAGAACATATACAGGATTTCTGAGCTACTTGTCACTGTAGCAGAAGCCTTCAGCATTTGCATCAGGACCAGGTGAAGAAGAGCAGCTTTATATTTTTTCTACTCAACATCCCTTGTAAAGGTAAGAAGGACACCAAAATTGGGATCATGGAATTGGATCACTGGGATATCAAATATAGAGTTAAAAGAACACTTTACGATCATCGGGTCAATCTTGCACTTTTGACAGATGAGGAAACTGAGGTCAAGACAGATGAATGTGTTTTACCAGTTTCTCATGCCCAGTAAATGTCTCAGATAAAATTGAAAGTTAGTCCATTCTTGCTCAAAATCAATTGTTTCATGTTATATGCCATGTCAGTATGGGAAGGATGGTTACAAGCTCATACTCAATTTGCATTGAGCTCTAGATGGTAAGATATACTTGAACATCTAAATACTAAAAGCAGCTCACTTTTATATGCTGCTTTTCCAGAACACTTTTTTCTCTAGAGACCTTTTATATAGAAAATGCAAACTTTGGTACCCAACATAAAGTTGAGAGAACTCAGGTTCAGAGAAATGTAGTAAGTTTTAGAGATGTGAGAAAAGTCAGGTTTTTATGTCTTATACTTATTTCAAATCAAGTCGGTCCATCATCTGATGATGCTACCTTCGCTGATATTTAAATCATAGAAAAGGATTTTCCTTGATATGGAGAACAATTAAACAATCTACAGAAAATCCTTCTCTGAGGATCATCACAAAAAATCAGGTTCTCTTGCCGAAAATATTGTCACCATGACCATCCCACAGAATAAGATCGAGATCAACTTTGATTGTCCCTTACCACACACAGAGTCTGTGATTGCTTGGAGAAGACATTTAGAAGGGACGCGTAACACATGTGTAGGGGCTCTGAAAAACAAGAGAAGGAAGATATTGGAAGCAGATCTGCAGCTGTGTGTGGAAAGATGGGGGCAGGATAGGAGGGGTAGATGTGCAAATAAGTAAGCAAAGTGAGAGTGTGACAGAATCCCAGGGTTGCGTGGGAGTCAGTTTGCCATTTTCTGAGGCATCCTACCTCGGCAACTGATACCAGGCACTACATCCTTCCTGTTGGATGTCCATTTCCCAGTTTCATTCCTCCAAAGACACACATACTTAACATCACTGCTGAGCTCTTTGCCCGAGGTTTTGAGCACTTTCATGACTAGGAACAATGACTCTACTACGAGAGAGAAAACTCCAGTAACTCATTGAATGTTACCTTTACTTGCAAGCAACGGGAAGTCCTGACAAGGACCATGGTAATGTGAGCAAGAGTTAATCTCTTCCAAAGCTGCTGAGAAGACATTGAGGTCTGAATTTGCTTCTCTATAGGTGTGTCTGTGTATGTATTTGTATGTCTCTCTCCATGTATTTAGTGGAAAAGGTGGGATATACAGGTTAACTGACATAATTACTTCATTCAGTAAATTTATTTACCAACATTCTTTTCAGGAAATAGTTCTTTTCCCATTCCTAAGATAATGCTTACCCTTCCTTAGTTTTCTTTTAGCTCCTTAATCTAGGTTTTCATGGGGCAGGTTGGAGAGAGGAAACATCTCAGTTAATCCATTCAGGCTATTTGCCAAAACCACCTGATGCATATTCATCTACATCTAAAATCTGAGTGACCAAGGTGACTAAGTTTCTTAGTATCACAAACCGACATCCCAGTCAGATGACAAAACGTCTAACACTTGAAGAGTGAGAGCATCCCAGAGACGATAAGATCCAATATTCCCATTTCACACATAAGAAAATAGAAGCTCAGTCAGGTAAAGTATCTTCCCATGGCACATACTAAGGGAACCAAGATCTAAAATTCTCTTCTGATTCCCAAAACAAGATAATGATATTGTCACTACCTAATATTTCATAGTTGTGGGGATCTTATTGCGTGTAATCTCCTTTCACCATTGCAAATTAGGAGCTTCTACCCAAATAACTGGGGCTCCTGATGTCTTGTAATGTGCAGAGATGAACAGATCTTGTCAGGATGCCAAAGCTGTCCTTCTCCCAACCTCTCCACGGTTCACTGCTGCTCAGCAGCAGAAACAGCTTTAGCTCACGCTTATATAATACTTTAATGTTAGCACAGCAGTTTCTACCATTTTCTTCTCCCCACTACTCTAGGACAATTGCCTCCAAAATATGGTGCTTCACTAGGACCATCCCAGGTTTCTGGAGCTTTGTTTTTCCTTATTTTGATATAATTTGCCTAAACCTGAGTGTTTCGAAGTAAACTGAGAGAAGTACTTTGATACTGTGCTTTATCCTTGTAATTTTTAATATTATTACTGGGTGGCTAGAAATAAACTTCTCAATCAGTGCAATCTTTGTTCCACTTGCTAAATGAGTTCAAGTACCTTTTGCAATCTAATTTTTCTTGGTTCTCTGGACAGATAGGGATGGGAAAGTGATGAACTTTAAATAAATAAGCATATTTTCACATTATGTGTTTGAAGAACCTAGTGGAAAACAATCAAAAGAATCTTCACATCTTCACATCTTCAACAGTAAAAGTATAGTATTCATATGTCCCCTTCAATATAGGATGATGATGAAAACATAAATGAGCAATTACAAAAGAATAGCTTCAATTAAATATGGCTCTTTATGTATCTAAAGTACTTAAACACAAATTATGCCATTATTACTTTGAACAGCCGCACGACTGAGAAAAATGAGTCTGAACATGTTGAAATAATTTGCCCCAGATCGTACATGTGTGGTACTTTAGACTCTAGGTTTGCTTATCCTTCTGGAATTTCCATTGGATCACTGAGTGATCATTGCCTGAGTAAAACTGCAATCTGCTAAGTATCTTCCCTGGAAATGTCCAAAGTCACCCCCTGCATCCTGGGCCATCTCCAGTTGTCCTGATCTAACTCTCACAAGTGGAACTATTTACCTGTGGAGGAAAAAATGAGGCTAGTGACATTGCACTGCTCTCTCTCACTGATATCCAAGGTACTTACTTTTCATAGCGTCGTACACCTAATATGATGGTCATCATCGCGAATGAAGGGAACATTTTAACAACATGTAGATCATCTCTCTGATTTGTTACTGGGGTCTTCCTGTCCAGGAAGACTGAAAACTGACTAAAACTTCCCTGCTTACACCTATAGTTCCTTTGAAAAGAAAATAAATGTAAAGGAAAAAACCCAGTTACCAAAGAAAGAATTTCCTTTTGAGAAAGGATTACTGGGAAAACTGGGATTCATTCAGGAAGGATCTAAGGTTAGATCAACACCTTACAGGAAGACCCCAGTTTAGAATGTGAAGGCAGGAACTTCTCCACTTTGTTGTACAGATGAAGCAACAGAGGCAAATGGTGTCAAGTGACTTGCCACAGTTCACACACCTTACAAGGGTCTGAGACCTGATCTCAGGGTTTCCGGCTCCAAGTTGAGTTTTCTATCAGTTATTGCCTGACGTGTCACCTAGCATGGTGCTTGCAGAGAAAGAGTAATCTAGCTTGGAGTCAAGTTTTCAAACATGCAGCTGGTTAATGGACAGAAACCTAATTCCTTATGATGGAATCAATCAATAGGGAGAGGGGGGACTGTGGCTTCCAAACATACTCTTAAAAAACTTTTAAGATGGTCAACAGTCAGCTTTAATTACATTCAACAACAGAGAAATACAACCAGAGAATAAAGACTAACAGGGATTCTAACTGTATGACTATAAGCAATGTACACGTGACACATCAACAGAGAAATCCATGTTTCTGACCACACATACATAGTTACCAGAGAGAAAAGCAGCAACATCTGGGTTTCATGTTGAAGGCAGCCTCCTAACAACTTCCCAGAATCCCATCTACCACAAGAATCTTCCTTGAAACAGTATGCCCCAAAAACAAACCTCATTTCATAATGTGTGTATACTTCTCAGAACCAGAGGCATCCCAACACTTGTGACACAGAGTCTAATTAATATTTAACAAAAAATGTGGGCTTTCCTACAAAACAAGCCTCCTTTAATCAAGTATCCTTTAATTGGATCCACCTGAGGTCTATGAATGGGTGAGGAAGATCTTTATATTACAGATATGTAAGATATTTTTGAGATTTTTAAGGTTGCAAATTAACGACAGTGTGAGTGATGATGATGGTGACAATGGTGGTGATAATTATTGGGGGGCACAGTATAGGAAAATTTTAAAGAGGATCAGAAATATGCAAGCTTTCCAGACTTCCTTTTAAAACAGTCAGAAAAATAACCAAGAAGTGAATGCAGAGAAGTAAAAATAAAGGAGCAAAGTAGTTGCCCTCCTAAGATGACTTGAGAGGATGTCAAAAAAGACAGATTTTCAATGGTTGAGCTTTGAGCAGAGTGAAGTGTAGACACTTTCAAGTTTACTGAA
>CM053771.1:11838494-11851840 GCA_028658325.1 Potorous gilbertii | reverse complement strand
AGATAGATAGATAGATAGATAGATAGATAGATAGAAGGCACAGGGAGAGTTCAATTTGAAGGGATGATATACAGAAAATAAAATAAGGGGTAGGGGAGGAATATGTTGGGGGAGAAAGGGCAAGAGAAAATGGGATAACTTCTCTCATATAAAAGAAGGAAGAAAAAGATTTTTCAATGATGGGGGAGAGGTTAGAAGAAATGAGTGAACCTTACTCTCACCGGATTTGGATTAAATAGATATTATACACACTCAATGACTTTTCTAACCCTACAGGAAAATAGGGGAAAGAGGATAAGAGGAATGGGACACGAGAAAAGAAAGGGAGGTTTGGGGAAGCGGGTAGTGAAGTAATTAATTTAGAAAAGGGACAGGGTGAAAGGAGAAAATAGAACAATAGGGAGACTTGGATAGCGTGGAAGGAAATATCCTAGACTTCAAAACATGACTATTATTAAAGTATTTTGCATAAATCCACGGTATAAACTATAATGAATTGCTTGCTTTCTCAATAAGGGTATGTGGGGAAAGAAGAAGGGGACGAATTTAGAACTAAAAGTTTTAAAAACAAATGTAAAAAAGGTGTTTTTACATGCAACTGGGAAATGAGATTTACAGTAGGTGGCATATGTAAATCTTACTTACCATTCAACAAAATAAAAGAAAACAAGATAAAGGGGAGATGATAAAAGTGATGGCAGACTAGGGGAAGTGCAATAAAAATACATGCTCTCTTGGGATGAGTGGGAGAGGAAAGATGGGGAGAAAATTTGGAATTCAAAATCTTGCGGAAATGAATGTTGGAAATTATAAGTTAATTAATTTAATTTTCAAAAAGTTAAAAATACTATCTTCCCATGTAGGAAGGTAAAAAAATTCTTATTTGGCATATACCAAAAGATTTATCTTTTCTGTTTGTATTTTCACGTTTCTCTTGACGAAAATAAAATTTGAAAGTCAAATTTTCTATTCTGCTCAGTTCTTTTCATTAAGAATCTTGAAAAGTCTTTAATTTCACTGAATAACTACTTTTTGTTTCCCTGAAGGATTATATTCACTTTTACTGAGTAGGTGATTCTTGGTTTTAATGCTACTCCTTTGACCTCTGCAATGTCATATTCCATGTCTTGAGATTTCTTAAAGTAATTGCTGCAAGGTATTATCCTATCCTGATTGTGTTTCCACAATCCTCAACGTGTTTCTTTCTGGCTGCTTTCGATATTTTCTCCCTGAACCTGGAGCTCTGCAATTTGGCTACAATATTCCTACGTGCTTTCTTTTGGGGATCTCTTTCTGAAGATTTTCCCTATATTATTTCAGTATCTTTTTTACTCTCTAGTTCTACAATATCAGGGTAATTTTCCTTGATAATTTCTTGAAAGATGATGTTTAGGCTGGTTTTTTTGAACATGGATTTCAAGTAAGCCCATAATTTTAAATTTGACTCTCGTGTATCTATTTCCCATGTCAGTTGTTTTTCCAGTGAGATATTTCACATTGTCTGCTATATTTAATTCCTTTAGTTTTACTGCATAAACATATACAGTAAAATATATATGTATATATATTTAAATACAGTCATTACCTTCCACCTACCTCATTCTTATCTTGAAGGGGTTATTATCTTCATTGATCTTTTGGACCTCTTTTTTCATTTGACCAATTGTGCTTTTTATGGCATTCTTCCACTCACTGGTTTTTGGATCTGTTTTGTCATTTGGGTTAGTCGATCTTTAAAGTGTTATTTTCTTCAGCATTTTTAGGGTCCCCTTTAGCGAAAATTTGGCTCATTTTTCATGATTTTCTTGCTTCACCCCCATTTTTCCTCTCAGTTATTCTGTTTCTATTATTTTATTTTCAAAAATTGTTTTTAAGCTCTTCCAAGGGCTCAGATCAACGCATATTTTTCTTAGAGGCTTTGGATGTAGGAACTTTGATTTTATTGTTTCCTGCGGATTGTATGTTTTGACCTTCCCTGTTTACCAAGGTATCTTTAGTCTGATTAGTTTCCTGTTTTTGATCACTTCCCCAGTCATTTACTTTTGGTACTTCTGGGGGGGAGTGGAGTTCATATTGTCAGTCACTCAACCACCCCACAGTTTGTGGGCCTAGATCTCCAGAAACAGTCACTGTCACTACCTCTGCTGCTGCTCTGGCTGCTGCTGCTGCTGTGGGGTCCTCCACCTTCTCTGCCTTCATGGGGCTAGGTCTGGCTCACTCTCTTCTCTTACACGCACACCACAGGTTTTTTCTGACTTTCTATTTTGTCCTTGGCGTTTTGGAGTTGTTTTATTTGGAAACTGCCACGGGTGTCAGTGATTCAGCTCCCCTGGACTTGCTCATGTCCCCTCTGTGCTGGGTTGGCCTGTGATGGAATGCGCTCTGCTCCTAGAACAACTTGATAGATGATTCATTTAAATCTTGCAGGCTGTCTTGGGCTAGAGATTTGCTTCAATCAAACATTCTGGGGGTTCTTCAGCTGGAGAACTCGCTTAAAGTCATTTTTTGCAGGTGTTTGACTGGACTGAGGTGCAGAACTCTAGCAAGTTTATGTTTTGTTCTGTCATACTCATCTTTGATTTTTAATTTGTGCATTTTTAATAGTCAAAATGACTTAATCACTCAAAGGTGTTCTTAAAGCAATTTTGCTGTTATGATATGCAGTGTTCTCTTGTTTCTGCTCACTTAATTCCACTACTTTGTCCAAGAATTTTAAAGCCTCTTGAAGATCATTAAGTTCAGTATTTCTTATAGTAGAGTATAATTCCATCACAATCATACACCAAAATTTGTCCAGGCATTCCCAACTTATAGGGATCCTTGCCATTTGTAGTTTTACGCCACTGCAAAGATAGTTCCTACAAATATCCCTTTCATTTTAAAAGTAATAATTGTGTTATTTAAAATTTTTCTTGCTCTTTTTTCACCTCACTATTTTCTTCCTCAGTCTCTCTTTTTAACCTCTTCTCATTACTCTGTCTTTTCCCCTATATAAAAAGAGAATCTGACCAAAATTTGGAGGTGCAGAATTCAATAGGACACAGACCTTGGCAGTTTCTCAGTTCAGGACAGATTGGAAGATCGACAGGAAGAATCTATTCATCGAGGGTGTAGGAGCATACAGGGTCCATCACAGCATCCCTGTTGCTACATGGCCGAGCAGGAAAGCCTAAGGATGATCTGAGGAAGCAGAGGCATGGCAGGGTAGCAGCTCAGGGCGAGAGTCAAGGCGAGTCGAGGAAGTGAGAGTCGCAGAAGGAGGCTCATATATCTGCAGCAGCTGAGCAGAGACTTTCAACCCCCAGATTAAATGTCTGTAAGTCACCTACCTGAACTCCCGGGAGTCAAAATGGCAGAATTGTCTGTAAATTCTCTCTCCCTCTCCCCTTGTTGACCTTGAAAGAACCATAAAATATTTCCCCAGAAAATCCTGGATTGGTGGAATAAGCAGAAGGGTCAAACAGTCTCACAGAGCATAAAGCTAGGAAAATAACAAAGGAATATTCCTCTTACTGTGGTTTAGAAACAGAGCTGTCCCGAGAGTCAGTGCTCCAGGGGTGTGGAGCTAAACACCAGGACCCAGGTGTACCTAAGTGCTCCAGAGGAAACGGAAAGCCAGATGCGATCACCAAGCACTTAGCTTGCCTTTGCTGTAGCTCAGCTGAGGAGATCTCCTGTGAACAGACCAGCCCTCCTCTACACTTAGCAAGTTAGCTCTAGGGCTAATCTAGGGAAATATAAAGAGATTTCACCTGCCTTTGCTTTCTGATACCAACCGGTTCAGCACCAGGTTCTGTAGAGTCTAGCTGATAGATCCAGAGGTGACAACACACAAAGAATTAACATCATGAACAAGAAGCAAAGGATGAAAGAAAAGACCATCGAATATTTCTATGGGGACAAAGACCAAAACACGAATACCAAAGAGGTCAGCATTGAGACTGCATTCCTATCTGAAATTTCAAAAGGGATTATGAACTGCTCGAATGCACACAATGCACTCTGGGAACAGCTGAAGAAGGAAACAGAGCGGGGGAAATGGCCAATGATTTTAGGAGTATGAAAAAAGAATTCACTGAAGAGAACCGCTCTTTAAAAAGGAAAATCAGCCTTAGTAATGATAACAATTTTAAGGAGACTGATAACATTTTCATATACCACAAATAAATAGTTTTACCTCAACAACTGAATTATTACTCTTTAATATTCTCTTTAAATGTCTTCTGTCTCTTTTATATTATTTTTTCCATTGAGTTCTGTACTTTTCATTATAAATACCTCAAAGTCTTTCAGCTCATCACTTGTCAATTTTTTTTCTGAGCAGTTATTTTTGACTACAGTCCCGGCTCTGTTGGTCTTTAAAATATAATGTCCTCGGATCTGTGGCCTTTTAGAGTAGAAGCTATTAGTTCCTGTGAACTCCTGACTGTTTTTACGCAGTATTATTTTTTTCTTATTGCTTACAGTGATATTTCCTTAACATGGGGCTTTGAAACCTGACCATTTCACTCCAGTAAGTTTAGTACTGCGATTTCTTTCAAGTGATGCATGATAGATTATTATTTTTTTCTAATTCTGCTTTACTCTCTTATTCTAGAAACTCAGGGCATTTTTTTTTTGGTATTTTCTTGTAATGTTGCCAGGTAAACTGACAATTTTTTTTATTGTCTCTCCTCAGTATGTACTCCAAATTAATTTTTGTCCAGTGAGATTTTTCAGATTCTCTTCTTTACATTTTTAAGTTTTCTTGGTGTCTTGTAATGTGATTCAATTCTCTTGCCCAATTCCAGTTTTAAAGGAGTAATTATCTTTCTTAAGTTTTTCTATTTCTTAATTTTAATTACATTAAATTTTTTCCATAAACAAGGACAATGCAACTTAATTTAGGAGGGAAGTGGGAGCTTGGAAACAATGTTTACAGCCAGTGTCTCTGATTACTATGTCATTTCTTTAATATATGCAAAAGAGATTCAAACTTATAAGAATAAAAGGCATTCCCTAATTGTTAAATGGTCAAAGAGCATGAAAGAAAGTTCTCAGATATAGAAACTAAATATATCTCTGGTTATATTAATAAATTCTCTAAATCACTTTCAATTGGAGGAATGCAAATCAAATATCTCTGTGGTAGCAAATAACACCTAGCAGATTGACTACAATAACAATACCGGATAATGATAAATGTTGGAGAAGACGTAGGGCAATTGGAACATTAATGCTGGTGGTAAGTTGATCAACCGTTCTGTAGGGCAATATTGATAGCCACAGGGCTATAAAACTGTGCCTATCCTTTGCTCCAGCAAGATTATTTCTAGGTCTGTACCCCAAAGTGACCATACAAAGGGGAAAAGACCCACCTGTACAAAAATATTTATAGCACTTCATTTTGTAGTTACTAGGAATGGGAAATTGGGGAGAGGTTGCCCATCAACTGAGGAATGGTTGAACAAGTTGTGGTATATTAATGTAATTGAGCACTATCATTGCATAAGAAATGATGAGAAGGTGGGCTTCAGAAAAAAACATGGTAAGGAATACATGAACTAATGTAAGGTGACTGGACAGAAAAAGGAAAACACTGTGCACAGTAACAGGCATAAAGTACTATGACCAACTTTCATGTACTTACCTCTTCTCAGTAACACAAGGATCTGAGACGCTTCCCAAAAATTTTCTGGATGGAAAATGATATCCACATCCAGGAGAAAGACCTATGGAGTCTAGATACAGGTCAAAGCATATTATTTTCCCTCTTTTTCTCTTGCCTTTCTTATGTTTTTTCCCTTCTTATTTCTTCTTTACCATTTGACTAATGGGAAAATAAGTTTACTATCATTCCACATACATAGCTTCTATCAGATTTCAGGCAATTTGGAGATGGGGAGTGAATGAGGGAGGTAAAATTTAAAACTCAATATCTTAAATAAAGTGAATGTTGGAAACCAAAACTAAATAAATACTGAAAATTAAGAAAAGAAATATACTTATATATTTTCCCATTTACTTAACTATTTTTTTCATAATTTTCTTGGGTTGCTTTTAATTGTTCCAAATATTTCTTCACTTTCTTTTATTGTATTTTTGGATTCCTTTTAAAGTTCTTCCTAGATTTTTCATGGGACTTGTGACCACGACCTGACTCTGTCCTGCAGGAGTGACTTTTTTAACCTCACTATCTTCATCTCTATATGTGCCTAGATCTCTTTTTACTCCAAAGTAGCTGTCTATGTTTGGGTTTCCTTTGCTTTGCTTACTTATTTTTATTTTATTTTTAATTGCTTATTACTACAGTTAGGTTTTACCTCCAATTTGTCGGTCAAGTTTACCCAGGCCTCAGGTCCTCCTTACAGTTATTTTCTGACTTCTCCTCCCTCTCAGCCCCTAGCCACATTGTCATTAAAATGTTTTTGCTCCCTGTGGTACTCCACTCACCAGGCATGTGTTCCCTCCTCCTCACACACATCCACAGCCTGGCCTCACTTCTGATCAACACAGCTATGTCTGGGGGCTGAGAGCAGAGAATAATCTAGTATATGCAAGGGAGGCACAGACAGAACCTGAACAAGCCTTGAGGGGGACTGAATATAGGGAACTTGTGACAATTTCTGGACTTCACGTCCCCAAAATGCAGAGGACAAAATGAAAGGTCAGTGGAAGAAACCTGTGAAACCTATGTGAGACAGTAGAGTGTTTTCACCCTAACCACAGTGTGAAAGAGGGGATAGAGGAATCTGCAGAGGAGTCCAAGGCAGCAGGAGGAGCAGCACCACTGGCTGCAACTGTTTCTGGAGCTCCAGGCCCACAGATTGTTGTGGGATCAAGCTGCTGACAGGACATCTCCCACTCCCACTGGAAGCTGAGAGTTATACCTCGACTAAGAGCTCAAAAGTCAAGTAAATAGTTGGGAAAACGACAAAAAAAGAGAAAGAATTAGACTATAGAACCTTACTTTGGTGACAAGGAAAATTGAAATATGCAAACAGAAGTCAAAAAAGTCAAAGTGCCTCCATAAAAAAAAAAAAAAAAAAAACTTGAAATGTTCTCAGGCCATCAGAGTTCAAAAAGGATTTAAAAAATCAAGTAAGAGAAGTACACAAACATTGGGAAGAAAAATGAGAGTGAGCCAATATAATCATTAAAAACAAGTCAATGCATGCCAAACAAGACCCTCAAAAATTCTGAAGAAAATAGTACCTTAAAAAATCAAGTAACCCAAATTGCAAAAAGATCCAAAAAGTCAATGAGGAGAAGAATGCCCTAAAGAGCTGAACTGGCTAGATGGAAAAGGAGGTCCAAAAGCTCACTGAAGAAGATAAGTCCTTAAAGTTTGTAGTGGAGTACCTGGAAACTAACATCAATATGAAAAATAAAAAAAAATCATAAAAGAAAGACAAAATGAAAACCAATATAGCAGACAATGTACATTATCTCATGTGAAAAACAACTGATCTGAAAAGTAGATCGATGAGAGACAATTTAAATATTATCAGATTACCTGAAAGCCATGATCAAGAAAAGAGATTAGACATCATCTTTCATGAAATTGTCAAGGAAAACTGCCCTGATAGGCTTCAACCAGAGGGTAAAATAGAATTAGAAAATATACACTAATTGCTGTTGGGAAGATATCCCCAAAAGGAAAACTTCTCAGAATATTTCAAACAAATTCCCGAGCTCCAAAGTCAAGGATAAAATATTTCAATCAGCCACAAAGAAACTATTAAAGTATTGTAAAAATTCAATCACGATAACACAAGATCTAGCAGCTTCTACTTAAAGGGATCACAGGACTTGGAAAATGATACAGCAGAGGTAAAAGGAGCTAGGATTAAAACCAAGGAATAACTTACCCAACAAAACTGAGTATAATGCTTGAGAGGAACAAATGGTCATTCAGTGAAACAGAGGACTTTCAAGCACTCTTGCTGAAATGACCAGAGCTGAACATACAATCTGTCTTTCAAACACAAGAATGAAGAGAAGCATGAAAAGTTAAACAGAAAAGATAAATCATGAGGGATATACTAAATTGGAACTATTTCCATTCCTATATTGAAAGATCATATTTGTAACTCTTGAGACTTTTCTCGGATTATTGTAGTTGGAAGTATTTTATACATGTAGACCTAGGACACAGGGATAACTGAATAAGTTGGGATGATATCCAAAATGTTAAAATTAAGGGGTGAGAGAGGAATATATCGAGAGGAGAAAGGGAGAAATAGAATGGCGCAATTTATCTTTCACAAAGAAGCAAGAAAAAGATTTTTCAGTGGAGAGGAAGGGGGAGGAGATATGAGGGAAAGAGTGAATATTACTCTCATCACATTTGGCTTAAGGAAGGAATAACATGCACACTCAATTTAGTATGCAAATCTAACTAACACTATAGGAAAGTAATCATGAGGGGAGTAAGCAGGGTGTGGGGAAAACTATAGAAGAAGAGGCAAATGGGAGGAGGGTGTAATTAGAAGTAAATACTTTTGAGGAGGGGTAGAGTCAAAAGAGAGAGTAGAATAAATGCGGGCAAGATGTATGCAGGGAAATATAGTCTTTCACAATATGCCTCTTATGTTAGTGGTTTCCATAAGTACACATAAGTAACGTGTGTCGAATTGCTTGACATTGGGGATGAATGAGGAGGGAGGAAGGGAGAGTAACCAGTATTCAAAGTTTTAAAAACGAATGTTAAAAATGCTTTTCACATGCAAGGCTAGGAAGGCATACAGGCATGAAGCTATAGAAAATATGTATCTCTTGAAAAACATAGAAAGGATGAAGATAAGAGAAGTAAGGGGTGTGATAAAAGGGAGAGTCAGTTGGGGGAAGTGGTAACAAGAATGCTTGATCTTTTGTGGTGGGCAGAGGGGAGAGACAGGGAGAAAATTTGGAACTCAAATTTTTGTGGAAGTATCTGTTGAAGTCTAAAAATAAATAGAAAAGTAAACAGCTTTGTCTGACTTCTGGAAACAGTGGGGGTGGGGGTACTTAAGTATTATCCCATTCTGTGATCTGCTTTTTATTCCATGAAAGTTTGTGAGATCAAAGTTTCTGAAGCTGGAGGCAAACTGAGAGTTGAAGTGAAATATTTTGAAGCCTAGGCTGCTTCCCAAAGGAGCTGCCCTTAGGGCTTAGTGTTCTTTAATTCAGTCAACCTGAAAGTGTCAACACTTCACAAAGGTCAAAATCTCAGGCCAGTCTTTTGCAATGTCCTCTCAGGCTATCTTAGGAGAACAACTCTTTTGCTCCATTATTTTTGCTGCTCTGTGTTCATGTATTGGTGATTTTTCTGTCTGTTTTTTAAGGAAATCTGGAGAGCTTCGAAATTTCTGACCTAATTTACCCTCTTCTGACAATATCCCCTCCCCATTATCATCACCACCATTATCATCATCATCATCAATATAGATCATCATTATCATGATATTATTTTCAATTCTGTTACTCATAACACACCTTAAAATCTTCAAAACACTTTACATAACTCTAATGTAAAATTCTTCCTCATCCATTAATAGACCTCAGGTACATTCCATTAAAGGAAGCTCGATTAGGGGAGGCTTGTTTTGTAGGAAGGACCACACTTTGGTTAATTGTTAATGAGGCACTATGTCACAAGGGTTGTGATGCCTTCTGGCTCTGAAAAGTTTATATATACTCCGAGAAGAGGTTTCTTTTGGCATCTACTCTTTGGAAAAATGTTCTTGTGCCAAAGGAAACTCTGGGTTGTTGTTAGGAGGCTATATCTCTCCTTGCTCCCACTTTCAATAACTTGATTTTGGTGGTTTTCTCTCTAGTAACTTTGTTTGTATGGTCAGACAATTTGGAGTCTCCACGTTGATTTGTGATGTATTTATTGCTTAAGATCAGATAGCTACAAGCCCTGTCTATAGGTATTTCTTTCTCTGCTTTTATTTTCTCTGATGCTGAATATAATTAAAGTTAGTTGTTGACCCTCTTAAAAATTTTTCAAGAGTGGTTTGGAAGCCAGAGTCCTCCTCCCCTCTCCATATTTATTGATTATATCAGAGTCATGTGGCTCTCTAACCTGCTAGATGCTTGAAAACTTGACTTCAAACTAAATTGATGATTTCCTACAAGCCCCACAAGACACTGGGGCAGTTAGGTAGAATGATGAAGCTAGGAGACAATACGTAAAAAACAAAAAAAACCAAACAAACAAAAACCCTACGCTTGCAGTGGGGAAGCTCTGAAATAAGCCTCAGACTTGCTAACTGTCTCACCCTGGGCAAGCCACTTAACCCAATTTGTCTACTTCTTCATCTGTAAAATGAAATTGGGAACGAAATCGCAACTTGCTCGAGTATCTTTGATAAGGAAACCCTAAACATGGTCGTGAAGACTTGGACAGTTTTGAAAAAGGCCTGAACAGCAACCACCAATACAGAATATTGCCATATCTCCTCAAGAGATCCAAATATGTTTTTTGTATATCACTCAATTTAATCTAATGGATTGCAAAGACTTCCCAACTGATCAAACAATTTTTGAATCTAACCTAAACCTTTATGGATTAGTTCAATAGAGATAACTAGACTTTGTTCACGCCCAGTTGACCTCTCATGGACTTTATTGAGAATTTTAGGCTTTTCATAATAATTGAGGGACATTGCCCCTCCCCCTCTTTTGACCAATCTTGGGGGAAACTCACCCTCTTGCTACTTATTACAAAAGCGTTGGAGGATGTTGTCCCTCCCTCAGGCTTATACCAACATCTTGGGGACATTGATCAAAGCCCAGACTTATATCAATGACTACCTACTATCTTCTTAAATTTTTATCTGGGATATTGCCTATATACTTTCTCAAAAATATTATACAGAGGTGAGAATATGATAACGTAGATTCATAGCTGCCTTATTTTCCATAATAACATGATTTGAAATTTCCAAGAGAGTAGTATCTTCTGCTTCTTCTACACATATCAAAATCTAGTTTCCTTTTCTGTTGCTAGATAAAATGTTTAAAATGAGCAAAAACTATTAGCCGTACCATGTTTATAGTGTCATCCTAGTTAAATAAAACAATATTTTACTTTTGATATGTTAATAATTCAATTTTTTCCCAAAGTCTTTTCTGATGAAGTTTATCATGCCAACCTGTTCAACAGTATGACTTAACATTTATATGAGACTAACTATTTTCCAGGCCTTCCAGCAGCTGATTTACAGCTATTATCTCTTTTGATTCTAACAAGAAACGTTAGAGGAAGGTGCTATTATTAAGCTCATTTTACAGATGAAGAAAGTAAGGCAAAGGTAGATTAGGTGAATTGCCCAGGGTCACACTTCTAGTAAGTTCTTGAGGTCAGATTTGAACTCAAGTCTTCCTGATTATAGATCTAGCACTATCCATTATTTTACCACTTAACTACCCTACTCAAGAGAACATAACTGAATCTAAAAAGAAATTATATTGGAGAATTACACAGTAACATTATAAATCTTAGTGTTTTCCAAACAGGGCTGCTTCCAACATGTACCAACTTCACCTTCTGGAATATCGTTTACAGTGGACATATCCTCTCATTTGAAATCTTTCTTCTAATATGTCATAGGACTGCATGTTGGTAGATAGGCTATTTGGAAATGAATCCTGCCTGGATAACCAGTAATATTACATAAATTTTATTGTAGTTATTTTTATTATGTTTTGGTGATATGATTTGATACCCATCATATTTCACATCAGCCGATTTCCTTCTCAATTCAAGTATTAATCACGTATTGACATAGTGTTGTGAGCCAATCAATAAACTTTTGATCTTATGATTCTTTATTTATAAGTGACATTTTCTGAACATACAGTCATTGGCCAACTTCTGGGCTGAGTAGTAAAATGTAAGTTTATTTTAGATTGTTGAAATGCAGACTTATATAACAGGGGCCATTCCAATCTCCCTCAGCCTCCACCATCCATTTCTTATCAAAACCTGTCAATTTTACCTTGCTAAACTCTCTTGGACATGACCCTTTCTCAACTCTGACACTGTCACTACCTTGTGGTCAGCCATCACCACAGAGTGCTTGGACTATTACAATCACCTGCCTCCTTGGTCTCCAGGCCTCAAGGCTTTATCTTAACACCAGACCATTCTCTGCTAAGCTGATAAAGTATTCTTCCTAAAGCACAGGAACTGACATGTCACCAATAAACGCCAGCAGCTCCCTATCACTTCTAGGAACAAATATAAATCTGTCTGTTTAACTTTCACACCATCTAGAATTCTGTCCCCCACAGTTTTCAATTTTCTCTGAATTTTAACCTTCTAGAAGACAGGGTTAGCTTGCTTTTTTTTTTATCAGCAGCATGGAGACTATGATTTCCTAGTGCAAAGCAAGTGTTTAATAAGTGGTTATTGAATGGAATTTGTATCCATCACATTGCCGCAAAATACTGTGTGAACCAATGATACTGACATCCCTCACTGCTATCCAACTAGATACTCATTTGCCAGCTCTTGTCATATGAACTGTTCTCCATCAGTGGAAGACCCTCTCTTCTCTGCTCCTTGGTTTCCTTGGCTGCCTTCACATCCCAAATGAACTCTTAGCACAGACAGGAAATCGTTCCTCTGCTTGTCCAACCTTCTCTACTCTTGAATTCCAATACCTTCCCTAGCTGCATCATTTCCTATATGTTCCTTCTATAGATTGGACTTAGTCATTTATGTGTTATGTTCCCATTGCATTGAAAGATCCTTGAGGCCTAAGACTATCTTTTGCTCCACTTCATATTACTACTATTTAGTAACATCTCTAGTACATAGTAGGTGCTTTATAAATGCTTACTGGTTAATTGGCTTATAATTGCATTGACAACTGTTCTTATCTTTTTCAAAATTGTTTTTCTTCATATTGTAAAAAGCATATAAATTGCTCTGGTTAGATTTAGTCTGCTCTATTTCAATTTATGCAAATATTTCCCCATTTCTCCGAGCTTACAACTTTCATTATTTTTATGATGAAATGATATTACTATGTACTTATGCCTTAATAGATATGACAGGTCTGAGATAGATAGATAGATAGATAGATAGATAGATAGATAGATAATCATAGGGTCTTTAAACCACACGGATAAAGAACCAGTAAGTTTACAGATTCAACCATTGTTAAATAGTATAAAAATCAATCAAACTGTCATAAATGATTATTTTCAGTGTATAAGTTGTGAAATACATTGCACTCCAAGTTACCTACATGCACTTGGTCACATTGTACAGTCTTCTTTAATAACAACCAGAGAACTTATGTTTCCCAACACACACACATATGCACACATAAATCCTTGCATAAACACACACACACACACACACACACACA
>CM053771.1:11812092-11828991 GCA_028658325.1 Potorous gilbertii | reverse complement strand
ATGTATGCATAAAGAGGACTTGGGAACTGGATGCTACTTTTTAATTGGCACTTTATGATGGGCCATATCCCTTTAGCACTCCAGGAATCATTTTGTCTATCTCTAGGGAGGGAACTGAATATTATGTGAGCTACAAAATGAATATTTGCTTAGCACTTTCACCTCACATCATGTTTTGTATACTTTCCTCCATGTATTTCTAAATGTTTAATGACCAGCTCTCCGACACATAGGATGTGGTTCAAATTTACTGTGAATTTATGTCATGTTCTCCACCACTTTCTTAGGTCTAAACAAACAACGAAACAAAACAGTACCCTGAGTTTTGATGTGCAGCTTCTGCTGATATCTGAGATATTAACGTTCACACTGAATAGTTATCAATGGGAACGAGTTGCAGCATAGCTTCTGCCATCTTTTGTAAGAAAAATGTTTTCATTGTCTTCTCATCCTTTATTTAATAGGCAATGCTTCAGTCCCTTAAGGTGCCTTTGCTGACAACTCTGCTTCCCCCAATTTTCTTTCATTCTCAGATCACACTGTACCTAAATTCAATGCCAATGGCTTTTAAAACTGTTATTTACCTTACTCAGAGTAACAGTATCTTCCTTGAGGGCATAAACTTTCACTGAACCTGCTTCATAGTACCATTTCATTAACGTATGTACCCATTATATTTCTATATTCACACATATGTGGACAGGAATATATATATATATATATATATATATATAGATATATATATATAGATATATATATATAGATATATATATAGATATATATATATATGTATGTATGTATGTATGTATATAAGCTCTAAATAGCATTTATATAGTGTTTCTAATTCTTTTATATTTTAAACGTTCAGTGCATTAATTACTCATTTTTATCCTCACAACAACCAATCCCTTTTAAAGATGACTCAACTGAATCATAGAACAGTTAAATGACTTGCCCAGCACCACAAGTCCATTAAGTAACTAAGTACTTGCTAGATGCATGATATTTAGAGTTGACAAACATATATACATATATTTCAAAATGTAACCCCCACCATGAAACTGAACCATTTCTAGGTAATTTCAAGTTCAGTTTGACCCTTAAAATTAAAAGGGTTACATAATCTTGGTATCAGTTATTATGATATTACTGTTATGAGGTGGAATTTTCTTTTGAGATATCAAAACACATTTCATATTTCAAACTGCACCTCCCAATTTCTTTTTCCCTAGCTTTTGAATCATGTTGAGTCAAAAAAGCTTTTGATTCAACTACTCTGAACAAGTATCTGTGGTCTGAGTAAAAGAGCATGACTGAAATCTGACCAGAATTTCCCTACTTTCACCTATAGTTCCTTTGAAAAGAAAATGAATGTAAAGGATAAAACCCTGTCACTAGAGAAAAAATTTCCTTTTGAATAAGGATTACTAGGAAAACTGGCATTCATTCAGGATGGATCTAAGGTTAGATCAGCACCTTACAGGAAGACCACAGTAACACAACAGATAGAGGATCTACATGTTGTTAAAATGTGCCCTTCATTTCCGATGATGGCCATCATATTAGGTGTATGAGGCTATGAAAAGTGAGTACCTTGGATTTCAGTGAGAGAGAGCAGTGCAGTGCCACCAGGCTCATTTTGTCCTCCACTGGTATCTGGTTTCAGTTGTGAACGTTAGATCAGTACAACAGGATGCAGGGGGTGACATTAGAAATTTCCAGGTAAAATACTTAGCAAGTTGTAGTTTTACTGAAGTAATGCTCACTCAGTGATTAAGGATTGAGAAGAAATTTGTCAGAGAATTACTTCTTGATGTAGTTTAAAAAATCCATCTAGGAGACAATGACACTCAGGCTTTCTTGCCATTTTGCTCTGCTGTGTAAATTATCTCAATGGAAATTCCAGAAGGATAAATAAACCTAGAGTCTAAAAGACCATACATGTATGATCTGGGGCAAATTATTTCAACATGTTCAGACCCATTTTTCTCAGTCATGGGGCTGTTCAAGATACTAATGGCATAATTTATGTTTCAGTACTTTATATTCATAAAGAGCCATATTTAAATGAAGCAATTCTTTTGTAATTGTTCATTTATGTTTTCATCATCATCATCCTATATTGCAGGGGACATATGAATATCTTACATTTACTGTTGAAGATGTGAATATATGAAGATTCTTTTGATTGTTTTCCCCAGCTTCTTCAAACACATAATGTGAAAATATGGATATTAATTTAATGTTCATCACTTTCCCATCCCTATCTGTCCAGAGAACCAAGCACAATTAGATTGCAAAATGCACTTGAATTCCTTTGGCAAGTGGAACAAAGATTACCCTGATTGAGAAGTTTATTTCAAGCCACTGAGTAATAATATTAACAATTACAAGGATAAAACACAATATCAAAGCACTTCTCTCAGTTTACTTAGAAACACTTGGGGTTAGGCAAATTATAACAAAATAAGGAAGAAAAAAGCTCCATAAACCTGGGATGGCACTAGTGAAGCAGCATATTTTAGAGGAAATTGTTCTAGAGCCATGGGGTGAAGAGAAGTGTGGAAAATGCTGTGCTAACTTTAAAGTATTATATAAGATGAACTAAAGCTGTTTCTGCTATTGAGCAGCAGTGAACCTTGGAGAGGTGGGAAGAAGGAAAGCTTTGACATCCTGTAAAGATCTGTTAAACTCTGCACATTACAAGACATCCGTAGTCCCTGTTATTTGGGTAGAAGCTCCTAATTTGCAATGGTTAAAGGAGTTTAACGCCATAAGATCCACATAACTTTGAAATACTAGGTCGTGACAATAACATTGTCTTGGTTTGGGAATTAGAAGAGAGTTTTAGATCTTGGTTCCCTTACTATGTGCCATGGGAAAATACTTTACCTGACTGATCTTCTGTTTTCTTATGAGTTCTATGAAGATAATGGATCTGATTTTCTCTTGGACCCTTTCACTCTTTAAGTGTTAGATATTTTGTCACCTGACTAGTAATTTGGTTTGTGATACTGAGAAACTTAGTCACCTTGGTCACTTAGATTTTAAATGTAGATGAATATCAATCAGGTGGTTTTGGCAAATAGCCGAAATTTTTTGACTTAGATGTTGACTCTCTTCAACTTGCCCACGAAAACCTAGAATGAGGAGGTAAACGGAAACTAAGGAAGATTAAGTGTTATCTCAGGGATGGGAAAAGGACTACTTCCTGAAAAGAATGTTGGGAAACGAATTCACTGCATGAAATAATACTGCCAGTAAATTGTACATCACCACTTTTCCACTACATACATTTGGGCAGACAAACAAATGCATATACATACACACATACAGAGAAGGAAATCCACAACCCAGTATCTTCTCGGCAGCTTTGGAAAAAATTAGCCCTTGCTGACATTGCCTTGATTCTTGTCAGGACTTCCCTTTGCTTGCAAGTAAAGATATCATTCAATGATGGACTGGACTTTTCTCTCTCTTGTAATAGAGTCATTGTTCCTAGTCATGGAAGTGTTTAACAAGTAGTGCAGTGAGCTCGGGAATTATGTTAAGAATGTGTGTCTTTGGAAGAATGAAACTGGGGATTGGACATCTAACAATAAGAGTTTAATGTCTGGTATCAGTTGCAGAATTATGATGACTTAGAAAATGGCCCACTGCCTGACTTTAACGAGACTCTGCGATTCTGGAGACTCTCTCACTACTTACCTATTTTGTACCTCTTCCCCTCCTATCCCACCCCTATCTTTCAACACACAGTTGAAGACCTACCTCTAGTGACTTCCTTCTCTTGTTTTTCAGACCACCTACGTATGTGTGATGTGTTACCTTCAAATGCCTTCTTCAAGCAACCACAGAATTCCTATGTGGTAATGGACTATTAAAGGAGCTCTAGATCCTACTCTGTAGGAGGTTAGTGCTGACCCTATTTTTGGCAAGAGAACCTGATTTTTATGATGATTCTCAGAGAACTATATTCCATAGACTCTTTTAGTTATTCTCCATATCGAAGAAAAGTCCTTGTCTATGATTTAAATTTCAGGGAAGGCAGCAGCATCAGTTGATGGAGCGACTTGATTTGAAATAAGCATAATACTTTACAATCTTAGTTTTTCTCACACCTCTCTAACTTAATACATTTCTCTGAACCTAAGTTCTCTCAACTTTACGTTGGGTGCAAAAGTTTGGACTTTCTATATAAAACGTGTCTTGAGAAAGAAGTGTTCTGGAAAAGCAATATATAAATGTGAGCTACTTTTATTGTTTAGTTATTTAAGCATGTCTTTCCGTCTAGAGCTCAATGGAAACTGACAATGAGCTTGGATATATATCCTTCCCATACTGACATGGCATAGAATATGGAGCAATCAATTTTGAGCATGAATGGCCAGACTTTCAATTTTATCTCAGACATTTACTGGTCATGAGAAACTGTTAAAGCACATTCATCTGTCTTGACATCACATTCCTCATCTTTCAAAAGTGTAAGTTGGACCCAATTATCTTACAGTGTCCTTTAACTCTAGATTTGGGAACCTAGTGATCCCATTCTATGATCCCATTTTATTGTCTTTATTACCTTTACAAGTGACGTTGAGCAGAAAAATATAACAAGGTGATCTTCTTCACCTGGTCCTGATGCACATGTTGAAGGCTCCTGCTACACTGACAAGTAGATCAGAAATCCTATATATGTTCTCTTGTACTGTCAAATGTTGTGATATCCTTTTCCCCACTGATTGTGCTGCCTAAATCTTCAGAGATCACATCTATTGCCTTCCCCCTCTCTGCCCCTAACAATTCCCTTGAGCTCTTTAATTTGTACATCTCTCACTCTTGTCATACAAACATGCTATCCTTTATGCATTTTGCCCTGGAGATAATTTTGGTTTGTATTTTCATCAAGAACAGAATCAATGGGAATACCCTGACAGTATATCACTAAAAAGTAAATGGAGAAGGAAATTTCTCAGTTTGCTATGACTTTATGAAATTCTCTAATTCAAATTACTTTTTTTTAAATTATAAGAATAATTTCCTGATAGGAGAAAAGACTTACTATATTTGACATTGAAGGACTGTGGAAGAATGAGGAAGGTAGCCTACATGTTTGTCACCTGAGGGCAGTTTTAGAACTGGATAATTGGAACCTGGGATGGGCTGGAACCATCCTAAACTGGATCAGAAAGGCTTGCCGTTAAATTTTCAATGTGAATATTTACACTTTGAAAATCCACAAAGAGCTTCATATCATGGCAAAATTTATTGTTTTCATTATGTTCCTGACTTAAGGGGATCAGGAACTTAATAATTCATGTTAAAATGAAAATTTTGTCAAACACACTTTTGTAGAGAGTCAGTTGTTTAACCTTTACTGGCACAGTTCTGATTGGAAAGCTCATTTTTTCCTAGGAGATACATTGTGAGCCAATGATAGAAGCACCAAGACTCGAGATGGCAAGGTTGAATCCTGTCTCTGATAGGAATTACCCAATTAGCTAAAATTTCCTCCACTTTCCTGTCAGTCAACAGTCCAATGAGAATACTGACATTACATTTTTATTCTTTACTGTTTGAATTACAAGGGGAAGGAATTAGAATACCTCTCCTTCACTAGCCATTGGGTTTACTGCTTCCCAAATCTAGCGAACTACAAAAACTCTTGAGTTGGTCAAGGCAACACTCTATAATAACCTTTTATTGCTCTCTGAATGTCCAGTGAATTCAAGGCAGTGGCCATAGTCAGTTCTAGAACAAGAACAGTGAAGAAGACAGCAAACACTAGCCTGGCTCCCACTCAAAGAATCCCTGTGTATTCTCTGCTGAGATCTACTCTAACTCTCCCTCTTGCCACCTTTCTCACATGCATCCTCACAAATACACACATATATCCTTTCACAAATGTACATATACAAACATACACCAGAAAGGTGAGACAAGGTCAGTCTACATCTTCATCTCTTCCTCTTCCTTCCATGTCTCTGAAAAACTGTAATCTTATTATCACCTTGTTTGAAGCTCTGTAGTATTTTGTAACATCTGGACCTGATTGCAGTCTCATCTAAACTCTCCATGCTCCACAGATACCCAACAAAGACATCATTTAGAATCACTAAATATCTCTCTGTCCCTACAGCAATCATGGACTGCTGGCCCCAGGAGGTGTTTGAAAATACAACCTCCTCCCCACAATAAGTGAGCATCATGCCTACCTTCTCCTTGGTGAAGGAGAATCTGATCTTTTTCTAAGTAGATTACAGACGTCTTTGCTTATATGACCTCTTACATTTCTATCGGAGAATCACTGCTTTGTTTTAATTAAAATACCAAGAAAGGCTTGTTGGCCTAATTTGAATGACTTTAAAAAAATAATAAAAGTATATCTTCCATGAAATTTCTAGCACTTACTGGACTCTTGTTTCCTTGACACAACTCTAACATGAGAAACAGTTCTTTATCTACCTCCATTAATGGACACTTGAGAGAAAAATCCTCTTCATGTTGCCAAGTGCTTACCGTGTCACACTTGAAGTGGGAAAGATTAGAATTGGAATCCTGCTTGTGACACTTCCTAACTGTGTAACCTTTACCAGGGACATCAATCTTTCTCAGCCCTGGGTTTCTCATTCTTAAAATGAGTATAATGGCTCCTTTGTCAGAAGGCCTTTTGCATACCAGATGAATTTATCTAGGTGAAAGGCTCTCCTAGTATCAGAATATTTTATACACAGTAGCCCATTGCTCCAAGGTAAGTTGTATTCATCTCTTGGAGTATCTCCTATGTTGTAATCTTCAATGAAAATTAAGTTGTATTCATCTCTTGGAGTATCTCCTTTGTTGTAATCTTCAATGAAAATTAAGAATAACGTTACATAGACTCTCCTATATGATCCCTTGCAGAAGTGGAGTCAGGAGGATCTAGCTTTAAATACAGGCCCTGACTGTCACGGCATATGTAATTTGATGTAAGCCACTTAACTGCCTTAGTGTGCTTATCTTTAAAATGAGCAAGCTAGAATTGGTGATCTCAGATGTTTCTTTCACTCTAAAGAAGCCATTCTGTGATCTGAATTTTGAAGGTCTTCTTGCCTCTCAACATGATGTTTATGAAGAGATCCTATGGATGCCGTTGCTTAGCTACTCCTGATTCAATTTGCAAAACTAGTTTCAGGAGAGATATACACACTTGAAATTTTATATTTTTCTTTTAACTGATTCAGTTTGCCAACACGTCCAATATCTGTTGCCACTGAGCTATTCTAATTGTCAGGGAGTATTTTTATAGATATCTCTCACTCCTTTCCCAAATATTTCATCTCAGTTCGTATATTTCTGCATTTCTTTTGTCTTGTTCCCCAAATACATACCATCATCCATACATCATCTTCTTTCTGAAGATCATTATAGGCTTCCTTATTGGGACTGAGTAATAGAGTGAAGAGAGAATGTCTGAGCTGGCCAAAAATTTAAGAAATTATCTCCTTCAATCCCTTTCTTTCACGACGGACTTACTGATTTCCAACTGTGAGAGAGCAGTTCCTTAACTTAAAATAGAGGGCGCCTGAGACAGTCAGGAGTACAATTTCCTTATCTGACAGTGAGAGTGGTTTCATACTCCTTCCAATAAAGGTGAAAAAAGAATTTTAAACTGGAATATCAGCTCCTTCTTTACTCAGAAGAGAAATCTTGTTTGGACTGGATATCTTTAGGATGTAGTTCTAGTGACAGGGTGAAAAAAGTCTGTCCAGTGGAATAAATTCATAAGCATAGTTCCAAATTTCTTTCCAGGTTGACTGGGCATATTCACAGTGCCACGAGATGTATACCTATTTTCCGGAATACGCTCTACAATTCATCAGTTTACTTTTCTGTCAACTTTTCCAATCTTTTTTGTTTAAGTTGATGACTCATGGTTTCTTTGATTTGCATTTCCCTAATTTGTAGCACTTTTTTATCAATATGGAAATGGATATCTTGAATTATTTCCTCTGAATCCTGCCTGGGGTGATCTGATTACTTTTCAGGCGCAAATTCGTATTAATTTTTAAATTTTATATATAAGTTGGCAATGGGACATTTATTAAAGAAAGCTTGTCAATATGTTTGTTTACCTTCCAACTTTAACTGCATTGCTTTTGCTCTGCAAGTATATTTAAATTTTAATTCATTGAAAATTATCCATTTCGTTTTCTTTTGTTGCCTCTGTCACCTCTTTGACTATGAAGACTTTCTGTATCCATAGATCTGAAAGACATATTTTTCCTGCCTTCTTTCTATTATTTGTTTCTGATATTCTCATTTATGTCTAATAAATGAAATCAGTTGGTGTTTATATTAGTGTATGAAATGCGGTCTTGTTCTTTATTACTTGACTGATTTCCAGTTTTTTCAGAGGTGTTTTTCCCTCAGATAATGATTTTTATCTACTAACCTAGGTTCGTTGAGATTATCAGACACTAGGAGTTTGTGTTTATAATTTCGACATATATTATAAGAAATCTATTACACTGATTCATGTGTCTATTTCTTGGCTATCATCATATTGTTTTTCTCATTATTGTGTTCAAATGTGATTGAGAAGAATGCATTCTTTCCCACATGTTTTCCTTATTTCCATCGAAATTTTTGACTTTTTCTACCACCAGATGAAGTTAGATATCATCTTGTCTAGTTTTTATGGCACTTTTGGTGCTATAGATTTCCAATTACACAAACATATTAGTTTAAATAGTAATGCGACTTCATTCTATGAAGTCACCTAATCATTACCAGTCAATATTTCTCCAATTACCTAATTCTATTTGTTTAATTATCTTTTTGTTTTTGAAGGAAGCCCAGAAAGCATTGGGTCATCTTGACCTTTCTAAATTAAGATTATTCCAGGTCTCAGTAGGTGGAAGTAACACCTTTTTAATAATTAAACGCATGCTAATAGGTGAAAGAGAAGCCAGACTAATTTACCAAGTGTTTGTGACTCATTGGTTACTTTTGAATTAATATAAATTGCAATTGTTTTTCGTGCTTTAGACAAATCATTTTAGTGACTGAGTCTGATGGACTCGATTGGGGAGAATTTGAGCAAGATAGGCCTCCTGGTAGACTGTTGTAGTAATCTAGGTGTGAGATGGGAATATATTTGAGGGGTGGTGCAAATGGGAAATGAGCAGACCTTGTCAACAGATTGAATATGGAGGATAAGAGATAATGAGGTTTCCAGAACGACTCAAAGGTTTTGAGGCTGATGGAATGTGAACCTGATGATGACCTTTACAGTAGACGCGAGGAGTGCTTAAGAGGAAAATTAATGAATTTGACCTTGGACATTTTAAATGTATTATATCTAATAGATATCCAATTTGAGATTTGTGAAAATCACCTTTAGAGAAGCAATTCTGGAGAAGAGGAGGGACTTTTGTTAGGATAAGTAGATTAGACAGTCTACTTATCTCTCAAAGACAGAGTCATTATACCCATGTGAGCTGATGAGACCATCAAGTGAAGGAGAAAGGATTCAAGACAGAACTCTGTTGTATACCTATGGTTCCACAGCATGATCTGAAAAGGGAGCCAAGAAAGGACACAGGAAAGAAATGGTTAGCAGAGCACTCAGAGCATTAGGTCTCCAGAAGATTTAGAATGAAGAGACCCCCCAAAATGAGTAAGTAATCAGTTATTTTAAAATTTGTAGATAGTTCGAGGAAAATGAGGACACTGAGAAAAACCCATTGTGTTTGACATATGCGACATCATTACAAATTTTCGAGAGCTGTTTCGAGAGGCTGGAAGGTGAATTTGAAGGGATTAAGTAGAAAATGAGAGGAGAGAAGTAGACCCATATTTTCTATTTGTCTTCACAGAATTTAGCTGCAACAAGCAGGGGAGCTATAGTATGATCATTGGCAGGTACAGAAAGATCAAGTGAATGTTCTGTTTTTTTAGAATGGGAGGCATGGGTAAGAGTGAAGACAGAATCAAATGAGGAAATAGATTGGTAGGTACTCAAACCAAGTTATAGCCTAAGTATAACGGATGGAAACAATCCTTCGGAAGATCCATGAAACAATTGATTGCTTGATCAATTAGTGGACTCAGCCCAGTGAAGATTAATGCTAGTTGATCAGGTGATATGAAGTGAAGTTGGAGACAGTTGGATAAGCCATATTAGTGATATGAGCTGAGTAAAAGGAGAGAAAAAGAGATTCTTTCCTGATGTTTTTTCTGAAAAACATAAAAGTTGTGTATTATTTGAGAAGATGCAAGAGGCAGATAAATACAAACCTTAAGAAAGGATGAGAGAATTGGGAGGAGCCACTAAGGAGAGTAAAATAGTGAGTTGATAAAGTACATGTAGTAGGAGCAGTGAAGATTCAGTTGTGGTGGTGAATCATCAATGGGGAGTTGTTGCGTTCCAAAAGATTTTATGACTTCCTTCATTTTCTTCAGCAGAATGTATGTAGGAATGAAGGCAGTGAATGATTAGGAACGATTCCAAGTGTAATGCAAAGGGTGCAATGATAAGGGAGAGAGGGTTCTGAGAGAAGAGTACAGTGTACAGTGTGGAAATGACATTGCTAGACACTAAGAATAAATATAGAAAACGTAGACACCCATGCTCCCAAGAACTTCATGTTCTGTTAGACAAGAGAAAATGAAGCAGAAACAGAAGTTAGATAAATTTCAGAATACATTGATTGCATAAACATATACACACACGTTTGTGTGTATGTACACAAACAAATGTGCGAGTTTATATATACATATATGTGTGAAGTTCACTTTGGGCAGAGGGTCTAAACCAGCAACACAGTACGTTGTTTTCAGGACACAATGAATAAGGCGGTATGTAGGGTGTAATGCAACTCTGTTTATTAGCAGTGAAACAGCATTATTTATAACATAATAGTATCGTGAATTATACCCATCACCAAACCCCTTTGAAGGTTAAACCTAATCCTCCAACCCCTATTCCGCGTTTGCCTTGTGTCCAGCTCGAGATTACCCACTTCTCCTAAACTCCAGGAGGAAAACAAGGGCGGTGGTTCCTGCCCCAGGCGCCATTAATTCCAGGCACCTTGGTTGCAGTCCAACAATGGCGTCCTAGATTTCCTAGTCCATTTATAATTTCCTCTTTTTGTTTTTGGCAAAGTGGGCTTTCCACATACCGCAGTGTATTTAGGTCAATGTGTTGCATATAGCCTTCAAAAACATTTTTAAAATGGAGGGTAAAAGGCACAATAGTAATAACAAAGCAAGAAAACTAGAAACAATGATAAAGAATATCATTTCTGCCCAAGAGGTGGTATTAAGCTTTTTACAGAAATCAATATTATGTTGAGCTGTATTATCAGGCATCAAACCCGTTTTTGCAGCACCGTTAATTTCATTAGCTAGATGAAACAAATCATCAATTGTTAGAGTAAGGTTTGTGGAGTGGTCACCATTCAAATGATTTCGGGTCCTTTTCCAGTCCCATTGCATGGAGTTATACGCTTTCTTGGTAACACATATTGTGGACCATCGATAATCACCATTGTAAGCTCATCCGAAACTGTATCACATCAGTTTCCTCTTCCACAGTTAATAGGACATTCTGTAACTAAGCAATAGCTTCATAGAATTCTGTATCAATTTGATATTGTTTACCAAATTCGAGAGATCCATTAAGCTTTAACTAATGTAAAATTTCTGCTTAAACTACTTCATTCTTAAAGGTAGAGACAGACATGCCCAGGGAAAGTGCAGATACTATAAGACCTATCAACATAGTAACTCCAACCTCACTTTCCTCTTACGGTAAAAACAATTCAGCATGAGTCATATAACTGAAAACAGATGGAATGGATAAATGATTGAAGAAATCTATAATATTTTGGGCAGTTATATCAGGAGTAAAACCTTGATCTGCTTTGTTCTACATAGTTCAAGCAAGGTGATATAAATCCTCAATTTCCAGGATCAAGTTCTGATTATAAATATCCTCATGCAAATGGTTTTTGATCCTTTGCTGATCATAATCTGACTCATTATACAGATTGTCAGACACACATAGGAAGGTTCAATGGTAATAACATGCGAATCATTGAAGAAATTCCAACCTAACGACCTCATCAGCTACAATAGCAGCTCTTAATGCCTATGTCACTGTATAAAAGTCGAAATCAGTTTTTTTTTTTGTTCCTGAAACCCTAAAGACACATTTCAAGCCAACTCTCCCATGAAATTAGCTAGTACCCTTTCATTCTGGACTGTGAATACTGACGTAGCCAATGATAATGAGAACGTAATCAATGAGATCAGCAAAGATATTCATAAAATTGCACAACTAATACATCTTTAAACCCCGGCTCCCACCACAATCTCTGTTTTCTGCTCTCATTCCCAGAAAATGTGATCTGCTCTGGATTTATACCAACTCTTAGTCTTTACTGGCATAAGTACATATTTTGGTCATGTTAAAATGAACACTACACTGGAGATTTTATAATCTATACACTCTGAAAGCTTGCAGCTGAAGCAGGTGACGTTATAAATATCCTTCTTAGTCCCTTTTAAGGTACTCTTAACACTTTCTACAATAGTAACATTTTCCTTTCATCTCCGCATAAATGCACATTGTCCTCCAAGACATACTCGAGCTGTATAAATGTGCTTAGCTAACACCCCATTTGTTCTGTTCTTACCAATATGAGACGAGGATCCTCCAATTGTCGCAAAATCTTCCACTCCCCTGGCGTTGTTTTTTCCATTGATTGTTGTCCAGTGTTGTGTTGGAAATACTTGAGTCTCAGAATCATTCCTCTCCTTCACAGTAATATTGTGCCAGGATTGTAATACATGCCCTGAAATATTCAATGTTTGTCCCTCATTAGTATTACAGTCAATGAAATTAGGCCAATAAAGTCCATGTATGATGGGTACAGTACTGAGGTGACATTCAAAAAATTGAGAGTATAAATATGTTTGAATCTAGGATACACATAATTGGTCATTGAATGGTAAATGTCATTATGAACCAGTACATAGTCAGTTGAATACCTATCTGGTAGTTGAGTTCTTTAGGTGCAGCTGAGTATTGCAGGAAGAGGGGAGATAACTGATGTTGCTAGTGAAGGCTGTGTCCTTGAAGGAGAAACTGCCTGAGATAGGATTTTGAGACTAGAGAGAAATGTGATGTTTAAATGTGATTTTCGCATTAGGGTCCAAGTATATGCACCCAAACACCCCATCATTCCCCCCTTTTTAAATAGAAGAAAGCCAAATCTTTTGGAGTAAGGGGCCAAGGTCTCATTTCTGCAATTGCTTCCTTCTGAGAGTGGACATAGAGATGTCCCTGCCTCACAGAGTATGGGAGTCTTCTCCTTCCCCATGTTGGGCACCAGTTCTGAAGTTCCTTTTGGGTAGATCGTCTTGACCAGGAAGACCCTATGTAGTTCTCAGGATGTAATAAATAAGGCGGGAGGCAGTGTGTAAGGCAACTCCATTTATTAGCAGTGAAGCAGCATTATTTATAGCGTAATAGCCTTGTCAATTATACCCTTCAGTCAACCCCTTTGAAGGTCAAATGTAATCCTCCAATCCCTACTCCGCATTTACCTCGTGTCCAGCTCATGATTACCCACGTCTCCTAAAGACCAGGAGGAAAACAAGGGCTGCAGTCCTGCCTCAGGCGCCATTAGTTCCAGGCAACTTGGGTGCAATCCAAGAATGGCTCCGAGATTTCCTAGCCTCCTTACACATATGTATGTGTTTATATATCTATGTCTATATATCACTCTATATATATTATACAAAGGCCTTTGGGTGGAACAGGTGAACATCTGTTTCCATTTACCTACATGCAATAAAACTTCATGGATGCACCCACACAGCAGACATTGGTATTTAAGAGACTTTTTTGATTGTAAGGAGAAGAAATAGACAAAACATGAGAGTGACAAAGGCATTATGTGATGCAGAGTGTTGGACTGATCATAGATTTTCCCTTTCAGGCTAAATTTTCTCATTCATGAAAAATGCTGTCCTCAAGGTAAAATGAATGCCAGAAAAAGGATTGTCAATAAATTAGAGTCCTTCCCTGAGCGTGAATATTTTCTTGCAAAGTTGGAGGAAAAATTGAGCCACCACACAGTTGCCAACATTGGAGGGAAAAAGAATTGGGCAGTTTTCAGAGATTTGATGGACAGTACGGCATTTGCTTATCTGGGTGAGAACACTAAGCAAACATGAAGACTGGTTTGGTGAAAGTGATGGGTAAATTCAGAAGCTGCTAGATGAAAAATGAGAACTTTACAGGATTTATGAACAGGGTAGTTCATCCACCTTTAAGAAGGTAGCATTTAAGGACATGAAAATCAAAGTACAAACAAAGGTTAGAGAGATGTAGAATTACTGGCTCAGTAAGTAGGCAGATGAAATTCCGTTTTACTCTGATAGTAACAATCCAAAATACTTTTATGATTACCAGAAAGCTAATCATGAACCAAAAACCTATGATTCATAACAACTACTCAGTGCTGATGGAGATGCATGGATCAGTGATAAGAACATGATCCTAGAGAGATGGAATGAACACTTCCATGGTGTTCCGAAGAGACCACAAATGCTGAGGCCAGTGACCATTTACCTGAGATTGAAGTCAATCCTTCCTTAGCTGAAGTTCCAACACAAGAAGAGGTTTTGAGGGCCCTTAGTCTCCACTCGCGTGTCAAAGCACGTAGTACTGGTTTTCTTCCGCCTGAGATTTACAAGAAGCTGACACAAAAGTTGACTGAAATTTTCCAGGTTGTATGGCAAGGCGAGGTTATCCCCCAGGAGTTCAAGGACGCCTCCAATTTCCACTTCTATAAAGGTAAAGGGCACATACTGTCCAGTGACAATCGCAGCGGGGTCTCTCCCTTAGTCACTACTGCAAAATTCTTACTAGAGGCCTCCTTAGTGGGCTGATCTTTCACACCTGAGAGTCAGTGTGATTTCAGAAAAGGTCAAGGAATATTTAATATGGTGTTTGCTCCCTGACAACTCCAAGAGAAATGCTAATACAAAAACCAACATCTGTACACAAGGTTGGCAGTTCTGACCAAGGCCTTTCACACTGCTAGTTACAAGCTTTTATAAAAAATTATGTCTAAATTTGTTTCCCCAGAAAAAGTAATTGGTATTGTTTGTCAAATTCATGATGGTATGTTTGCCAAAGTTCTGTATAGTGGACAACATTCTCATGAATTCCCAGTCACCAATCTAATGAAGCAGGGCTGTGTGTTGCTCCCTTGCGTTTTGGCATAATAGTTCCAGGCATGCTGTCAAACGCTTTCAATAAGGATGAGCACAGCATCAAAGTCATCTACGGTACAAATTGAGTAAGTTTTTAAATTTCTAAAAGATACAATACAAAAGACTAAACTGAAGGGATTGTTAGTGCACGATTTTCTGTTAGCAGGTGATTGTGTACTCAGTGCAACCTCTGAAGCTGAGATGCAAAAATATGTGTGATCAGTTCTCTGTGGCCAGTATTAATTTTGGCCTAATAATTAACACCAAGAGAACATAGGTGCTCTATCAGAAACTACCACACCATTCATGCATGGATCCATTCCTTACAACAAATGGAGAAGTTTTTAATGTTGTGAATAAGTTGATTTACTTTGGTATTGCACGTTCTCACATTGACAATGATTTTGACGTATGCACTGCCAGAGCTAGGTCAGTGTTTGGGAGGCTCTCAATAAAAGTTTGGGAGGGAAGAGGTAGTAAACTGACCACCCAACTGAATGTCTACAAACCCGTTGTTTGGACTTTATTCTTTTATGCCTATGTAACATGGATAGCATACCAGTACCTTGCCAGAAAAACGAATTGCTTTCACTTAAAGTCTCGTTGGAAGATAGTGAGAATAAACAGTCAGAATGGGGTACTAGACGTTGAAGTCCTTACTCAGGCTTAACTGCCAACTATTCAAACTATGCATCACAGAGTACAGCTCTGATGTTCTGGCCATATCGTTTGAGTGCAAAATCTTCGTTGGGCAAAAAGACTTTAAAGGAGATCTAAGACGGGGCAGGTGATCACAGATAGAAGAAGCAAGGAAAGGACACTGTCTCCCTCAAGAATTTCGAATTTGACTGGGTAAAGTGGGAAATACCAGCACAGGACAAAGCAGCATGATGGGCCAATATCAGAAATAGTGCTGTTCTCTATGAGCAAAGTAAAATTGAGACAGCCCAAAGTAAACGGGCATGTGCAAATTTGAAGTATCCACCTCAAATATTCTCATGAAATATCTGTGCTCAACTTATGGTAGAGCATTATGAGCTCATATTGGTCTGATCAGCCACAGTCAGACACACTGACACTTCATTTTATCATGGTGATGTCATTCTAGTCCTCTTTGAGAAAGAAGACAATCACCAACCAAGGAACCAAGAAAGGCCTTTCGAGCACTGAGTAGATTATGAAATCTTTGTGATGGAAAATTATTGGATAAAAAATTACAGAAGGGGTTAAATATCAGTAGATATACGAACTCACATATGAAGTCATACACCAGCATCCTACCTAATTTTCTTTAGTGCTTGAAAGGTAGAACAGAAGAAAATCTGCAAGCACAACATCATGTGACCTTTTTATATTTTCAGGACAAAATGACTTCCTTGTCTCATAAGAGCGGAGGCATATCTATCTGTGTCTGGGTAGGGGAACTTTCTGCTCTGTGAGAGTAACGCCCTGCTGACCTGGAAGAAGTTGAATTCCAGGTAACTGACCAGTGGCAAATTCATTTACAAGTCAACCCATGGTAAGAAGAAAAATGTAATTTAATAGTGCCTTTTATGCAGCTGTACACTGAAAGATTGTTGCTATATTGCAGAGGTTTTATATTATCTAGATATATTTTTATAACATTAG
>CM053771.1:11794030-11811592 GCA_028658325.1 Potorous gilbertii | reverse complement strand
AGAGAAGATGGGGATAGGAGAAGGGAGTGATGATAGAAGAGAGGGCAGATTGATGAGGGGAAATTAGAATGCTGGGTGTATTGGGGAGGGGGACGGCACAAATGCGGAGAAAATTTGGAACCAAAAATTTTGTGAAAATGAATGTCAAAAGTTAAATAAATAAATTTATATTCAAAAAAAAATTTTTAAGACTAATTTCCAGATAGGAGAAGTGACTTGCTCAATTTGACACTGAAGTTTTGTGGTAGGATGAGGAGGGTTCACATGTTTGTCAAAAAGGGTAGTTTTGAATATCTATAATTGGAACCTGAGATGTGCTGGAACAATATCAAACTGGATCGGAAAAACTGATTGTTAAATTTTCAATGTGAATATTAACACTCTGGAAATCCACAAACTGCTTCTCATCACGGCATAATTTACTGTTTTCATCATTGTAATGACTTAAGAGGATAAGAAGCTTAGAAATTCAGATTAAAATGAAAATTGTGTCCAACACACTTTTGTAGAGAGCCAATTGTTTAACATTTACAAGCACAGTTCTGACTGGAAAACTGATTTCATCTTAGGAAAGACATTGTGAACCCATGATTGAAACACCAAGATTCGAGATGAGCAACTTGAATCCTGTTTCTGATAGAACTTCCCAACCAGCTAAAATTCCCTCCCTTTCTTGGCAGTCATCAGTCCAATGAGTATACTGGCATTGCATTTGTATTGCTTACTGTTTGAATTACAAGGGGAAGAAATTAGAATTCCCCTTTTTCAGTAGCCGTTGGGTTTTCTGCTTCTGAAATCTAGCTAACTACAAAAACTCTTCGGTTGTTTCAGACAACACTGAGCAATTTCCTTGTTTTATTGCTTCTAGGTCCAGTGAAATCAAGACAGTGGCCTTGGTCCGTGCCGGAACCAGAACGGATAAGAAGAAAGCAAACACTAGACTGGCTTCCACTCAAAGAATCCCTGTCCATTCTCTGCTGAGACATACTCTGACTCTCCGTCTTTCCACCCTTCTCATATCCATGCTCACAAATACACACATATATCCACTCACAAATGTACACATAAATCTGGGAGGTCAGACAAGGTCAATCTACATCTTCATCTCTTCCTCCATGTCTCTGAAAAGGGGTAATTCAATCCTCACCTTGTTAGAAGGTTTGTAGCATTTTGTCACATCTGGACATTATTACCGTCTTATGTAAACCCTTCGTGCTCCACAGATGCCCAACAAGGGCATGGTATGGAACCACTAAATGTCTCTCTGTCTGCACAGCAATCATGGGCTGCCGGTCCCAGCAGGAGTTTGAAAATGCAACCTCCTCTCTGCATCAAGTGAGAACTGTGCTTATCTTCTCCTTGGTGAAGGAGAATCTGCTCTTCTTTTAAGTAGGTTGCAGATTCCTTTGCTTATATGACCTCTTACATTTCTGTCTGAGAATCACTTCTTTGTTCTAATTAAAAGACCAAGGAAAGCCTGTTGGCATAATGTGAGTGATTTCAAAATAATAATAAAACTGTTTCTTCAGTGAAATTTCTGGCACTTACTGGAATCTTGTTCCATTGTTATAAGTGTAACATGAGAACCAGTCCTCATCTACCTCCATTAATGGACACTTTAGGGAAAAATCCTCTTCATGTTGGAAAGTGCTTATTGTGTTACACTTGAAGTCAGAAAAATTAGAATTGGAATCCTGCTGGTGTAATCTTTGCCAGGGACATTAACCTTTCTGTGCTCCGATTTCCTCATTCTTAAATTGAATGTAATAGCTCCTGTATCATGAGGGTTTTAATGTGCCAAATGAATTTATATAGGTGAAGGTCTCAGTCAGTCTCGTAGTATTTTATACTCACTAGCCCATCACTCCAATATAAGCTGTGTTCATCTCATAGAGTATCTCCTATGTTGGAATATTTAATGAAAATAAAGAGCAACTTTACATAGACTCTCATATCGGATCCCTTGCAGAAAGTACATGTGGAGTCAGGAGGACCTGGCTTTGAATCCAGGCCCTGACCCTCACGACATACGAAATTCGATGTAAGACACTTAACTGCCTTAGTGTGCTCTCCTTTAAAATGAGAAAGCTATTATTGGTGATCTCGGATGTTTCTTTCACCCTAATGAAGTCATTCTCTGATGCGAATTTTGATGGCCTTCCCACCTCTTAATATGATGTTGCTGAAGAGGTACTTTGGATGCCATTGCCTAGATATTCCTAATTCAATTTACAAAGCTAGTTTCAGGATGGAAATACAGACATGAAATATTATATTTCTTCTCTCACCTGATTCAGTTTTCTAACACGTCCCGTATTTGTTGCCACTGAGTAATTCAAATCGCCAGGGAATATTTGTGTTTTTATCGCACAAATATTTTATCTCAGTTTGTATATTTGTGCATTGCTTTTATGTTATCACTCCATATACACTATCATCCATATATCATCTTCTTTCTGACGATCATTATAGTCTTGCTTATTGGGGCTGAGTAATAGGGTTAGGAAAGAATTTCTGAGCTTGTTAAAAACTTAAAAAATTATCTCACTAAATCACTTTATTTCACGACATGCTTACTAATTTCCAGACATGAGAGGGGAATTGCTTAACCTAACATAGAGGGCTCCTGATAGAGCCAGGAGTATATCCTCCTTATCTGACAGTGAGAGTGGTTTAATACTCTTTCCAATAGATGTGAAACAAGAATTTTGAACTGGAGTATCAGTTCCTTCTTTATTCAGAAGAGAAATCTTGATTTAACTGGATGTCCTTAGGATGTAGTTCCAGCAACAGGGCGAAAAAAGTATGTACACTGAAATAAATTTGTGGGCATAGCTCCACATTTCTTTCCAGGTTGCCTGGATATGTTCATAGTGCCACCAAATGTATACCTGTTCTCCAAAACACCCTCTAGAATTCCTCAATTTAGTTTTCTGGCAGCTTTCCCAATATTATTTGTTTAACTTGATGTCTTATACTTTCTTTGATTTGCATTTCCCTAATTGTTAGCACTATTTTTGTCAATATGGCAATTGATAGTTGAATTATTTCCTCTGAACCCTGCCTGTGGTGATCTGATCATTTTTCAGGCGCAAATACCTCTCACTATATTAATTTTAAAAATTTTCTATACATACTGGCAATGGGACATTTATCAAGAGATCTTGTAAATACTTTCCTATTTACCTGTTTTCCTTTTAACTTTAGCTGCATTGCTTTTTTCTGCAAGAATGTTTAAATTTTAATTTATTAATAATTATCCCTTCTATTTTTTTGTTGACTCTGTCACCTTTTTGACTACAAAGAGTCTGTGTATCCATAGATCTGAAATATTTATTTTTCCTCCCTTGTTTCTATTATTTGTTTTGTTTCTGATATTCTCATTTATGTCTAATACATTAAATCATTTGAAGTTTATGTTAGTGTATGAAATGTAGTCTTGTTCTTCATAATTTGAATGATTTCCAGTTTTCTCAGAGGCGCTTTTACCACAGATGTTTCTTATCTAATAAACTATGATCGTTGAGTTTATCAAAGACTAGGATTCTGTGTTTAGAATTTCGACATATATTATAAGAAATCTATTACACTGATTCATGTCTATTTCTTGGCTGTCATCACATTGTTTTGCTTATTGTTTTCAAATGTGACTGAATAGAATTCATATTTTCCTACATTTTTTCATTATTTCCATCGATAATTTTGGCTTTTTCTATCACGAGACGAATTTAGATATCATGTTGTCTAGTTCTTTATGGTAGTCCATTGCTATTATAGATTACCAATTACACAAACATATAAGTTTAAATAGTAATGCGACTTCATTCTATGAAATCATCTAGTCATTACCAATGCATATTTCTCCGATTATTTAATTCTATTTCTTTAACCATCACTTTGTAGTTGATGGAAGCCTATCAAGGTCTGTGTCACCTTGACCTTTCTAAACTAAGAATATTCCAGGTCTCACTTGGTGGAGGTAACACCATTTTAATAACTAAAAGCATGCTAATAGGTGAAACAAAAGACAGCCTAATTTACCAAGCCTTTGTGGCTCATTGGTTAGGTTTGAATTGATATACATCGCAATTGGTGTTTGTGCTTTAGGAAAATTATTTTAGTGACTGAGTCCACAATGGATTGGACTGGGCAGAGACTTGAGCAAAACAGGCCTCCTTGTAGACTATTGTAGTAGTCTATGTGTGAGATGGGAACATACTGGTCCAAATGGGAAATGAATAGACCTTGGCAAGAGGTTGGATATGGAGAATGAGACATAATGAGGTTTCCAGAATGTCTCACAGTTTGTGAGGATGATCGAATCCGAACCTGATGATGACCTTGACAATGTATGGGAGTTACAAGAGGGGAGTGCTTAAGAGGAAAGTTAATGAGTTTTACATTGGACGTTTTGAATGCATTGTATCTAATAGATATCCATTGCGAGTTTGTGAAAGTCATCTTTAGGGAAGCAATACTGGAGGTGAGGTGGGACTTTGATTAGGGTTAGTATATTAGAGAATCTACTTATCTGTCAAGGACAGAGTCATTAACCTCCTGTGAGATGATGTGAACATCAAGCGAAGGAGAAAGGACTCAAAATAGAACTCTCTTGTATACGTATGGTTCAACACCCTGATCTGAAAAGGGAGCCAAGAAAAGACACAGGGAAGAAATGGTGAGGAGAGCACTCAGAGAAGGAGGTGTCCAGAAGATTTAGAATGAAGAGACCCCAAAAGATGGGGAAGAAATCAAGAATTCTAAAGTTTGTAGAGAAATCAAGGAAAATGAGGACAAAAGCTATTTTTTTGTCACTTACGATGTCACTACAAATGAGAACGGTTTTGGTGGTACAAGGATGGAAGCTGAACTTTAAAGGTTTAAGAAGAAAGTAACAGGAGAGAAGTAGAGCCATATGTTATATCTGGATTTTCAAACAATTTAGCTGCAAAAGGCAGAGCAGCTATAGTATGAACATTGGCAAGAACAGAAGGATGAAGTGAGTGTTTTGCTTTTTAGGATGGAAGGCATGAGGAGGATTGCAGACAGAATGAAATGGGCAAACAGATCGGTGTACATTCAAACTAAGTTATAGGCTATGTATAACAGAAGGAAACAATCCATTGGAAAACCCAGCCTTAGTGAAGATTAGTACTACTTGATCAGGTGACATGAAGTGAAAGTGGAGACAGTTGGACAAGCCATATAAGTGATGTGAGCTGAGAGAGAGGAGAGAAAAAGAGTTTCTTTCCTCATTTTTTCTGAAAAATATAAAACATGTATATTATTTCAGGCGATGAGAGAGGGAGAGAAATACCAACTTTAAGAATAGATGACAGAATTGGTAGGAGTCACTAAGGAGAGTAAAATAATTAGTTTATAATTTAGATGTATCCCCTAAGAGTAGTGAAACTTCAATTGTGGTGGTGAATCATCAATGGGTAGTGGTTGCATTCAAAAAGATTATATGATTTTATTCATTTTCTTCAGCAGAATGTATGTGGGAATGAAGAATGTAAATAATAGGAATGATTCCAAATGTAATACATAGAGTTCAATGATAAGGGAGGAAGGAGTCTGAGAGAAGGATATATTGTGTATACTGTGGAAATGACATTACTAAGCACTAGGAATAAATATATAAAATGTGGACACTCCATGCTCCCAAGAACTTCATGTTCCATTAGACAACTGAAAATGAAGTAAGTTGGTAACAGGAAAGATCAGAAGCAGAAGTTAGATAAATTGCAGAATAAATTGAAAGCATAAACATATACACACATATTTTCATGTGTGCACACATACAAATATGAGAGTTTACATGTTTTTATATATACATATATGTACACATATATATGTATATGCACACACACAAACACATATATGTATGATACGAAGTCCTTTGGATGGAACAGGTGTTTTCAGGTACTAAAATGGAATAAAACTTCATGGATTGACCCTCACAGCAAGCACAGATATTTTAAAGACTTTTTGATTGTAAGGAGAAGAGAGAGATAAGACGTGAGAGTGACAAATGCATTAGATTCAGAGTGCTGCTCTGGTCATAGATTTTTCCTTTCAAGCTAAATATTCTCATGCCTCAAAAGTGCTGTCCTAAAGGTGAAATGAATGCCAGAAAAATTATTGTCAATAAATTAGGGTTCTTCTCTAAGCGTGAACATTTTCTTGCAAATTTGGAGAAAAAAATGAGCCACTACATAGTTGCCAATAGTGGAGGAGAAAACAAGTGGGCAGTTTTCAGAGATTTGATCAACAGTACTGCATTGCTTATCTGGGTCAGAACACTGGCAATCATGAAGACTGGTTTGGTGAAAATGGTAGGGAAATTCAGAAGCTGCTAAACCAAAAATGAGAACTCCACAGGATTTAGCAGCAGGGTAGTTCATCCACCTTTACAAAAGCATCATTTAATGATATCAAAATCAAAGTACAAGTAAAGATAAGAGAGATGTAGAATTACTGGCTCAGTAAGAAGGTAGATGCAATTCAATTTTATTCTGACTGTAATAATACAAAGCGCTTTTAGGATTCCCAGAAAGCTAGTCATGAACCAAAAACCCATGGTTCATCAGAAGTACTCAATGCTGATGGAGCCGCATTTTTCAGTGATAACATCATGATCCTAGAGAGATGGACTGAACCCTTCCATGCTGTTCCCAATAGACCATATTCAACAAATGCTGAGATCATTGACCATTTACCTCAGATTGAAGTCAGTGCCTGCTTAACTGAACTTCCAATTCAAGAAGAGGTTTTGAGGGCCCATAGACTTGACTCTCGTGTCAATGCGTGTGGTACTGATTGTCGTGCACCTGTGGTTTACAAGATAAGGGGACCTGTGCTAATACAAAAGTTGGCTGAAATTTCCCAGGTTGTATGGCAAGGCGAGGTTATGCCCCAGCAGTGCAAGGATGCCTCTATTGTCCACCACTATAAAGGTAAAAGGGATATATTGTCCGGTGACAATCATAGCGGGATCTCTCAGTCACTGCTGCAAAATTCTTGCTAGAGCCTTCCTTAATAGACTGATCCTTCACGTGGAAAATCGTTATATACCTGAGAGCCAGTGTGGTTTCATACAGGGTAGAGGAGCATTTGATATGGTGTTTGCTGCCTGACAACTACAAGAGAAATGCCAATAGCAGAATCAAGATTTGTACACCACGTTGAAAGTTCTACCAAGGCCATTCATAATGTTCGTTATGAGGTCTTATACAAAAATTCTGCCTAATTTGTTTGCCCAAAGAAAGTAATCAGTATTGTATGTGAATTTCATGATAGCATGTTTGCTCAGGATCTGGATAGTGGGCAATATTCTCATTCCTTCCCAGTCACCAATCTAGTGAAACAGGGCTGTGTGTTGCTCCCTTGCATTTTCGCATAATATCTTCAGTCATGTTGTCAAATACTTTAAATAAAGATGAGCTAAGCATCATGGTCAATCGCTGTACAAACTGAGTAAGTTCTTAAATATGAAAAGGCTACAAACCAAACAAGACCAAACAGAAGGGTTTGTTGGTGCATGATTTTCTGTTTGCAGGTGACTGTGCACTCAGTGCAACCTCTGAATCTGAGATGCAACAAAGTATGGATCAGTTCTCTGTGGCCTGTGCTAATTTTGACCTAAAAATTAATACCAAGAGATCACAGGTCCTCTATCAGCCACCACCACACCATTCATGCATAGATCCATCGGTTACAACAAATGGAGAAGTTTTTAATACTATACGTATGTTCACTTATCTTGATATTGTACTTTCCAGGTATGTTTCCTTTGAGAATGAGGTTGACGCATGCATTGCCAGAGCTAGCTCAGTGTTTGGGAGCCTCTGAATGAAAGCTTGGGAGAGAAGAGGTATTAAACTGACTACGAAATTGAAGGTCTACAAAGCCATTGTTCAGACCTCATTGTTTTATGCCTATGAAGCATGGACAGTCTACCAGCACCTTGCCAGGAAAATGAATTGTTTTCATTTAAAGTCTCGTTAGAAGTTAGTGAGAAGTAACAGTCAGAATAGGGTACCAGACTCTGAAGTCCTTGCTCAGGCTTAACTGCCAACTATTCAAACATGCATCACAGAGTGCAACTCTGATGTGCTGGCCACGATGTTTGAATGCAAAGTATTTGTTTGAGATAAAGACTTTTACAAAGAACTCACACAGGGCAGGCAATCATGTGGTGGTCAGAAGCAAGAAAATGACACTATGTCTCCCTCTGGAATTTTAGATTTTACTGTAAGAAAGGGGGAACACCAGCAAAGAAGAATTCAGTATTATGGGCCCATATCAGAAAAAGTGCTGTTCTCTATGAGCAAGGTAAGATTGAGACAGCTCAAACTAAACGGGGGATGTGAAAATTTGGAGTACCCACCCTAAATATTCACATGAACTCTACGCTCAACCTATGGTGGAGCATTCTGAACTCATATTGTTCTGATCAGCCACAATCTGAAACACCGAAACTTCACTTTATCATGGTGATGTAATTCTGGTCCTCTTCAAGAAACAAGACAATCACCAAGCAAGCAACCAAGAAAGGCCTTTGGAGCACTGAGTAGAGTATGAAATATTTATGATAGAGCTTTCACAGGAAAATTATTTCATAGAAAATTACAGAAGGGACTACATATCAGTAGATATGTGAACTCACATATTAAGTTATACACCAGAATCCTACCTAATTGTATTAAGTGCTTGAAAGAGAGAACACAAGATAGTGAGCAACCACAACAGCATGCGACCTTTCCATATTTTCAGGATAAAATGATTATCTTTCCTCATAAGAGCAGAGGGATATGTATGTGTGTCTGGGTAGGGGAACTTGTTGCTCTATGAGAGTAAAGCTCTGTTCATCTGAAAGAAGTTGAATTCCAGGTAGCTGGCCAGTGGCAAATTCATTTACAGTGTTAACCCATAGTAAAAAGAACAATGAAATTTGATAATGCTTTTTATGTAGATATGCACTGAAGGATTTTTGCTTTTATATTATCTGGATTTATTATTGTAACATTTGGTTTCTACTATTTCATATGAGATTGTTTTGTAATGGAAGAACTGAAACACGAATCAATAGCATCATAATCGGTATCAATTCAGAGTTGATGAAAGAAATTCTACATTTTAATATGATTGCCAATAGATTTTTTAAGGCATAGAAAATATATGCTTTTGCTGATTTCATTTCATTCTATTCATAAAGCTGGTAAAAACCTTACTTTTTGGTATAAACCCAAAAAATGCATGAATGCTCTTTTGGGTACTTTCTCCACAGACCTAACTAGTAGTCCATTGGCATGGTGACATCATTATGACATCACTGTTGTATGCCTGTGAATCCTGGACAATATGCCAGTGCTATTGTGCTATTCCAGGATACATGGGATCATTCCAATTTGTATTCTCTCAGAAAGATTCTGATCACCTACCAAAATCAGTAAGATACCAGATACTCATATATTTCTTGAACAAACATGCCAAGCATTCAGATCCTACCATAGAGAGTGCAGCTACAACCGGCTGGTCGCTTTGTTGAAATTCAAAAGTCAATTTATTAAAAGTGAAACACATACAAAGTGTATGTGCTCAAGCATTGGTCAGAAGAAGTGATAAAAACACACTCTCAAGATCTCCCTTAAGAAATTTGGAAGTGATTGTGTGATTTGGCAGGGTCTAGCACAGGACCTCTAAGTATTGCCCATCTCACAGGAGGTACTGTGTTCTATGAGCAAAACATATTTCAAATAGCTCAAAAGAAAATAGTACGCATAAATGTGAAGAATTACTCCTTCAAAATGTTCAAATGGAGTGTTTCAACCTGACCTGTGGTAAAGGATTATGAACTCATTTTGGTCTGATTAGTGAGAGTGGGAATCACCATAAGTTGACTCTAGCATAGTGATGTCATCTTTGATGTCTTCAAGAAAGGACAACAACCATGGGCATTGCATCTAATTTAAATATCAATTTCTGTGACTAAGGGTCTTTCCTAAAACCTTTTTCAGGGCACATAAGACGTCTTTATTGTTGAGGCTGTAGATGATGGGATTGAGCATGAGTGTCAGAACATTATCTAGCATGGCTAAGGATTTTTAATGATTTGTAGTGTGACAGGATTTGGACCTCAGGTATGCAAAGATAAATGGTACATAGCACATGGCAACCACAATCAGGTGGGAAGAACAAGGGGAGAAGACTTTGTTTCATGTGAAGTACAGAATGGATAGTCTGAGGCAAGAATTATGCAAATGAAAATTACAAGGAAGAATACAGCACTTAAATAGGCTTCTGCTTCATATTGTGACGTGTCAGCACAGGAGAGTTTCAACATGACTAGGATTTCACAGGAAAAGTGGTCAAAGGCCCTTGTACCCCAATAGGGTAGGAGCAGAACAAAAAATTTATGAATTGTAGAATTGATGGTTCCCCCAAGCCAGCAGCCTGCAGCCATACCAACTCTTATCCGACGGTTCATGAGGGTGGGATAATGAAGTGGGTGGCAGATGGCTACATAGCGATCATGGGACATGGCTGTAAAAACAAGAGGATGTAGAGGAATAGCTGGAATGCACAACCTCCAAATGTGATGGAGAGTTGTCCAGATATGAAGTTACTGGCCATCTTGGGAACGACATTGTAGATATGCAAGATATTCATCAAGGGGAAATGGCAGAGAAGAAAGTGCATGGAGTGTGGAGTCGGCTCCTGAGGCGAATAAGAAGAACCAAGACTGCGTTCCCCATAATTGCTCACATAAAAGTGATGACAATAAGTATCAAGAACAGCCATCCCCACAGATTTGCATTAAATAGTCCTAGTAGGATGAAATCTCTAACAAAAGTCTAATTTTTTTTCTCCGAGATCATTGCTATTTCACTTTACACCTAAAAAGCAGTTTTGGAAAAAAAATAATATTGAATAAATAAAAAGCCCATGAACGAATATGTGATTACAAATCGCATCTGTCAGGGAAGGTCTTTTCACTGATCAACGTTAGCACATTACAATTCAAAGAAATCAATCAATGATATATCTGAATTAATTGTGTTCTTGGAATGATCAGTTCACTGATTTAATTGCTAAAAAAAAAAATCAAAGTGGGTCATCGAGTAGTTTGCCCTTGATCTTCCTTTCCTAGCTAATTTCCTTTCCTGATAAGCTATCATCAAGCTAATTTAGCCTATCACTCTCTGGACTTTCCTCCCAAATGAATAGCAGTTATCAATGCAATGAGATCAGAAACTGATGGAACTTTAGGAGAGAACTCTTTCTTTATAACATATGCACATACATCAGATTGAGGAATAAAAGCTTCCCTGTACTAACCAAACCTAATTTTGTTCATATTATCAGAAATATTGGTTTCACCACCATCATCATTATTTAAAAAATACATATTTATAATTTGCAAAATTAAAAGACAATTCGATAACAAATGTGATACATTATTGCTCACAAAACTGCAAATCATTTGTTTGTAACTTGCTATTGCTTTTAAATAAAGAACAAAGCTGTCATTTACATTATTTTTCATTTTTTTCTTCTCTCTCCCCAGACTCCTCTAAGATGTGGATACCACTAGACAAAAATTGCTATGTATATATTTAAATTTGCATTACAAATACATATGTCAATTCTTGTTTGGATTCAGTTAGGTCCCTTCTTTATATGTCCTTTGTATTTAAATTTTAAAAAATATGTAAATAACAAATGTGTTTACATATAATTATGAATTAATTATAAATAATGATATAATAGTAAAAATAATCCAATAAAAATGATAATTTGACTGGATTTAGTTAATAAATTTTTATACTTTATTGTTTAATTCCACAAAACTGAGCCATGAATTTTCACATCATCTCTTTTTTCTACTCATTTCAATACAACCTGAATTCTGATTACCTTTTTCCCTTTATAAAAGCTCTTGCTTTTATAACAGTATTCCCTTCTCTTTTCCCCTTACTTCCATTTTCTTCTAGGACAAGACGAATTTTATACTCTATTCCCTCTATGTCCTGTTTCCCAGTTGTAGGTAAAAGCAATGTTTAACATACATTTTTAACAATGTGAGCTCCACCTTCTTTCCCTTCCTCCTCACTGAGAAGGCAAGCAATTTGTAGTAGGTTATACATGTTTTGGCATGTCCCACAATTCCATAGCAGTCGTGTTGTGAAAGACTGTTTATAGTGTCTCTTCTTCCTATCCGGCCCCCAATTTATTCTGTCCTCCCTTCTGACCCTGTTTCTCCTGAAAACTGCTTCATTCTAATTTGAGCCTCTATCTGTGTGCCTTCCCTCTATCGTCTCTCCCACCTCCGCTTTATGCCCTTCCTTCCTCCTTAAGCTTAAGGTAAGACAGATTTTCGCACCAAATTGAGTATGTATTTTATTCTCTCCTTAAGCCAAATCTGATGAAACTAAGGATCACTCCTTCCCTCTCACTTCCTCCCGATTTCCCTCCATTGGAAAAGCTTCCTCTTGGCTCTTATACGTGAGAAACAATTTACCTCTTTTATCTCTTTCCTCCTTTTCTCATTATATTCCTCCCCCATCCTGTAGTGTTATTTTTTTAGATATCATCTCTTCATCATCAATTCTCTCTGTACGCACTCTCTCTGTCCCTCCCTCTCTCCTTCTCTCTCTCTCTCTCTCTCTCTCTCTCTCTCTCTCTCTCTCTCTCTCGTTTTCTCTCTCTCTCCTTCCAACTACGCTAATACTGAGAAAAGTCTCCAGAGCTACATTTATTAAGTGGATAGAGTCAAAATGGTGGATGCAAAGCAGGGGCTTTCCTGCTCTCTCCTCCGAAAACCTCAACATACCTGCAAAACATTAATCTATACAAATTATAGAGTTAAAAGACTGCAAAGCGACAGAATGAAAGGAATTCCTAGGTATTGCACAATAGTCAGGGAGTCAATTGCACTGTGGCCAAACCAAAACAGTGGATACAAGCTGCAATAGGCCTCAGGAGACTGAAGTATGGGAATCGCTGTCAGTTTCCAGGATTTCAAACAACAAATGACAAAAAGGTCAGTGGGAAATCCCTTTAAGACCTGGATGACCAAGGATCTGGTTGTCTGGACAGATCCTGAGGGGGAGGAGCCAGGATGGCAGAGTAGAAAGATTCACATATGCTAGCTTCAAACCCACAGCCAATGGATTTCCTGTAAAAACAACTCCCAACAAATTCTGGAACAGTGGAAGCCACGCAGCAACGGAGTGAAGGAGATTTCCATTCCAGAGAGCCCTAAAAAACCAATCCCAAAGGTCCGTCATGCACCAGATGGGAGCATAGCCCAGCCATTCCCTGGCCGAGTGGCCCCAAGACGAGCATTTCCAGTATTGGGGAAGTACAACCGGGATAACAAAAGATCTAGCAGCTTCTACACTAAGGGATCAAAGGGCATGGAATAGAATATTCTAGAAATCAAATTAACTAGACGTGGACAGATGCTGCCCCAGTCTAATGCGGAGAGCTTACTGGTGGCAGGAACATTAGTGAACCCAGCAACAGCGGCAACCACAGACGCTGCTTTTGGAGCTCTGGGGAGACAGATGAGGGGAGACGCAGCTACTGATATAAAATCTTTGAAGCCTGGTAGAGTACATTCACTCCCCATTCCCCACCTTGGCCCCCATAGGAAGCAGAATCTTAACTTGCAAAGAGTTTGAAAGTAAAGTGTTTGGCTTGGAACTTGAGTAAACATAATTTAAAAGGTCACATCATGCATTCTTACTTTGGTGAAAGGGAAGGTCAGTGCATACAACCAGAGGAGGAGAGCAATGTCAAATCTCCGACATCAAAAGTCTGAAGAGGAATGTGAATGTGTCACAGCCCACGGAGTACCTTAAAAAGGATTTTGAAAATCAAGTAAGAGAAGTGAACAAAAATTATGGAAAAGAAATGAGAGTGATGCAAGAAGATGAAGAAAACTGAGTCTCCAGTTTACTAAAGGACACCATCCCAAAACACTGAAGAAAATAACATCTTGTGAACAGACTAACCCAAATGGCAAAAAAGTCCAACAAGCATTAGGAGGTGAAGACTCTAAAAACATATTTGGCCAGCTGGAAAAGGAGGTGCAAATCTCCTTAGAGAAAATATTTCCTTAAATATTATCATGGAGCAAATGGAAGCTAATGTCTTCTTGAGAAATGAACAAATTATAAATCAGAAAGAAAAGGATGAAAAAAAACAGAAAACAACATGAGATATCTCATTGGAAAAAGCACTCACCTGGAAAATAGATCCTGAGAGAGGATTAGAAAACAATTTTTCTACCTGTAAGCTATGATCCTTAAAAGAGAATCATCTTAAAAAAACATTATCTTCCAATAAATTATCAAGGAAAACTTCCCTGACCTTCTAGAACAACAGGGTAAAATAAAACTGGAAAAAAAAAATATTCACCAATCACCTGCTGACAGAGATCCCAAAAGGAAAACTCCAAGACGTTTTATAGTCAAAATATGTAGATCTCAGGTCAAGGAGAAAATATTGCAATCAGCCAGAAAGAATTATTTTGAGTATTCTAGAAATAAAATTATATTAACAGAAGATCTGGTAGATTATACATTAAGGGATCTAAAGCCTGAATATACTCAGCACAACTGAATATAATTCTTCAGGGAAAAAGGGATCTTTAGTGCAATAGAAGAATCTCAATCCTTCTGGATGGAAAGACTATAGCTGAATCAAAAATTTGACTTTGAAGTACAAGAACCAAGAGAATCTTGAAAAGGCAACCAGGCAACAGAAATTATAAGAAAATTATTAAAGGTGAAATATTTACATCCTGTTTGTAAAGATAATATTTGTAACCCATGAGATAATTTTCAGTATTAGGGGAGTTGCAGGAAATAAGATAGAGATAGAGAGATAGATAGATAGATACATACATACACACATACATACATGCATAGGAAGAGAGGAAGATGAAAAAGTTACTTTTCCATGTAGCTGGGAAATGAGCTATGCAGCCAATGGGGTATAGAAATCTTTTTTGTCCTTCAGGGAAATAAAAGGAAAAGGCGATAAAGGTGGTGATGATAAAAGGGAGGACTGAGTAGGGGAAGGGGTAATAAGAACGTCCATCATATTTTCTATTAAACTCTGTTCTTTTCCTCAACAATGCTTGAAAGTCCTCTATTTCATTGACTTAATTTTTTTTTTTCCCTGAAAGATTTTATTCAGTTTTGCTGGGTAGGTGATCCTTGGTTTTAATCTTATTTCCTCTGACCTCTAGAATATTATAAGCTCTATGATCCCTTAATGTACAAGGTGCTAGATATCCTCTTATCATGATTATCATTCTACTATACTCGTAAAGTTTCTTTCTGGCTTCTTGCAATATTTTCACCTTCACCTGGGATCTCTCAAAATTGCCTACAATATTCATAGGATTTTACTTCTTAATATAAATTTCTGGAGGTGGCGAGTGAAATTCCTTCCATTTCTGTTTCTAATCTTCCATTACTCTCTGCTTCCAGAGTATCAGAGGAGTTCACCTTGAAAATTTCTTGAAAGATGATGTTTACATTGTTTTGGGTTTTTTGATCATAGTTTCCAGGTAATACAATAAGTGTAAAATTATCTCTTCTGGACCTAATTTTCCAAACATTTTTATTTCCAGCGATAATTTTCAAATTGTTTGCTGTTTTTTCACTCTTTGTTTTATCATTTCTTGATTTTTAATTAAATCATTCCATTCGATCAGCTCTATTCTAATATTCAAGGAATTATTTTCTTGAGCGATCTTTTGGGTGTCACTTTCCATTTCCTCAGTTGTGCTTTGTTTTTCTTTTTTGACATAAAATTATTTCTTTTTCAGTTCCCCACCTTCATTTCCACAAGAATTTCAATTCAAAATTTTCTCTACATGCCTTCCTGTCCCCATCACCCACCCCGCAGAAGCATACCATACACCCAATCAATCACTTGCTTCCCTTGTATTACCCACCCTTATTCTATCTCTCTTTCTGTAGGGCAAAAAATTTGTATGTATGTATATATGTATGTATGTATGTAGGATGGCAGATATGCAGGTATGTAGGTATATATATATACATATATATATATATATGTATATGTATATATATACATATATATATATATATGTATACATATATACATATATATATATATGTATATATATATATATATATGTATACATATATATATACATATATTTTCCTCTAGGGCAAAATAGATCTCTGTACTCTATTGCCTATATATCTTAATATCCATTTGCATGCTAAACAAATTTTTATCATCATTATTAAAGCTTTAATTTCCATATTCTTTCCCTCCATCCCCAACCACTCTCATTGAGAAAACAAAAAATTCAATATAGGCCACACACGTGAAAAAATGCAAAGCACATCCATATTAGCTATTTTGTAAAAGACTAACCAAAATTCCTTCTGTACTATTCTGCCAACATTTTTTTTCCATTCTCCCCCTTCAACTGCTTTACCACAATAGTGTTTGCTTCTAATTATCTATTTACATAATTTGCTGTTCCTTCTATTTTCCCTCTGCTGTCCCCTTCCCCTTGCCTTGAAGGATAAAATATATTTCCATATCCAGTTGAGCATGTATTATTTCTCCTTAAACCAAATCCTATGAGAGTAAGGTTCAGTTACTTCCTTTCATCTCCCTGCTTTTCACCTCCATTGTACAAGCTCTTTCTTCCCTCTTTTATGTGAGATGATTTGATATATTGTACCTCTCCCTGCATCACAGAAAGCGCTGCAGTTTATGAGGAAAGCAGAACTGAATCAGCTCAAAAGAAAGGTGAGATGTGCAGATTTTCAGAGTCTACCTCAAATGATCACGTGGGCTATTCATGCCTGTGCTGTGATTGAATATCCCAATTTCACCTTGGTCTGATCAGCCACAGTCAGATGTAATGTGACTTGACTCTCGACAAGTATGTCATTTTATTCTTCTTTGAGACTGGAGGACTACCACCAAGCATACCTTTCCAGGTATCGACATTGTTTCCTTTTCAACCAGGATGATAGTAAGGTCCCAACATTAACAGCCTTCCACCTCCATCTGCTTCTTCTTACTGTTTCTTCCTTTCACGTCCCATTTTTATAATATAATTACTTCATTTGACCTTATTCTATCCATTTATTAAAATGCCTCTCTCCTATAGTAATCAGCCCAACATTCCATTCAATGAACCTTAGTATGATGACAGTTTTAAGAATATTAATAACATTTTCATCTACCATAAATAAATATTTTAACCGCAAAATTAACTTGAAGTTAATTTTTAGTTTTTTACTAATAATTCTTCTGGATTTTTAGTAACAAATTCTGCTTTGAGTACTATTCTTTTTGTTATAAGTGACTCAACATCTTTCAGTACATCAAATATCTATTTTTTTCCAAGTAGCATTATGTTCAATTTTGCTGGATCAATTGTTCTTGGTTCAAACCCCAGGTTTTTTGATCTTTGAAATATACTGACCCAGGACCTATGGTCTTTTCCTTTGGGTGCTACTAAGTCTTCCGTAATCCTGACTATCTTTT
>CM053771.1:11777262-11793530 GCA_028658325.1 Potorous gilbertii | reverse complement strand
TCTTTAGATTTTATGAGGTGCCGGGGGTACATTTTGGAAAGGAACTCTGAAGATGCTTAAAAGAGAAACAAATAAACAAGAGAACACGCACTTTCCTTTGTCATTGTCTTACTCATGTGTTTGTACATTTTTTCATATGTTCATTTTTGAAATATATTTTTTCAATAAAAAAATGCAAGAAAAAGGTAGAACAAAACACAGAAGTTGGTAGGTAGGGAAAGCAATATAAAATGGGTAAAGAACTGACAATATCATGGAGGTAGGAACAATGTGATTGGGTGAAAGTCTGAAAGTGAGTGAAAAAGTGGATATTTTACACTTGGTTCACACAGAAATAACTAATGATAGATAACAAATTTCCTCTAATTGTACAAAAATATCAGAGGCAATATTTCCGGGGATGGTGTCATTCAGGCTAGTAGAAAACACAGATGCCCTGGAATTCAATCAGAAAGCTTAAAGATGTTAATCTCATAGAAGATCACAAGTTTCCTTTACAGGAAGTGAGTTGCAGCTGGTGCTGACATAAGAACTCCTTTGAAAGTAAAATATCTTAAGGAAGCACTGCACTTTTAAACTTAGCTCAGAGTTTCTCTTCAACTGAAAGGGACTGACAAGAAAGCTGAACTTTTGAATTTAACTGAGAGAGGAACCCTGACCTTTTGAACTCATCATCTTCTTCACTTAGATTATCGTGGTTGGACCTTTGTTTGCGAGTGAATTTAAGCGAAGCAGAGCTGTGCAGTCATCAGCGTAACTAGTTCCTCCAGAGTTCTCAGAGTCTAGTGGTGGGACATCTGGTGATGGGGTCCTAAAGTCATGTTTCCAATATGGTTAGCAAAAACTGATTTACAAACTAATTTGTACTCCAGTCAGTGTATACTTTGGCAGCTACCTGCAGACAAATAAATATGTTCAAGCAAGATGTCTACTTTTGCCTAAAGTCGATGATCAGTTGAAGGAAACCACCAAGCAGCATTGCCTATTGGGAACATACCCAAATAAAGGCTATGAATATGATGGATTGGAAACCATGCCACATGAGGATTTATTGAAAGAAGTGGAGCTACTTACCCTGAAGAAGAGAAAACTTGTTGAACAACAGGAAATATTCTTCAATTATCTGAAAGGCATGATAATGTGCAAGATGAACCACACTTGTTCTTCTTGACCCCAGAGAGAAGATTCAGAACCAATGAGTGTAAGCTGTACGAGGCAGGTTTCAGTCTGACATGGAAAACCATGGCCTAATGGTGGACTTCCTTCTTGGCTGATCTTCAAGCACAAGTGTTTTTAGAGAGAGGCTTCTAAAGGTATGAGTGTGGCCCAGAAGGCCCCTGGAGTTGCTTCCAACTCAAGACTCTCTGATCTATTCAGTGACAGGGTAACAAGAACCAAATGAATTTCATTAGAAACCTTTCTTCCTATCAGTGTTCACCTTTCAAGAAAAGCAAAACTCGTTTGACTTTCCTTGATGAGAGACTATAGAGACTTCCCATATTGCCTCTTGAATTTCTCTCTCATGTCCCAACTGTTGGTGTCTGCACTAGAGACCGTCATTCTGCATGAGAGTGCTGTCCTCAGGACCTGAGCACTTCCTTGATCTATAGAGCACATGTGACCAGCAGCCCAGATGCCTCTGATGCGGAACTGGGTTTCTTTACCTTTCCCTTCCAGGCTGGCAGAGCAGAAGCAAACATGGGAAACCTTGTAAATAGTGATTGCAAGGACTCTTGCCTGCGGAGGAGGGGCTGCTTTATTCACACAAAAGCTCTGCTCTGCCTCAAGTTCATCAGGGGAATTCCTGCCTTGTCATCATGATTGTTGGGTCACCAAAATCAGGAGGCAGAAAAGATCTCAACCTAATGGGAAGGTTCTGGGCTGTCACATGCAGTGGCCTCCATGTAGGCTGAATAGATGCATGGAAGTGACCTCTGGGAGAACACAACATTTCCATGAATTGCTCCAAATTGTATATCCTTGATTAAACCAATCTGAATCTTTCTCTTCTTCAAAGATTTTTCACCTCGCATGAATTGTTTTCCTTACCTCACATTTCACTTATGGTCAGACACAAAAATTTAATCTTACCACATGACCTTCGTGTTCTACACAGAGACATGAACCAACTGAGCACATTTTAAGGTTTCTTTTCGTTTACAAATCTTCTAAGGAAAAGTTAACAGATGATCTCTTGCTGAAAGTCTTTCCACACTGAGTCCTTAAAAGACTTGTACACAAAGTGAATTTTCTGCTAAGAAGCTCCGTATACCAATACCGACTTGCTCATTTTCTATTATCTACAAACGTGTCCATATCTCCCCCATCCTAAAAAGAAAAGAAAAAGCCTTCCTCAATCCTTCCATCCTGCTATTAACCATAATATATCTTTGACATTTGTGGATAAATTCTTGAAAAAGAGAGGTACAATACATGCCTCTACTTCTTTCCTTTCACTGTCTTCTTAGTACATTAAAGTAGAACTTCAACCTTATCATTACACCAACACTGTTCTCTCAAAAATTATTAATGATGTCTTTTTTGTCAAAACTTTTGTCAAAAGATTTTTATTGTGAAAAGCTTTTTCTCAGTCCTCATTTACCTTGACCTCTCTACAGCCATTTAATGTGTTGAATAATCTCTGCTCCATAACCTTTTCTGTCTAAGATTTCCGAATATCCATCTTTTCTGGTGCCATCCATCTGACCATTTGTTTTCATTCTCCTTTGGTAGGTTCTCCTCCAATCCTGGCCTGGAACCATAGGTTTACCACAAATTTCTATTTTGGGTCTGCCTCTCCTTCACTTGATGATCTCATCAGCTCACATGGGTTTAACTATTATGTCTTCACTGAAGATTATCAAATCTGCTTGTCTTGCCCAATCTCTCTGCTAACCTCCATTCTTGCATCTCTGATTGTAATTTTCACACATTCTAAAGTCGATATGTAATAGATACCCTAAATTCAAAATGTCCAACAGAAAACTCATTACTTTACTCCTTAAACCTCCACGCTCTGAACTATTCTATAATATCTGGGGTAACATCAAAGAAATGCACAAATAAACAGGCTTTAAGAATAAACAAATAAGCAGTATTTAAGAAGGAATTTGCAGATGACCGCACAGTGACCGCAGAAATAGGAGGAGTAAGCTAATATAATCAGATGAAAGAACAAGTTTGAATATCAATTCTGCCTTTCCCTTATGAAACTAGCTTTGGCAATTGCATCAGCAAGAGCTAGACAATGATATTCAAACAGCCTCTTCATCAACATCATATTTAGGGGTGAGTAGGCCATCAAAACTGAAATGAAACAATTACAACCTTATAAAGAGAGTAACATTTGAGATGACCAATTCCAATCTCCTTATTTTAACGGTAAGGTAACTGAGGAGATTAAGTGACTTATCCAAAATCAAATGAATACTAAGTGTCACAGTCTATATTTGAAAGGTAGGTCTTACTGAGTTCACTTGTACAATCAGCAAGGATCATATAGAAAAATCTGTGTAAAATTATTCTTTGTTTTTGTTGAAAATTCTACCATAGGAGATACAACAACAACTCTGAACAGTTTACATTGATACAGTGGTGTAGCATGTATAAAATACTCCAAAGTTGGCAGAGATGATTTCATTTTGAGCTCAAAAATCTCCTATAAGAGAGGTGCTGTTACTGTTATTTTAAGAATGAAGAAACTGAAGCTGAGAGAGGTTAAGTTCCTTGTCCAGGGTCACACAGTTAGGAAGTGTCACAAGAAGAATTCTAATTGCCATACTTCTGACTCCAGTTCTAGCAAAATAATCACTGCCCTATCAAAAACTTTCCAATACACAAAAGATTTTTCTCTCCTGTGTTCAATGATGGAGGCAGAAAAAATATTGGTACTCATTTCACTGTCAGTAGTCCAGTAAATGCTAGATAAAGAATTAAAGACATAGTTTTAATATTTTTTCTAAGTCGTTTTCATCACACCATCCTGACATCCTTGAAATTTTAATCAGAAAAAAAGAAATGGCTCTCAGATACTAATGTAACAGATCATATAAACACAGCAGTCAGTAATCTCCTTAGAATGAGAGCAGATTCTCCTTCACCATTCTTCTCCTTTGGTATAGGAAGGAGGTTGCGTTTTGAAACACTTCCTGGGACCAGAAGTACATGACTGCTGTAGAGACAAAGAGAAAGCTGATGATTCTGTATCATGTACATGTTGGGGATGTGAGGAGCATGGAGACTGTGGATGAGATTGTAGGCAGTTTCACATGCGACCAAATTACTACAAGCCTTCAAGCAAGGTGAGACCATATCATTAGAGAAACAATGTCATAACTTGCACTTGACTTTGTTCTGCGTGAGGGAAAGCTGTGCAAGTCACTCGCCTCCCTTCTCCTCCAGAGCCATATGAATCCAGATATTCATCAGGATGACTGGAAATGATCCTGGATGAAGCAATTTTAGATAAGTGACTGACTCAAGGTCACACAGCTAGTGAGTGTCAAGTGTCTGAGGTGAGACTTGACCTCAGGTCCTCCTGACCCCTGCACTGGTGCTCTATTCACTGCACCACTTGCTTGCCCTTATTGTGCCCATATTTGTGAGTATATATGTTGGAAAGTGGGGAGGGGATAGTCAAGGTATGTCTGAGCAGATCATGATCAGTAATTCTTAGAGTGAGAGCCAGGGTCGTGTTTGCTCTCTCCTTAGCTATTCTGATTCTAGTACTTATTCCAGGCACTTCCTTCATGTCACTGAACCTCCAAACGATAATATAATGCAATTGGAGTGTGTTGTCTGGAAGATCCAAAGAGTTTTGTACCACAATAGATTTGGGGAAACAGTAAAACTAATGGCTAGTGAAAGGAGTGGATCCTCATTTCTTTCACCAATGCCTCTACCGGTAAACAATACAAATGCAAGGCAAATACGTCTGCTCTACTGTTGAGTGACCTGAGAAGTGAAGGGAATTTTAGCTGATTGGGCAACTCCTGTCAGAGTCAGGATTCACATCTCCCTTCTAGAGTTCTCTTGCCCATGTCACTGGTTCAAACTGTGTCTCCTTAAATGTGAAGAAAATAGCCTCCCAGTCAGGACTCCGCTAGTAAATGTTTAACATCTACCTCTCCAAAAATACTATGTTTGACACAATTTTAATTTAAAATCAATTATTAATGTTTTGATTATTTTAAGTCTGTACAATGAAGAAAACAATAAATCATGCCCTGATTTGAAGCAATTTCTGCATTTCCTAGGTTCACGTTGAAAATTTAACCATCAGCTCTCGTGATCCAGTTTAACCTGACTCCACCATATCTCAGCTTCCAATTCCAAAATTCTAAAACTGTCCTAATTGAGAGACATGGAGACTGCTCTCCTCATTCTACCAAGGAGCTACAAGGTCAAGTTAAGTAAATCTTTTGTTCTATCTAGAAATGAGTCCTACAATTTTAAAATGAAGGAATTGCACTAGATGACTTCTACAAGCCATAGTGAACTCAAACATTGTCTTGCTAATGTATTTTTCAGTGATTGAGGGTCAGTATTCTTCCTTTTCATCTGCTCTTGGTGAACATACAAGCCAAGTACCTTCCCTAGAGATATGATGAGTATATGATGGAATGTTAGTAAGTCAAGTGTCAGGGATGTGCAAATAAATGAGCTCAGGGGAGCTGTTTGGGTCAAAGATGGGGGATGTCATGAGAGGTGGTCTCTAAGGATTTGGGCAGCACAATCCATGTGGAAAGTGTCATCACCACACCTGACAGTATCAGAGAACATATATAGGCTTTCCTGGTTGCCTGTTCCTGTAGCAGAAGACTTCAGGATTTACATCATGACCTACTGAGCAAGAACAGCCTATTATTTTATTGGACATCATCATTTGTAAAGGTGAAAAGGTCATCAAAACTGGGATCATAGACTGGGATCACTGGGATCCCATACAGAGTTAGGACACTTTGATATTAAGTCCAACTTGCTCAATTGACAGATAAGGGAACTGAGGCCAAGGGAGATGACTGTGCTTTCCCAGGTTCTCAAGACTAGTAGATATCTGAGATAAAATTAAAAGGCAGCCCATTCGGACTCAAACAGTGTAGGAAGGAGGTCACCTTGGATAGTCCCTTCCCACATAAGGAATCTGTGATTGTTTCAAGGAGGCACTTGGTGGTAACATCACACATATGCAATGGCTCTGAAAAACAAGGGAAGGAGGCTAGATGTAGGTCTGCAACTGTGTATAGAATGATGGGGACAGGAGAGGAGGGGAAGATATGCAAAATAAGTAAGGAGTGCCAGAGTGTGACAGAATACCAGGGTGGTCATGGAGTCAGGCAATGTACCATCTTCTGAGCCATCCTATGTCTGACACTAATGCCAGTCACTCCATTCCGCATAGCAGACCTCCAAACTTTAGCTTCATTCCTCCAAAGAAAAGTATTCTGTACATGATTCCCTAATTCTGTGCATCAGCTATTGACCATCTCAATCACTAGGAATAGTGACTGTACTTTAAAATACAGGAAACTACAGAATTCTATTGATTAATTCCTTTACATGAAATAAAAAGGCAGCCCCGATGAGAAGCAAATTAATTTCAGGAAGAGTTTAATTTGTCAAAAGCTTCTGAGTTGGAGAAGTTATTTAACCCTGTGTATGCCATTTCTGTGTGTGTGTGTGTGCATGGACATTTTTTTTTGTGCCTACATGCATGCATGTGGTGGGCAAGGTGTGACATACAGTTCTCTGACTTAAATATTTCATTTGGTGAAACTACTCAATTTCCCTCCGTTCTTTTCAGCAACCAGAACTTTTCAAATACCTGAGATATCACTTACTCTACATTACATATCTTCTAGCTCCTCAATGTGGGTTTTCATGGAGCAAAAGGGAGAGAGCAAAACATCCTTTCAACCGTTTGGGATATTTGTCAAAACCACCTGACTGATGTTCATCTACATCTAAAGTTTAAGGGGCCAAGTAGACTGAGTGTCTTAGTGCCACACACCAAAGTCCTAGTCAGATGAAAAAAAGTAAAACGTTGCATTTATAGAGTAATTTGTGCTCCAGAGAAATCTGACACAATTTCTACATTTTACACCTAAGAAAATAGATGATCAGGCAGATGATGGGTCTTCCTATGGCACACAGTAAGGGCAGAAAAGATCCAAACACAAGTCTTCTGATTCCCAAACCTTGACAAAGACAGTATGCATACCTAGCAATTCATACTTGTGGGAATATTCTTGTGTGGAAACTCCGTAAAACACAGCAAAATCATATCTTCCACCACAATAACTGGTCCCTCTAATGTGCTGTAATGTGCAGAAAATAGTAGATCTTGTCAGGATATCAAAGCTATCCCTCCCCCCACCTTTCCAGTGTTCACTGCTCTGCTACTCAGTCCCCCCAACGGCATTAGCTTATATAGTTACTTTAAAATTATATAGTACTTCAAATTAGAACAGTATTTTCCTCTTTTCTTATTCCCAAGTCTCTAAAACTGTTTCCTCCCCAATATGGTATTTCACCAGGACCATTCCAGATTTGTGGTGATATGATTTGCCTAAAGCCAAGTGCTTCCAAGTCACCTGAGAAAATTGCTTTGATGATGTGCTTTCTAGTTGTAAATGTTAATGTTAGTACTGGGTTGCTAGAAATGAACCACTTCATCAGGGCATTCTTTGGTGCACAGGCTAAAGGGATGCAAGAACTTTGGCAGTTTAGTATTGCCTGATTCTCTAGACAGCTTGGGACTGGCAAGTGATGCACAGTAAGTAAAGACAGATGTTTTCATCTTATCTGTTTGAGGACACAAGGGATAAACAATAAAAGAATCTCCGTATCCTTTGTGAAAGACAATATGAAGATCTTTGTATGTCCTCCTTAAATAAAAGATGATGATAAAAACATCAGCTAGAAATCATGAAATGGTAGTATCACATAAGTATGGTTACTCATGGATTTAAAATACTTTGGATACACATTAAACCATCTGAAATTTGAAAAGGCCCATGAATGAGGAACCTGAGTATGAGTGTCGTAAAATAATTTTTCCAGATTTTACAAGTAGTGTTCTTGTTACTCCAGGATTCCTGCTCCTTTTGGAATTTGCATTAGTATAATATTCATGGCAGTAAAGCAAAATGGCCAGACCTGAGGCTCTTCCTCTAACAGATCATTTTTTACTTGGTAAAGAGGTCATTGTTTGCCATATTTTTTATTACTCCTTAATCACTTAGTGTTCATCACTTCAATAAAACTTAAATCTCTTAAAGGACTTAGATTGAAAAAGCCAAGATCCTCCACTACATCCTGGGCCATCTCCAGTTGTATGGATCTGTCTCTGTCCACTGGACCAAGATGTCTCTGGAGTAAGAAACGAGGCAGATAATTTTGCAAAGCCGTATCTCACTTAAGTCCAACTCACTTGTCTGTCATAATATCATCCCCCAGCTCTCAGGGACATCGATGAGAATGAAGGATAAACAATAACACTATTTAGATATTTGTCAGTTTCAGGTTACTGGGGTCTTGGTGTAAGATGTTGATCTAACTCTGTTTTATTACTGACTGGATACCAGTTTTCCCAGTAATCATTTTTCAATAAGAAACTTTTTCGTAGTTAACAGGTTTTTAAGTTATTATTTCTTCTTTGCCAAAGAATCATAGCTATGAACATGGAAGTTTCAGTCAGATTGCAGTCATACTGTTTTACACAGAGCATAGGTATTTGTTCTGATTAGGCGAATCAACAGTTTTCTTCTGTCAGCATGACACCGCTACTGAGGAAAAGAAATTGGGAGGTGCAATTTCAAGTATGGAACATATTTTGAGATCTAAAAAGAAAATTCCACCTCACAACGTGAATATCATAATAAGGGATACTTAGACTATAAAATGCTTTGAATTTTATGAGGCTAAAATTAAATTGAATTACTCAGAAATGGTTTCATTTCTTGATGTGAGTTAGAATAGGAAATGTTTTGTATGTATACTTGTGCATCTCTATCAATCACATATCTAATAGGTATCTTATTGGATATGTGACCCTGGGCAAGGCATTTAATTGTTCTATGCTTCCATTCCACCATCTATAAAAACATCATAATAATAGTATCAAACTCGCAGGTATGTTGTGAAGATAAAAATGAGATAATAAATAAAGTGTACTTTTAAAACTTAAATGCACTATAGAATTGCAATATATAAATATAATATATATATATACAAAGTGATTATATAAAACAATAAAATATAGACAAATAATATAAATACATATATATGAATACTATATTTTTATATATGTGAATGTACAAATGAAATGAGTATCTATTCTTAATAAATTGGTGTTACGTGGAAAGGTACATGAGTGGAGGTTGGACAAGTGAATGGAAGGTTGTGTGCCCTCACGGAAGTTACTACTAGTTTCAGGAAAACGCCTGTATTTAAAGCAAGAGTTGTTGATTCTAGGTAGAGTATAATCTCAGACTGTCAGAAATCTGGGGAAAGTCGAGTAATCAGCAAAACCACCTGGAGGGACTGGGGCATTGCCAGACCCCTAAAGGAAGAGAAGACTATGAAGGCATTTTTTATGAGCAAAGATGGCCCAGGTTGCACTGGAGTCCACTCCCATTGTTACCTCTTCCAGGTGAACATTCACACCACAGAAATCAGCAGAAGCTGCGCATCAATGCATTGCTTTGTTTCAGTATTTGTTTAGACCTAAGTGATGGAGAGCACGTTACTAGTACACATTAAATATGGACTATCTTATATTTTTCAGAGTGCTGATTGTTAAACATTTACAAATCCATGGAAGAGAATATATAAACATGATGTGAAAAGAAGATGCTTAGTCAATACTCATGGTGTAGATCCCATAGAATCCAATTTCCTCCTTAGACATGTACAAGATTGCTACTGTAGTGTTAAAAGGATCTACACCATCACAAAGTGCTAGTTACAAAGTAGCAATCAGGACCCCAGTCCTCTTGATGCACAGGTATTTGGTGGGGTGTATATAGGTACATATGTGTATGTGTGCGTGCATAGACGTGTGTATGTATACATATAGATACATTTATGTATCTATACATTCATATCTATGTATGTATATGTGTGTACACATACACAGATACATATACACATGTGTATATGTGCATATTTGTGAGTATATATTTATATGTATATGTATATGAATGTGTGTATTCATGCATGTATGTATGTGTGTATGTACACAATTCTAAATGAAGATCTAGAAAAGAAAGCAAGTATTACAAAGAACCAGCACGGTTTCGTTAAGAAGAAGTTAGGTGGTACTATCTTGCTCTATTTTTTGACGGAAGTCCAAAACTGGTAGACCATGTGAATGCTCTGAGTATAATTTAATACAACTGGGCATTTTGTCATTTCCCCCTCTGCACACATTCACTTTTTTCTACTGGCTCTTTTCATTGTTCATTATCATCCCTGGTTCTAAGGTTACTAAAGAATATATAATATTTCCTCGTAAATCAGAAAAAATATTAACTTTCAATTTTAGATTGAAGTCATGCTTCATTATTTGGAGTTCAATTTACTATATTAAAATGTATCTCATGGATTAATCAAAAAGCCCTGAGCTCTTTCTCATTTTATTAATTATTTACAAAATAGAGAATCCTGTTTCATCATCAAATCTAGCTCATCCCTCTTTCTACTCTTCCTATGGTTATGTGTGCATATCTGTGTGTACATGTGTGTGCATTTCTGAGTGTGTATGTTATAAAACATAAGACCTCTTGGGGTTATTTCAAGAAGACTGTAAAATGAGGTGAGGTGACCAGAATTAAGAACTAAGAAGCTATGGATGTATGGATGATGGATGTAGGTAACTCTGAATGTAATGTATGTCACCACTTATTCATTGAAAATAATCATTTATGAGAGGCTGATTGAGTTTTAGGCTATTTATCAATTGTAATGTCAAAAATTTTGCTATTTTTTGAAGCCTTGTGGTTTTAGGATCCTAGGATATCCATTTATTTTCTATCTATCTGTCTTTCTTTCTTTCTATCTACTTATATATGTGTCTGTCTGCCTTTCTATGTATCTGTCTCAGACCTGTCATATATATTAAGAAATAAGAATATAACAATATTATTTCAACAAAAAAAATAATGAGGCACATTTGGTGTGAAAATGTTTGCATGAATTGCAACAGAGCAGTATGAATTTAACCAGAGCAATTTCTGGAGTAATTTTAATGTATAGAATAACAGCTTTGAAAAACTTAAGAATAACTATTAGCCAATAAATTAGTAAATATTTATTAAATACTGAGTATGTACCAAAGTTTTCACTAAACTTTGTGGTTATGAAGTCGGCCAAAATACAATCCTGACCCTCAAAAATTTGCAATCTGATGGAGACCGTAACACGAAAATGACTGCGTACAATCTCTACACAAAATATATGGGAAATGATCAACCTGGAGAATGCATTAGAATTCAAGATTATGGAAAGTTGAAAAAAGAAGAGGGATTTTTTCCTGTAGATGCTGAGAGTTCATTTGGAATGTGAAAAGAGTCAAGGAAACCAAGAGGCAGAGAAAAGAGAGCCTTCCAGATGAGTAGCTCAGTGAAACTACACAAAGCTGCAGATGATCGTCCAGTGTGAGGAAGAATGGTGAAGGTTAGTATCATCGGACCCCACAGTATATTGGGGCTATGTGATATGCACAAATTTCATTCAATAACCATTTATTAAATACCTGCTTTGGACCAGAAATTAATTAACATGCTGTGGATAGAAAAAGGGACAACACCTTCCTGCCCTCAAAGACTCTACAATCTAGAGAAAATTCAAAAGTGTGGGGGACAGATTTGAGAGGGTTTGAATGATAAAGAGCAGTTTTACATTTGTTACTGGAAGTGATGGGGGCTGCAGTAGTTTATTTGTGACACAGTAGCAGCTGAGCAGAGAATGGACTGGTGTTTAGATAAAGCCTTGAGGCAGGGAGACTTGGGAGGCAGGTGATTGGCATAGTGCAGGCATTAGGTCATGATGGCCTTCCCCAAGGTTATGACAGTGTCAAAACTGAAAAAGGGCATGTCCAAGAGAATTTAGAAAAGTAAAATTGGGAAGTTTTGATAAGAGATGGATGGTATGGGCTGTTGGAGAGTGAGTAAGATATCTAATTTGTAAGTCTGGTTTAAACCATCTAAAATAAACTAGCATATATTTCAACACTCAGGCCATTCAGTGCTGAAGTCGGCCGAAAAATATGTGGGGAAATGTGCCTATGTGTAAAGAAACAAAAGACAAAAATCATTGGTTGGGTCAAAACACTGTCACTATTTGATGAATGCTTTAATTGAAAAGATAATTGCAAGATGTGCGATATGATGGATGTGAAATAGAATCACCAAAACAAAATGAAAGTAACTCAATTGGATTCATTTCCAAATAGGCAGTCTATAAATAATCAGTTCTGTGAGTTGTTCAGAGGAAGAACTCACATGAAAGAAATGTCTATTATAAATGATATTCAAGAGGATGTATTTGGGAAATGGTCAGAATCCCCAACAACACATGTTGGAAGCTACCCTGTTTTTAAAACACCGAGAATTATAATGCTACTGCAGAACACTTCAATATAATTTCATTTTAGACATAGTTATTTTCTCCTGAGTAGAGTAGTTAAATAGTACAATAATAGATAGTGCCAGTCCTAGAGTCAGGAAGACCTGAATTCAATTCTGGTCTCAAGCATTTACTAGCTGTGTGGCACTGGGCAATTCACTTAACCTATGAGGATAATGATAGCACCTCCCTCTAAAAGTTCTTGTTTGGATCAAAAGAGATCATTAATGTAAATCAGCTGGCGCCATGTCTGGGATATGATAAGTATCACATTAATTATAGTTATTACTATTGAACATGATGGCATCAAAAACTTCATCCAAAAATCCTTTTAAATACTTGTGGAAATATTAAATTCTTAACATGTCAAAAGTAAAATATTGTTAGATGACACGATCAAGATAATATGATTGTAGTTGCTCATTTTAATCATTTTATTTTGCATGAAAAGGGAAACTGGATTTTAAGATATTTCGAATGAGAAAATATCAGGATATTCAAAATTTCAGAAGATATTATTATGAAAAGAATGGTGGCTATAAACTTATGTTATCCTTTTGTCACTTCCGTATATTCTTTGTGAGAATTTTCACAGAAAATATCCTAGATCAAAATTTAAAGAGAGAAAAGGAGCCTTTGTTATAAATATGGATGTAGAGTAGCATCGCCCGTGACTTTCTTATATGTGAGGGAGAGGGGCAGTGTTCCTCAATGATTAACAATAGCCTAAATTTCTCAACTCAATCAGAAGTAAACTAGGTTGGAACAAAGCCTATCTATCTCTACTGAACTAATTAATGAGACTTTATATCAGGTCCAAAAATTGTTTTATCAGTTTGAAAATATTTGAAATCCATAAGATTAAATGGAATGATATTGTACAAGAAACATATTTGGATGTCTTGAGGAGCTATGGCAATGTTCTGTATTGGTGGTGGTTGTAAATCCTTTCTCAAACTTGCCCGACTCTTCATGACCCTGTTTGGGATTTTCTTGGCAAACATACTGGAGAAGTGTGTGAATTCCTTCCACAGTTTATTGTACAGATGAAGAAATTAAGTCATACAGGGTTAAGTGTCTTGCCTAGGATAACACATCTGGCAGGTGTCCCAGGTCTGGTCCAAGGGCTTCCTGACTCCAGGCCTAGTTTTTATCACCTAACTTCGCCCCTCTAACCAGCTGTACCAATATTCTTTGGGACTTGAAAAGAAGTAGCAGTGCATTTTGGAATCGAGTTCTCAAGCACCTAGTAGGCTAACAGAGAAAGAGAGTCAAGTGCCTCTGATAGAATCAATCACGGGGGAGAGGGGAGAACCCTGGCTTCCAGACCCACTCTTGAACAGAGGACCTGAAAGATAATCTTGTAAATTTTAAAGTTTCAGAGGTTTTGCACTTTTTCACCGGTGTCCTAGACATGCCTCCATACATGATCACTGCAAATGATTCAATAAATACTTATTATCCACCTATTATGTGCCAGGTATTGTGCTAAGTGCTGAGAATACAAAAAGAGACAAAAGAAAGGCCCTGACCTCCAGGAACTTAAAATTAATGTGGGAGAAAATGTAGAAACAAATATATACAAAACAAACTATATAATGACTAAGTAAGAAATAATTAAAGGAAGGAAAGCACTGGAACTAAAAAAGTTCGGCAGGTCTCCTTAAGATGACACGATTTTAGTTGGGACTTAAAGAAACCAGGAAGATCAGTACTAGGAATGGAAGTAGAAAAGTGCTACAGGAATGGGACCAGATAGAAAGAATGCCCAGAGCTGAGAGAGGAGACTTCTTCATGGAACAGCCAGAACATCAATGTTACTGGATCACAAAGTCCATGTTGGGAGTAAAGTGTAAGAAGACTGTAAAAGTAGGAGGGGGGATGTGTTCTTGAGGGCTTTTCTCCGTGCGGAAACTTGCAGGCACTGATATTTATTTGTTAAGTCAGGAGGATATACAGGAGTTAAATGGGGAATGGATTAGAGTGGGGAGAGAGACTTGAGGAAGGCAGTCCCACCAGCAGCTACTACAATAATCAAAATGTGAAGTGATTAGGGTCTGCACCATCTTGGGGAGTGTCATAGGAGAGAAGAAAGCATATTCGGGAGATGTTGCAGAGAGGTAATCTACAGCCCTTGTCACCACATTGGATATGGTGAGGGTGGGAAAGTTTGAAAGATAGAGAGGAATTCAGGCTGACTCCTAAGTTGTGAGCCTGAATGACGGAGAAGATGCTATAGAACTAGACAATTATAAGGAACATAGCAGAGGAAATGATTTAAGGACAAAGAGAAAAATTTCTATTTTAGATATAATGAGTTTAAGATGACTACAGCACATCCACTAAGAGCTATCTGGGAGGCAATAGGTGTTATGAGTTTGGAAGTCAGCAGAGGAATTTGGGCAGGAAAGGTAGATTTGAGAATCATCAGCATAGACATGGTAATTAAATAGAAGCTGATTAAATCATCAAGTAAAGATGTGAGGAAGTAGAGAAGAGCGTCAAGACAGAACCTTGGTTCTGCTCCTTTCATTCAGCATTAGTTCATATAAGTTCGTCCAGGCCTCTCTGAAATCTTCCTGTCCATGATTTTTTATAGCACAACAGTACTACATCATGTACCGCAACTTTTTTTCTAACCAACGTTTAGACGGTATGATATGCTAGAGGATCCAGAAAATGATAAAAAAGGGGAAGTCAGAGAGTTACGAGGAGAACCAGGCAAGAGGTGTGTCCTGAAAACCTAGAGAGAAGAGAATATCACGGCAAAGGGAGTGATCAACACTGTCAAAGTCTGCAGTGAGGCCAAGAAGAGAAGAATGGAAAAAGACCATTTTTCTTTGGCAACTGAGAGCTTATGAACAACTTTGGAGAGAGCAGTTTCAACGGAAAGGTCAGATTGGAAACAGAAGCCCAGAACAAACTTAAGGCATTGAAGAAAGGAGGCTTTGAGATTCTTCAAGGTGCTCAATATGTGACCTAAAGGCAACTATTGATGTTAGTATTGCAATTATTTTGGGAATCCATGAACTGTGATAATATGAGACAGCAAACATAATTAATAAAGTTTAGCTAACTTTCCATAATTTTCTTGAATTGCTTTTATCTTTTTTTCTGTCTTTTCCTCATATTCTCTTATTTCGTTTTTGAGTTCCTTTATAAATTCTTCCAAGTTTTTCATTTGATGTTCTTGGCCTTTGACGTAGGCATTTTTATCTCGCAACCTTCCTCTGAATACAAACTGAAATCTTCTTTCATATCAAAGCAAATAGCGATGTTCATAATCTTTTTTTCCTTTACTTACTCATTTTTATTTTTCTATTTATCATTTTTTAAATTTTTAGCAATAATATTTTTGTTGTTGCTGTTGCTGTTTAAAAGTTTTAACCCCAAGGTGTAGATAATGTTGCATTAAGTCTCGGGTCCTACTTACTTTTGTTATTTGAATTCTCTCTGGACTTTCAACGTCAGGAACATCGCTTCTCCCCTAACCTCAGAGTCACACTACTCTGAAAATGTTCTTACTCCATGTGGTATTGAAGTAACCAAGATTGTGTACTGTCTTCCTCAAGATCAGTCACAGCCCACATATCATGAGGACTATTAGGCCTGGTTCCTTGAAACATGAAGGGTTTTTTTTT
>CM053771.1:11761723-11776762 GCA_028658325.1 Potorous gilbertii | reverse complement strand
AACAAAAAGGGAGAGTTGTGGAGGCCCGGTTAGACCCGGAGCCACTGCCCTGCCTGAGAGAGGAGGTGTGGCAATACAGAGCTAAGGAGATGTGGTAACGCAGGAGCTAAGGAGACGTGGCAATACAGAGCTAAGGGGATGAGGTAATGCAGGAGCTAAGGAGACGTGGCAATACAGAGTTAAGGGGATGAGGTAATGCAGAGCTAAGGAGATGAGGTAATGCAGAACTAAGGAGATGTGGCAATACAGGGAAAGGGAGACAGGTTTGAAAGGCAGGGCAAAACTCAGGGTATAAGAGAAAGCAGGGTCTGGGGGGAATTTGGGATTTGCGTGCTGACCACTCTACAATAAACATCTGCTCTATCCACTCTGGGTCGCTGCCTGGTATTTGCCTCCTCCCAATCCCCGAAGGAGGACCGGAGACGTCTGAAGCCCCGTGGGCAGGGGAAGAGGGTGTAGCGGTACTCCCAGGAGGGGGGTACAGGGGGTCGGGCCGCCCGCGATACAAGAGGAGGAAGGTAAGAGGGAAATAGTGGTTCTTATTCTAATCAGATTTGGCTAAAGAGGAAATAATACACACACTCAATTTGGAATGAAGATCTATATTACCCTGAAGTTAAGGAGGAGAAAAGGGAGGAAAGTGGAGGGAGCAAGTTGGCCAGAAATTGGAGAGATGATAGAAGGTGAGGTTGCATAAGAGAAAGTGGTAATTAGAGGAAAACACTTTTAAAGAGATGCAGAGTCAAAAAAGAGAAGAGACTAAATAAGGCGCAGGATAGGATGGAGAGAAAATATAGGGACTCTCACATTATAACTGTTATGGAACTGTGCTGCATGACTACGCATGTATAACCTATATCGACTGCGTTGTTCTCAAAGGGGATGGATAGGGAAAGAGGAAGGGAGAGAAACAGGAACTCACAGCGTTAAAAAAAATCAATTTTAAAAATTAATTTTATATGCAACGGGGATATCAGACATAAAGGGAGTGGGGTATGGAAATCTATCTTGCCCTAAAAGGAAATGGAGGGGAAAAGGATAAGAGAAGGGAGAAATGTGACAGAATGGAGAGCAGCCTGGGTCAAGGAGTAATCAGAATACGCATTGTCTTGAATTGGACAGATGAGGGAGATGGGGAGAAAGTGTGGAACTCAAAATCTTGTGGAACTAAATAATGAAAACTAAAAATTAATTAATTGATTGATTTTAAAAGTCAAGGACATATAAAGAAAGAAGGTATCTGAATCCAAAGACAAAAGTGATCAATAGATATATGTATAAAAATTTTAAATATGTCCACACTAATTTGTGTCAAATGGTAACCATCTGTAAAGGTGGGCGGGAGGAAGAGATGGAAAAATGAAAAGAAATGTAAATGAAAAATTTGTTCCTTATCTAAATGGAAAAACAAGTTATACATAATTGGTTTACAGTTCTATATGCAATCATGTTTTTATAATATTACGTTATGAAAAGCATTTTTTTAATTTGCAAACTGAAAAAAAAATAATAAAAAATATAATGGTGGTCGTGACAGTGTTATTATTGATAATACGAACAAAATAAGAGTTGGTTAGCTCAGGAAATCTTTTCTTCCTCAATTGGGTGTATTTGCATATTTTATGAAGAAACTGTACTCTCCAAACATTCCATTAGTTTGTGATCTCTTCACTGCATTGGAAACTACTATTCAACTGGGAGGAAAGACTGGGGATTGAGAGGCTGAATCAGCTTCCTCATAGACTATCAAGAAAAGAAATCAACTAGGAAAGGAACATAAACGTCAAACTACTCAAATGAGCCACGGTGATTTTTTTCAGCATTTCAGTACATGAAATGATAGTCCCAAGGATTTAATTAATTCAAGAAATCATTTGATTGATATTTTTGAATTGCAACAAATTCACCTAAAGGAAATGAAAATTCGTTTTTTGACTGATAGTTACAACTTGCAGCCAGAGATTCAGTCCTGGGCTTTGCATTTATTCATTCTTCCTTTTCTGAAACTTCTCTTTTGGGCTTCGGGTGAAAAGTGAAATAGCAACTATGTGGGAGGAAGAGAATCAGACTTTTGCGAGAGATTTCATCCTATTAGGATTATTGTACACAAACCAGTATGGCTGGCTGGTCATGACACTTATTCTCATCACTTTTATGGTGGCAATTATGGGGAACACAGTCTTGATTCTTCTTATCCACCTCAACAGCAGGCTCCACTTCTCAATGTACTTCCTTCTCAGTCATCTCTCCTTCATGGATATCTTGCATGTCTCCAACATCATTCCCAAGATGGTCAGTAACTTCATATCTGGACAGCAGTCCATCACATTTGCAGGTTTTGAGTTCCAGATCTTCCTCTACCTCATCTTTGTAGGTGCTGAATGCCTTCTTTCGCGGCCATGTCCTATGATCGCTATGTAGCCCTCTGCCACCCACTACATTATCCCATCCTAATGAACCATCAGATCAGTGTGCATATGGTTTCTGGGTGCTGACTTGTGGTAACTATTAACTCTACAATTCACACAGTTTATGTACTTTACCTTCCCTTTTGTGGTACAAGAGTCATTGACCACTTTTTCTGTGAAAATAGAGTCATGTTGAAACTTTCCTGTGTTGACACCTCACACTATTAAGGAGGAGTCTATGTGAGTGCTGTATTTTTGCTTGTAATTCCCTTTTCCATTATTCTTGCTTCTTATGCTCAGATTCTCGGTACTGTGCCTCACATGAAATCTGTGCAAGCCCAGAAAAACGTCTTCTCCAGTTGTTCCTCCCACCTGACTGTGGTTACCATGTACTATGGACCATCTATCTTTACATACATAAGGCCAAAGTCCTATCATACTCCTGGCCAAGACAAGGTCGTAGCCGTTTTATATACCATTCTCACTCCCATGCTCCACCCTATTATCTACACTCTCAGAAATAAAGATGTCTTATGTGCCTTGAAGAAGCTTTTAGGAAATATAGTTAGGCAAGGAAATTAAGTTTTATTTAAAGTATTCAGTGTCCATGATTGTTGTCCTTCTTTCTTGCAGAGGACCAAAATGACATCACTATGTCATTAAGTCAACTTAAAGTGGGTCCCACTCTGTCTGATAAGACCAAAATGAGCACATAATATTCTAACACAGGTCAGGTTCAAACAGTCCATGTGAACTTTTCAATACGATTCTTTATATTTGTACATCTTATTTTGTTTTCAGCTTCTTTAGTTCTGTGTGTCTAGTAGAACACAGCAAGTTCCCTGAGGAGGGCACCCCATGCTCAGGGGACCTCTGGTAGTGTCTCCTAAGTGAAACAATCACTTCCAGAGTATTAGAGAGATACCTTGATAGTTCATTTATATGATTTCTTTTTACCGCCATTTGACCACTTGTGCTGTGTAAGTGTTCCATTTTTTGCAGGTGGACATTTTGAATTTGAACAATTTAACCAGACCGTTGGAGCTGTGGTCTCTGAGGTAAAGTTTGAATGTTTGCGAGTTTAGTTCAAGAAAGACCTCAGTGCCTGATATCTTACTGATCCTGCCATATGATCTTCAGAATCTTCCTAAGACAATTCAAAAGGAATTGATTCTGTTTCTTCGCACAGCAATGATATACCATCCAGAATTCACAAGGATATGGCAATTACGTAACCATAACGACCCTGTGCCCATGCATGACCTATTGGAACTGTGGGGAGAATATCCCAAAGAGCATTCATGCGTTTTTTGGGGTGACAAAAAAATGTAGCATTATTCACCACCTTTACAAGTAGAATACAATGAAATCAATGAAATTACATATTTGCCCAACCATAGAAAATCTGTTGGCAATCTTATTTAATTATTGAACTTGTTTTGTGATTTCTGGTTTAATTAATGCCAATAATGATGTTATTGATTTATATTTCAGGTCCTCCTTTTGAAAACAATCTCATATGTAGAAGATAGCAATCAAATATTACAATAATGTAAATAGATAAATAGACAGAGAGACACATAGATAGAGACAGATAGATGGATAGACACATACATACAGAGAGAGAGAGAGAGAGAGAGAGAGAGAGAGAGAGAGACAGATACACAGACAGACAGAGGGATGGACAGACAGGCAGACAGGCAGACAGACAGATAGGTAGATAGATAGATAGATAGACAGATGATAGATAGATAGATGAATGAAAAGCTCTATGATTCATAGCAAAAAACTTTATTTTTATGGCTACGTCAAAGACACTATTAAATTGCATTGTTTTTGGTATCATCGGTTGACATTGTCACTGAATTCTTCAGTGGTCACCCATCAGGAATTTACCTTCCCTCAGCTCAGTTGGAATTATTCACAGACAGCAAACGCACACATAAATACACATACACACACACACACACACACACACACACACACACACACACACACATTCTTCTGCTCGAAGGAAAAAAAAAATCATTTTATACGAAAAATATAGAAAGGTCACTTATGGTGGTGTGGTTGTAGATGATCTCGTGTTCTCCCTTTCGTGAACTAAAGACAATTAACTAGGATTATGGAGTATAGAGTGATATTTGAATTCATCTCTCTACTCATATGTAACCCCTTCTTCAGTGTTTTATTCTACACTTTTCCCGTGCATGCCACGTCCTAAATATTTCATTATCTAACCAGTGTTCTAAAGGACTTTTTATAATACATATGTAAATATATATAAATATGCAAAGGTATGTATGCAAACACACATGCATATGTGTGTTTGTTGATCTTATCAATTTATCATGCAACTTATCCAACTTCTGCTTCTGATCTTTCCTATGATACCAACCGACCTCCTTTTCTGTTGTCTAATAAAACATGTAGGCCTTTGGATCCTGGGATGTCTTCATTTTCTATATGTATTCTTATCGCATAACAATGTTATTTTCCCCCAGTATACTCTCTTGAGTCCCCCCTCTCCGTTATCATCACAATTTTTAAATTCAATTTGAATCATTCCTATCATTTACTGCCTTCATTTTTACACACATTCTTCCTTAAAATAATGAGTAAAATCATGTAACGGTTCTCAATGGAGCAACTACAGATTGATGATTCAAAACTGCAACTCGGCCTTCACTGTGACTAAGGTATACTACTGCATCTGCCTTTGGAACTCACTATTTTGCTCTACATATTGGCTCTTTCAAATTCTTTCATCCACCCTTAAGCTTTGCATGGCTCTCTTTCTCCCCATTTTCACAACTAAGATGTTTGTCTCATATTTCGTAAAATAAATGAGACAAAAATCTCCCTTTTCTCTCCGGTTCCTCATCTCCCATCATTTATATGGCTTGTCCAATTGTCTCCACCTTCACTACATGTCATATGACGATGTTGATTTAATATTCACTAAGGCTAATCTCTTTCAATGGATTGTTCAAGCAATCCATTCCTTCCTCAGTTCTCCAACAGATTGTCCCCCTCTGTTATCCCTAAACTATATATTAGAATAATATGTACTGGTAGGTTTTCTCATTGTCTGCTATATACAAACATACCCACGCCTTCTATATCCTAAAAAATGAAATCTCTTAATTGATCCTTCATCCTTGCTAATGATCATACACTAGTTCTGCTGCTTTTGCGGGTAAATTCCTTAAAAGCCGGTTACAACATGTAGCTCTACTTCTCTACTCTCACTTTCTTCTTAACCCCTTAAAACTCAACTTCCAGTCTTATTCCAGCAAAAGAGCTTTCCTGAAAACTACTAATGTTTTCTCAGTTGTCAAAATCAATAGCTTTTTCTCAGTGTCCTCATTCTTTCTGACCTCTGTGCAGCCTTTAGAAGGTTTGGTCACTCTCCACTCCTTGATAGCCCTTCTTTGTAAGTTTTCAGAACTCTTCGCTCTTTTGGTGCTCTCCTGCCCAATTGACATTGCTCCCCTGTCTCCTTTCTTCTGTCCCTCTCCAGAACATGCACTTGAACCATAGGTGTACTACGGAATTCTATCATGGGTCATTTTCTTCTTCATTTGATGATCTCATCAGCTCACATGGGTTTAATTACAATCTCCATACTAGAAAAGTAGTTCGCACATATACTTATCGTGCCCAACATCCCTCCAGACCTCCAGTCTTACATCTCTAAAGGTGATTTTCACACATCTCCAACTGGATATCTAGTACATATCTGGCATTCAGACTGTCCCATATCAAACTCAGAACCTTTCTTCTTAACACCCCCCTTCCTATTTTCTCTGCACTCTCAAAAGATCATCAGTCGCCCGTTCCCTCAGCCTTCCATTCTCTCAGCCTCAAAATCTATGATTCATGTTACATACCTCACTGTCCTTATTCCTCCGTATCCAAACTGTTGACAAGGTCTGTTGACTTCCCATTTCTAACACCTCTCTAGTATGTCCCATCTCGTACCTGGACTACTGTAATAGTCTACCAATAGATCTGTTTTCTTCATGTCTTTCCCCATTGCAATCTATTATACATTGAGTCACTAAAGTGATTTTCCTAAAGCACATATAACAGCTATTATTTACAGTTATTCTCATCTTATCAATGACCCACAGAGACTTGAAAACATAGGCCATTTATTTTCTCAAGTCTTAGCTTGCCTTTAGTCACTGAAAGAGTTTTGCCTCACCTAAATTGAGAACAATAAAGAAAGATTTTAATTTTCAAAGGCAAAAGTCACTCAATGTAATTATGAGTATCCTCCAAAAAGACATTGTTCATTAGATGAATAGAATTCAATAATTGGAGAAGTGCTGACTGCTTGTGATTAGAATAGAATGAAATAGCATTACTATCTAGACCAATACACTTGTGTAAATGGTAATTTATGAAACCAAAGGACGACCTTAAAGAACTAGACAAAATTATAAAAAAATGAACGTGAAAGTATAATAGGCCCAATGTACCAAGGGAAATCATGAAAAACGTGGGAAAGAATGAAGTCTTCTCAGTCTCATTTGAACACAGTAATGCATAAAACAATGTGATGTTACGTGAGAAATGGGAATGGAGCAGCCGGGGGTGGGGTGGGGGAGTCAAAATAGCCGAGTAGAAAGACTCATATAATCTAGCTCTTCTCCCACAGCCCACAAAATACCTGTAAAAATTACTCTCAAAAAATTCTAGAGCAGCAGAACCCATAGAATGACAGGGTGAAAGAGATTTCCAGTCAAAGGTAACCTGGAAGGCTGACAGGAGAGGTCTATCCCACAGGATGCTGCGTGGAGAGGACTCCAGCCCTGGCTAGACAGCACAGGTAGGAACAGAACAAGAAAAGGCCTCTAGGGAAGAATCCATAGCAGGGATGGTCCCAGATACCTCAACCCACTAATGCCAAAGAAAAGTTCAAAGGTCAACGTGAAAGGGTTTCTCCAGCTGGGGAAGAAGGGAGTAGGGTCTCCCCAGCAGTGGCCCCCGGCGGCGGCAGAGGCAGTAGCAGCAGCAGGGGGCAGTAGGTGGCTACCATGGCCACTGAAGCAGCCTGAGTCTATTGTCCAAGCAGCTCAGCTTAAAGCCTCTGGGGGAACTGAGAATCATATCTGAATCTCAAATCTGAGCACAATTCTGGGGTAGGAGGAGCACTAGGACCCTCCTCTTGACAGAGGATTCAGAAGGCAAGTAACTAGCTGGGGAAATGCCCAAAAAAGGGGGGAAAAAAAGACCATGGAAGGTTACTTTCTTGGTGAACAGGTATCTCCTTCCACCCTTTCTGATGAGAAAGAACAACGCATACTGTCAGAGACGTCAAGATTTCTGCCTCCGATACCTATAAAATTAATATGCAATGGCCTCAGGCCATAGAAGAGCTTGAAAAGAGAGTCACCAGTTTGCTAAAGGAGAACAAAAAAATGTTGAGGAAAATAACACCTTTAAAAATAGGTTAACTCAATTGGAAAAAGAGGTTCAAAAACCCGATGAGGAGAAAGAGGCTCTACAAAGCAGAATTAACCAAATGGAAAAGGAGGTTCAAAAACTCACTGAACAAAATGATTCTTGAAAAAGAGAGTGGAGTTCAGGGAAGATAATGACTGTATGATAAACCACAAAGTTAAAAAACAAAACCAAAATATTGAAAAAATAGAAAACAATGTGAAATATCTCATTGGAAAAACAACTGACCTATAAAATAGATCCAGGAGAGACAATTTAAAAATTATGAGACTATCTGAAAGCCATGATCAAAAAAAGAACCTAGACATTATCTTTCATGAAATTATCAAAGAAAACTTCCCTGATATTCTAGAACCAGAGGGCAAAATCAATATTGAAGGAATCCACGAATCACTTCCTCAAAGAGACCCTAGAAGAGAAACTCCTCTGAATATTGTGGCCAAATTTTATATTTCCCTGGACAAGGAGAAAATAATGCAAGAAGGTAGAAAGAAACAATTTGATAATTGTGGAAATACACTCAGGACAACACAGGATCTGGCAACTTCTATATTAAGGAATCGAAGGATTTGGAATAAGATATTGTAGCAGTCAAAGGAACAGGGATTAAAACCAAGAATCACCTACCCAGCAAAACTGAGCATAATATTTCAAGGGAAAAATGGGTCATTCAATGATATAGAGGACTTCCAATTATTTAAAATGAAAAGACCAGAACTGAATAGAAAATTTGAGTTTCAAATCAGGAAAGAGAAAACATAATGGACTTTGTAAAGTCGAACTGTTTACATTCCTACATGGAAAGATAGTATTTGTAACTCTTGAGACTTTTCTCAGTGTTTGGGTTAGGTGGAGGGATTACACACACACACAAACACACGCACACACACACACACACACAGAGTACAGGTTGAGTTGAATCAGAAGAGATGATCTGCATAAAAATCAATGTAAGGGGTGAGAGAGGAAAGTATTGGGAGGAGAAAGGGAGAAATGGAGTGGGCCAGTCTATCACTGAGAAGAGAGATAAGAAAAATCTTTTTCAGTGGAAGAGAAAAGGGAGGAGACAAGAGGGCAAAAGGGAAGCTTAGTCTCTTCACATTTGGCTTAAGGAAGGAATAACATACTCACTAAATATGGTATGAAAATCTATCTTGCACTGCAGGAAAGTAGGGGAGAAGTGGACAAGCGAGGTGAGGGGAATGATAGAAGAGAGGGCAAGTGAGAGAAGAGAGTAACTAGCAGTTAACAGTTTTGGGAAGGAACAAGATCAAATGAGAGAATAGAAAAAAATAGGAGTGACAGGGTAGGATGGAGAGCAATATAGTGAGTCTTACACAACATGAATCTTATGGAAGTTCTTTGCAAAACGACACACATATAGGCTGCATTGAATTGCTTGGCTTCTCAGTGAGGATGAGTGGGGAAGGAGGGAGGGAAGGAGAGAAGCTGGAATTCAAAGTAATAGAAAGGAATGTTGAGAATTGTTATTGCATATAACCGGGAAATAAGAAATACAGGTAATATCATATAGACATTTATCTTCCCCTGCAAGAAAAGAAAGAAGATGGGGATAAGGGAATTGTAGGGTATAGCAGAGAGGGCACATTGAGGGAAGGGGTAATCAGAATGCAAGGTGTTATGGGGTGAGGGGAAGGGAGAGATGGGAAGAAAAATTGGAACCCAATATTTTTTGGAAATGAATATCAAAATCTAAAAATAAATAAGTAAAACTGTTAAAAAAAAAGATCCAGTCAGCTATAATATGCTAATTTGGACCATGCATTCACAGTTGTATAGGTCTTGTGATAATGTAGGTGAGATTTTCTTCAAAAGGTGCAAGAAATTATCTTCAAGGGTTAGATGCAATATATTAATGGAATGAATAATAAGCAACTAAATTTTATTCTTGTCCCCAAAAAAAGAAATAGAGGAATGAATCAGTGTAATAGACTTTTTACAAAATACATAGAAGTTATAAGCACAGTATCATACTGTTTGATAAACCCAATTATCCTAGTTGAGGAGGTAAAAGTCATTATCTGAGGGGAATAAAGCCTCTGAGTAAACTGGAAATCAGTCAAATGGAAACTAAGAAAGAGTAACATCTTTCATGATATACTGACATGAGCTCCAAATGAATTCATTCAGTAGATATAAAGGAGGACATCACCAACAAATAATAAGAACAAGAAAGAAAAACTAAGTCCTTCAAATCTATGCATACAGAAAGTGTTTATAGTCAGAGAGGTGACAGAGACAAAGAAGAAAAAGTGGATAATTTTCAACAAATTACATCTCAAACATTCTTGTAGAAACAAAACCAATGCAGCCAAAATTTTAATGCATTCAGGAAAACAAAAAAAGTCTTTACAAGTTTTTCTGATAAATGTCCCATTCCAATCATATGCAGAATTTTTTTAAAATAATAAGAATGAGAAATACTTGACAAGTTTATAAATAACCAAAGATATGAGCGGGTAGTTTTCAGAGGAAAAAGTTCAATAGCCATCTTGAGAAAAAAAATGCTTGCAATCAGAAATAATAATTAACGAAACTATGAGGCATCAACTCACACCCATAAGATTAGCAAAATTGCATGAACAGGGAACTGATGAATTCTAGACGGACCTTTGGATGCAAATATGTTTACATTTAGTGGCACTTTGAACTTTTCCACAAAATCTAGAAAGAAATTTGGAACTATACACACATATATTTCGACTGTATGTACTCTTTGTTCCTGCTGCCAAGGTCCCCCAGTACATCCTGGGTCATTTCCAGTCATTGTGATGACTATCTGGTCACTGCATACAGATGACTCTGGAGGAGAAGGAAGGCTGGTAACCTTTCACAGTCCTCCCTCACTCAAAAGAAAATCAGGTGTAGGTCATGTCATCATTTCGCTGGTGCGATGGTCTTCTTCAGCAAGTAAGGACGAACAACAAGTTCTGGATTCTAAGGATATCAGTTTGAAGAAATATATCTCTTATTAATGGAACAGGAAGGGATCTTTCCGGTTCTACATCTCTTGTTTGCCCAGTACTGGAAAGACTATTAAACCGCTCTGACTGCCAGACAAGGTTACACTCTTCACTCCACAAGTAACCACGAATTTAAAGTCAAGCAAGTCCCCTTTCATAGCTGAAAATCTGTATGTATATTGTGAAATGATGGAATGGAATGAGATAACTTCTAAAAGTTATGGCCATCTCACAAATTGTAACCCTCAGTCTCAATATGAAAGCGTAAAAGGATCTTCAGAGAAAGATGATGTATGGATGATGGTGCGTCTCTAGGGCCAGGATCAAAGAAATGCAGAAATATACAGAATGAGGTGCAATATTTCAGAAAGGACTGGGAGACTGATGTACAGGCATTCCCTGATGATTTGATTATCACAGTAGCCACAGAAATAGGAAAGGTAAGCAAACTTGATCGTTTCAAAGGACAAATATAGAATTTCATTTCTTTCTTTCCCTTCTTAAACTAGCTTTGGAAACTGAATCAGGAACTGCTAGCCAACGGCATCCAAAGGATCTCTTCATAAACACCATGTTCTGAGGTGAGAAGGCCATCAAAACTGTGATGAGAGAATCATTTCTCTAGAGTGAAAGAAACATTTCAGGTCACCAATTTTTAAAGATAAGGAAATTGAGGCAGTTAAGTGGCTTACACAAATTCATAAAAATTTTAAGTGTGAGCGTCAAGATTCAAAACCAAGTCTTCCTGCCTCCACATTTGCTGTCTGCAAGGGATCAAATAGGAGAGTCTTTCTAAAATTATTTTTTTATGTTCGTTAAAGATTCAAAGATAGGAGAAATTCAAATACATATATACAGCTTACACTAATGTGATGAGCTACTATGGATAAAATATTCCACGACTGGCTCACCCCTTCACCTTGATAATTGCATTTGGTGACCCCAAAATCATATGACATAGGTGCTATTAACATCATTTTAATAATGAGGGAAACAATGCTGAGAAAGTTTAAGCTACTTGCTAGTAAGTGTCACACACAGGGTGCCAATTTCCATCTTTATGATTTCAAGTGTAACACAGTAACCCCTGCCCTATGAAGCGCTTTCCAATAAGCAGAGAATTTGTCTCTCAACTGTACATTGATGGAGGCAGATCAAGGGAAGGAGAATCCAGTAAGTGCTGGAAATGGGACTGAAGAGATAGTTTTATTATTAGTTCCAGGTCATTCTCATCATGCCAAAATACTTTCTGGAAATTTTAATCAGGAAAAATCAATGATTCTCAGAGAGTAATAGGAGAGATCATATAAGCATAGGAGTCTATAATATCTTTAGAAGGAAAGCAGATTCTCCTTCACCAAGGAAAAGGTAGGTATGATTCTCCGTCGGGATAGAGAGGCGGTTACATTTTGAAACACCTGCCTGAAGCAGGAATCTATATCCTTGGGAGAGAGAGAGAGAGAGAGAGAGAGAGAGAGAGAGAGAGAGAGAGAGAGAGATGGTGAGTCAATGCCATGTACATGATGGGGATCTGAGGCGCAAGGATGTTGTAGATGAGATTGTAAGTAGCTCCAGGTATGACCAAAGACAGTAAGACTTCAAGCAAGGTGAGATTAAGATTATGCAATGTCAGAGATTTTTGCAGAAGGGATGAAGAGGTACATCTCACTTTCTCACCTCCAAAGTGCATGTTTTACATGTAAGATTGTGAGTGTATATATGTGTGTATTTGTGTAAGACCAATCACAGTACAATCTTTTCCTTTTTTTAATGAAAAGTGTCTCAGATTGAATAATGTGGTTAAGCAAGGTCTTCCCCATACATTATTGGGCCTGCCCATCGAGGGATGCTTTATTTGAAGAGCTGTTTTGCAGGAGGGACCATAGTAACTTTTGTTTTTCTTATATTGAGGCACTGAGTTAGAGGGTCAAATGTATAAAGACTCTGAGGTGTTCTATTTGGGGGACTTACTGATTGAAAGTGGTTGTTGACCACAGGAGGACTCTGGGAAGCCACTAAAAATTCCCCTGCTGTGAAAACCCGAATGTTTCCCTCTCTGGTAAAGATATTTATATGTTGATGTTCAGATATTTTGGAAGCATATCTGTTGACTTTTCATTTCTCCTTCTTTATTTCATTTATTTTCTCTGAAGTTCAGGATTCTACCTTTTTCCACCTGAATTAACTGACTGATACATGTGACTGATTAAAGTGATTGTTAACTCCTCTAAATTTGCGCCCTTTAATTTTTTAATTTAATTTTATTTATTTTTTAATGTTCTACAATCACTGCCATAAAATTTAGATTTTTAACCCCACCCCCAATGTCCACCCACCACCACCCCCTTCCCTCCCCAAGATGGCATACAATTCTAGGATCTACATATACATTATTACTGAATACGTTTTCACTATAGTCATGCCGTGTCAACGAACTAAAATAAATGTAGGAAATCAAATAACAAATCAAAACGTAATACACACAGACACACGCCCAAACATGATTTGCTACATTCTGCGAATGAATTTCATAGTTCTTTATCTGAGTATGGAAGGCATTTTCCCTTAGAAAACGATTGGGAATATTTTTTAAAGTTCTTACGTTATTACAAAGTTCCAAGTCTACGAGAAAAACTCTCCCACACTGTGATCGTTGCTATGCACAAAGTTCTTCTGGTTCTGATCCCTTCGCTCAGCATCAGATCATATAACACCTTCCAGGCCTCTCTGAAATCTCCTTGTATATCATTTCTTATGGCATAATAGTACTCCATTATATTCATCTACCATAATTTGTCCAGCCATTCCCCCTTTGATGGGTATTCCCTTCATTTCCAGTTTTGGGGCACTACAGAGTGCTGCTACAAATATTTTTGTACATGTGGGAACCTTTCCCATTTTCATAATCTCTTGGGGATACATTCCTAGTAGTGATATTGCTGGGTCAAAGGGTATGCACATTTTTGTAGCGTTTTAGACATAGTTCCAAACCGCTCTCCTGAATGGATGGATGAGCTCACAGAATCAAAAACAATGAATTAGTGTTCCAACTCTCCCACATCCTCTTCAATATTCATCATTTTCATGTTCTGTCATACTTGCCAATCTTATGATGTGGTACCTCAGAGTTGTTTCAATTTGCATCTCTCTAGTCAAAACTAATTCAGAGCATTTTTTCCTATGGTTGTAGATATCTTTAATTTCTTCCTCTGAAAATTGCCTGTTCATATCCTTGGACCATTTATCAACTGGGGAATGACTTGTATAGTTGTACATTTGACTCAATTTTCTTTGTATTCTAGAAATGAGGTCTTTATCCCCGAGATTAGCTGTAAAAATTCCATCACAATTTACTACATTCCTCCGAATTTTGGTTATATTCGGTTTGGTTTGCAAAAATTTTTCAGTTTAATGTATTCAAAATTTTCTATTTTGCAATTCATAATGCTTTCTATCTCCTCTTTATTAAAATAAATTCTTCTGTTCTCTATAAATCTGATAAATACACTATTCCTTGCTCTTCTGGTTTGTCCATGTTATCAATTTTTATACTTAGATCTTGTACTCGCTTGTATTTTATACATGTGAACGGGGTTAGGCATGGGTCTATGCCCAGTTTCCATCACACTGTTATCCGGTTTTCCCAGCAATTTTTTTTTGAACAGTGAGTTCTAATCCCAGAAGCTGGGGTCCTTGGGTTTATCAAACAGAAGTTTACTATGTTCCTTGCCTACTGTGTCTTGAGTGCCAAGGATATTCCACTTGTCTTCCCTTCTGTTTCTTAGCCAGTACCAAATGTTTTTGATAATTGCAGCTTTTATAGTACAATTTGAGATCTGGAAACGCTAGACCACCTTGCCTAGCATTTCTTTTCATTAGTCTCTTTGATATTCTGGACCTTTTGTTCTTCCAAATGAATGTTGATATTATTTTGTCCAGTTCTAGAAAATAATTATCTGATAGTTTAATTGGGATGGCACTAAATAGGTAAATTAATTTAGATAGAATTTTCATTTTTGTTATATTAGCTCGATCTACCATAAGCAACTGATGTTTTTCCACTTACTTAAATCTGGCTTTATTTGTGCACAAAATGTCTTGTAATTGTGTTCATACAATCGCTGGGTTTGTTTTGGCAGGTAAACTCCCAAGTATTTTATAGTGTTTACTCTAGG
>CM053771.1:11749902-11761223 GCA_028658325.1 Potorous gilbertii | reverse complement strand
GGTCGGTTTTTCAGGGCTCTCTGCAATGGAAATCTCCTTCGCTGTGTGCTGTGCGGCTTCCACTGTTCCAGAATTTGTCAGGAGTTCTTTATACAGGAAATCTATGGGCTGTGGGTTCGGAGCTAGCAAATATGTGTCTTTCTACTCCACCATCTTGGCTCCGCCCCGCATGCTTCTCTTGCATCTCTCTCATTTCTCTTCCCACTTTTTCCTCCACCTGTGTAACTTGATTTTCAAAATCGTTTTTGACCTCTTCCAAGGCCTAAACCCATTGGATATCTGTTTCAGATATTTGGGATACAGGGGCCTTGACTCCTATGTCTTTCTTTACCTGATGGTAAGCATTGATCTTTTCGTCAGAGAGGAATGGCGGAATCATCTGATCTCCAAGTAAGTAACCTTTCATGGACTTATTTTTTTTTCCCTTCTCTGGCCATTGTCCCAGCCAGTTACTTGACTTCTGAGACTCCTGTCCACCCTCACTGAGATCTGCCCAGCAAGTGCTTTGGGTCTTAGATTAAAATGCTGCTCCCCAGCCTCAGGGCATTCAGTGGCAGGCCTGGCTGCTATTCAATGTGAGTCTAAGTTCTAGTGCTCACGTGGGGGCTGGGCTGCCTCCCAGGCTCAGTTCCCTCAGTGAGGTTATGCGGAGACCTTCCCTAATGGAGTTGCCAAGCTCCTGCCTGTTCTGGGAGCCTCTGGGTGTCTGATGCCTCTGCCACTGCCTCCCAAGGGGATCTGACTCATTTGGACTCCCTGCTCCACTCTCAGCCCTCCAGATGTCTTTCCCACTGACCTGTGCATCTGTGGGTGGAAGGACCTTTGCGGCTGCTGGAGATTCTGTCCCTGAAGCCTGCGTGGATCTGCTCGCTCCTCTCAGTGCCACGCTGCCAGGCCAGGGCTGTGCTCCGCTATCATCTGGTGCGTGACAGATCTTTGGGATCAGTTTTGCAGGGCTCTCTGGAACGGAAATCTCCTTCACCCCATTGCCACATGGCTCCACTGTTCCAGAATTTTGGGGAGTTCTTTACATAGATAATTATGGGCTGTGGGTTTGGAGCTAGCATATGTGAGTCTTTCTACTCCGCCATCTTGGCTCCCCTCTTTAGCAATTAACAAAAGGTATAGACCTTCCTACAAACCAACCCTCCCCTCTTCAAGCTTCCCTTAATGGGTTGCCCCTGACATCTACTATTGGGCTAGAGTGATCTTGAAGTTTTAGTTATGTAAAATAATTTGAAGATTTTCCAGTGTGATATAAATGACAGTGCTGACAACAAGATGTTGATAATGGTAACTATAATGATGATGTTACTCATGACGATGATGATAATGGTGGTGTCCATGATGTTGATGATAGAAGATGATGATGGGAGAACACATCATGAGAAGACGGTAAAATAGGTCAGAACAGAAATTTCCAAGCTCTCCAGGTTTCCTAAAAAAGCAGAAAATCACGAAAACATGAATGTAGAGCAGCAAAAATAAAGAAAAGTAGTTGTCCTCCTAAGGCAACTTTAGAGGATATCACAAAACACGGATTTCCAGGGGCTCAGGTCTGAGTGAACTGTAAATACTATCACGTTGACTGAATTAAGGAACCCTGGTCCCTAAGAACATCTCCTTTGTGAAGCAGTCTAGGCCTCAAAAAATTTCCCCTCAATTCTCACCTTACTCCCAGCCTCAGGAACTTTCACCTCACAAACTTTCATCTAACAAACAGCAGATGATTGTGTGGGAGAATATTGAAGGAACACCATGTATGAGTAAGCTCCTAAACATACACATGGGGCCCTGCTATCCCTGGTTCTTTGATATGTTTCCCTAAAACGAAAGACATCTTTTCAGGAGTTAACATTCTCTTTAATCAAACATATGTAGCATTCATTTACTTCAGGCGAAAAAATCGGCACCCTGAATTTCAGAGAAAGCTTAAAGAAATCTAAATTAGCACACGGTGCTTGCAGACTTTCTCACAATAAGCAATTCATACATCACAGTTCCAGCTGCCTGACCACACATACAGAGTTACCAGAGATGGAAGCACCAACATCTGGGTTTCCAAAGCCAGGAGCCTGCTTAGTGGCTTGCCAGAGTCACAAACTTCTTCCAAAACTAAGTCCCAAAGTAAAACCACCCTTCAGAGTCTTTATACACTTTTCATAGACAGAGGACATGACCCTCTGACCCAGTGCTTCAATGGAAAATAAAAGCTGTACTTGGGCACTCTTACAAAAACAAACAAAAAAACCCTTTCCAAATCAAGCTTCCCACATCCCACTAAGGAGTGTGGAAGACCTAATTTAATCACAATATTCAATCAGAAGCACCTTTAGTAAAACAAAATAGCAAAACCTCCTACTTTGCTTGCTTTTGCCTACCACCATCACCCACACTGTTTCATCACTAAGAAATGTATGTAATGCAGCAAAAATAAAGGGACAAAATAATTATCCTCTTGAGATAACTTGAGAGGATATGAAAAAAAGAAATATTTTCAAGGTTTTACCTGAGTGAAGTGGTAAAAGTCCTTTCAGGCTGGTGGAATTAAGAAACACTGGGCCCCAAAGGTAGCTCCTTTGGGAACCATTCTGGCCATCAAGAAATTTCAGCTCAAATCTCATCTCACTCCAAGCCTCAAGAACTTTCATCTCACAAGCTTTCATCCAACAAACAGCAGATGGTTGAGTGTGTTTGTGTGTGTGTGTGTGTGTGTTCACCCTTCCTTGCCGAAGAAGACCATGCCATCAGAGAAATAATCAAAATGCATTAGTGTTCCAATTTTCACACATTTTCTAGAACATGTATTATTTTCCTGTATTGTCAGGTTAGCCAATCGGATAGGTGAGGTGTGGTGCAACAGAGTTGTTTTGATTTGCATTTCTCTTATCAATAGTGATGTAAAGCATTTTTTCATATTAATAGAGACAGTTTAAATTTCTTCATCTGAGAACAGTCTTTCACGTCCTTGGACCATTTTTCACTTAAAAAATGACGTGTGTGTATACGAGTGCATGTGTTTGTGACTCAGTTCTCTATGTATTTAAGAACTGAGACATTTATCAGGGAAAATCTTTGCTTGCAAAGAAGATTTCCCAGCTTCCTGCTTCCCTTCAAATCTTGGTTTCATTGCCCTTGATTTTGTATTTTTTTATTTAATGTAATCAAAATTAAAACATGGAAAATCTTAAGCAAAAAATTTACTCTTGTAAAAATAGAATTGGGCAAGAGAAATTGCGTGATATTTTAAGAAACGAGAAACTTGGAAGTAGAAAATATGAAAGAAATTCCGAAACATCTCATTAGAAAAACAACTGACCTAGAGAACAGATTAATGACAGACAGTATAAAAATTGTCAGAATACGTGGCAACATCACAAGATATCATTAAAGAAAATTAATCATGAGCTTCTAGAACAGGAGGGTAAAGTAGAAATAGCAAAAACCTTCTACCGTCATTCACCTGAAAGACATCCCAGGGGAATATTAATGGAATATCATAGTCAAGTTTCAAAGCCTCCAAGTTAAGGAAAAAATACATTGCAAGCAATAAGAGAAGTAAATACTCTACAAATACAGTCAGTACCTCACAAGACCTAGAAGCTTCTACTCTAATAGACCATAGGTTTTAGGACGTTATATTTCAAAGAGCAAAAGAGCTGGATTTTCACCCAAGAATAACTTATCCGGAAAAGGTGAGTATAATACTGAATGTAACAAAAGGGACATTTGATGAGCTGGAAGACTTTGAGATATTTCTTACATAAAAAATAGAACTCAAAGAAAATTTGATATAAAAGTGCCAGAGTAAAACCAAGTAAAACATTAAAGATTAATTATAAGTGAATTGTTTAGATCAAACTATTTATTTATAGTATATGAAAATGTTATCAGGATTCTTAAAACTGTCATCATTTGTAAGATAATTTGAAAAGAAGGTTGGGCCTGAGTTGTATATGATGTGGAGATTTTTTTAAATGGATAGGAAAAGGTAAAAGGAAGCAATTATATAGTAAAAATGGGATGTGAAGGGAAGAACAAACACAAAGCAAGCAGGTGGGATGGAAGGTAGATAATATTGGCACTTTACCCTCATCCTGGTTAAAGAGTAAGCACTGTGTGTAGCTAGAACAATATGATTGGTTATTGTTGTGCTCCAATCTCAAAAGAAGGCCAGAATTACACCCTATTCTAGAATCAAGTCATATTATTTCTGACTGCGGGTAGTCAGACAAATATGAGCTCGAAATATTCTACCACAGGGCAGCACAAATACTCTATGTGAATATTTTGGATTGATTCTCCAAATTTGCACATTTTCCATTTCTTTTTAACTACTTCAGTTCTGTTTTGCTCATAAACCACAGGCCCTTCTGTGATGAGGGCCCGCTACTCAGTGTGGTCCTCTGACAGTGTCTCCCATGTCACACAATCACTTCCAAAGTTCTTAAGAGAGAGCTTTAGAGTATTCTCTTATCCCTTCTTCACACCATCGTATGAACACTTGCTTTGGGTGAATTTTCCATGAAATAGTCTTTTTGCAAGGGTACATTTTGCATTTCAACCACATGGTCAGTCCATCAGAATTGCACTCTCCAAAGTAGAGTTTCAATGATCAGCAATTTGGTTCAAGAAAGGACCTTAGTATCTGGTAACATTATTCCAGGTGAATTCCAGAATCTCCCTAAATCAATTCAAAGATGAAGTAATTGACATTTCTTCCATGGAACCCTTAGACAGTCAAGTTTTCCTAGGCATGTAATGATGAGGTGAGCACATAACTTCTCAGTACATCTTCAGTTTGGCAGTCATTCTAATATTTTTCTCTGCTTTACTTTCGTTCAGTGTTTCCCAAACACTGAACTTGATACAGCAATGTATATGTTAACGTCATTATCAATATGTACATCCCTCGAAAGTATACTACCAAGATAAGTGAACTTGGCCACAGCATTCAAAACTTCAGCATATGCTCTAATGGATAGTTCCACATATGAAAAGAAGATGGTAGAAGTTGTCTAAACATCTAGACAGATAAGAAAATTGTAGAATATAGTGAGAAGGAACATTTAGGAAAGTATATAGTTTGAGATTTGGGAAGAAAAAGGCAGGACGGAGTTGGGAATTTTGTATTGGTGTACAGATTGGGATTGGGAAAATGGGACCTGGACTCCGGGAAAAGTTCATGGGTTAGGAATAACCAGATAGGGGTGGGTGTGGAAGGTAAGTTGACCAGAAGAGGTTAAAAAGAGAAGCTAAGAAAGGAAATAGTAAGCTTAAATAAGAGAGGGGGAAATTCAAAAATAGTCATTATAACTATGAATGTGAATGGGATCATTTAGCATCTCTCCTAATACTGGGAAATAACAGTAGTTTGCAATCATCCCTGTAATATAGGATTGGCTGGAAATTTTGTGGTCCATAGTTGTGATGTAATATTTCTGTACTATAAGTAATAATGAGATCAATGATGTTAGAAAGACATGGAAAGACTTGGGCGAAATAGTGGAGTGAAATGAATAGAAACAAAAGAAGATTATATATAATAAGAGCCAAATGGCTTTGAGAATACCTTTAAATGACGAAATCATTTTGACTATTAAAAATGAACAAACTCAAAATCAAGGATGTAGATGTTGGAGTAAAAAGATTGACTTGTGAGAGATCTCCACTTATACCTAGCCAAATACCTATAACAAATGACTAAACAAATTCTGGAGGAGAAGAACCCACAGAATGATTGAGTGAAGCAAATTTGTAGTTCAAGACATCCTGGAAAGTTTACAGAAACCATCTATCATGCTGCACCAGGAGCAGAGCACATTCTATCAACACAGCACAAAGGGGACATGAGCAAGCTTCGAGGGGACTGAATCACTCGCACCTGTGGTCGATTCCAAATACAATAACCCTAAAACACCAAGGACTATTTGGAAAGTCAATGAAAAATGTCTGTGGGACTTGTGTGAGAGACTAGAGTGGTCCAAGCCCAGTCCTACGGTGGCAGAGGCAGTGGAGGAACCCACAGCAATGGCAACCGTAGGAGCAGTAGGGGAAGTGGCAGTGGATGTTCTGGAGAACTAGGCCCACAGATTGTGGGGCGATTGAGTGGTTGAAAATACACCCCCAACTCCCACAGGAAGCATAGAATTAACCTACAAAATTTCGGATTATAATCTTAGTTTGGTGATATAGAACATCTAAGTTGAAACTCTTGTATCAAAGCCTCTCAGAAAAAATATGAATTGGTTACAGGCCACGGAAGAACTCAAAAACAATTCTTGAAAAGCAAGTAAAACAGGTAAAATGGGAAGAGAAAGGAGAGCGATGGGAGAAAATAATGGAAAATGAGTCAACTGCTTGCTAAAGACGACCCCAAAAATGCATAAGAAATAACACCTTAAAAATAGACTAATCCAAATGGCAAAAAGGATACAAAAAGCCCATGAGGGGAAGAATACCTATTAAAGCACAGTTAGCCAAATGCAAAACGAGGTCCAAAAGCTCACTGAAGAGAGTAATTCCTTCAGAATTAGAATGAAGCAAATAGAGTCCAATGATTTTGTGAAAAATCAAGAAAATATAAAACAAAAACAAAGAATGAGAAAATGGTAGACAGTGCGAAATATGTCATTCGATGAAACACTGACCTGGAAAATAGATACAGAAGGCACAATCTGAAATTTACTAGATGCCTTGAAAACAACGATTAAAAAATATCCAACACATTATCTTTCCAGAAATTAGCAAGGAAAACTACCTCGATATTCTAGAAGCAAGAATAGAAGTGGAAAGAATCTACCAATAAACCCGTGCCAGAGATACTAAGAAGAAGTCTCCTAGAAATATTGTAGCCAAATTCCGGAGTTCCCAAGTTAAGGAGAAAGTAATGCAAGCAGCCAAAAAGAAACATGTAGAGGATTGTGGGAAAAAATGAGGATAATAAAATACTTGGCACCTTCTACGTAAAGGGATTACAGTGCTTGGAATATATTCCAGATTTCAAAAGAGGTATGATAAAAACCAAGAATCACCTGCCCAGCAAAAATGAGTATAATCCTTCAGAGGAAAAACTAGTCAGTCAATGAAATAGAGAGCTTTCAGGAATTTTTTGATAAAAAAAGACCAGAGTTGAACAGAAATTTTGATTTTCAAATAAAAGAATTAAGAGACTCATGAAAAGGTAAAAGGGAATGATGTCATAAAGGACTTGTTAATTAGAACTTTGCACATTCTTACATGGAAAGATAACGTTTGTACCTGTTTTTAATGTAAATATATTTTTAGTTTGCAACATTTATTTCCACACGATTTTGAATTCCTAATTTTCTACCCACCTTTCCTCTTTACCCACACCCTGAGATGGCACGCATTCTGATTATTCCTTCCCCCAGTATGCCCTCCCTTTCATCATGCCCCCAAACTTACCACATTTCCTTTTCTTTGTTGGAAGGTAAGAAAGATTTCTATACCACTGACTGTATATCTCATTTCTAATTTTCATATAAAAACTTTTAACATTTGTTTGCAAAACTTTTAGTTCCAAATTCCCCTCTTTCTTCCATTCCCACTCACCTGCGCTGAGAAGGCAAGCAATTCATTATAGGTTATACATATATTATACATATAGAGTTATGCAAAATATCTCAATGGCAGTCATGCTGTGAAAGACTATATTTCCCTCCTTCCTATACTACCCCCCAATTATTCTAATTTCTAATTTGACCCTGTCCCTTTTATATAGTATTTGCTTCTGACGACCCCACGCCCCATTCTGCCTTTCCTTCTCTTATGATTCCTTCAGCTTCTCCCCTTCTCCCTATTTTCCTGTAGGGTTAGAAATACAGATCAGTGTGTATATTATTCCCTATTTCAGCCAAATCTGATAAGAGTAAGGTTCACTTATTCCTTCTCACCTCTCCCCTGTTCCGCTCCATTGTGAAAACTTTTTCTTCCTTCTTTTGTGTAAGATAATTTGCCCCATCCTATCTTGCCCTTTCTCCTCGCAATATATTCCTTTCTCATCCCTAAATTTATTGTTTCAGATATCATCCCTTCGTATTCAACTGACGGTGGACGTTTATCTATCTAGTCCATCCACCCACCCACTCACTTATCATCCATATCCATCCATCCATCTATCTATCCATCCACCTATATATCTGTCTGTCTGTCTGTCTACCTACCTACCTGCCTGTCTTTCTGTCTGTCGATGTATCTATCATCTACCTACCTCTCTATCTGTCTGTCTCTGTCCTTCTATCCATCCGTCTTTCTTTCTTTCTTTCTTTCTTTATTTCCTTCTTCCTCTCTATCTCTCTCTATTTCCCCCACCTGCCCTAACATTGAGAAAGGTCTCATAAGCTCCATATATCAATTTTCCAGGTAGGATGTAAACAGTTGAACTTTTGTAAGTCCCCTAAGGTTTCTCTTTTCTGTTTACCTTTTCATGCTTCTCTTGATTCTTGTACTTGAAAGTCAAATTCTCTATTCACCTCTGGTCTTGCCATCAATAAGAGTTGAGAGTCCTCTATTTCACTGAATTTCCATTTTTCTTCTGAATGATTTTGATTAATTTTACTGGCTATATGGTTCTTGGTGTTAATCATAACTCCTCTGACCGCCAGAATGTTATTTTCCAAGACCTTTAATCCTTTAATGTAGAAGATGCTAGATCTTAGGTTATCGTAATTGTATTAAAAAAATTCTCAAATTCTTTTTTTCTGACTGATTGCAATGTTTTCCCCTTGATCTGGGAACTCTAGATTTGGGTACAATATCGTAGGCGATTTCATTTTGACATCTATTTCCAGTGGCAATCAGGGAATTCCTTCCATTTTTATTTTACCCTCTGGTTCTAGAACACCAGGGCAGTTTACCGTGATAATTTTTTCTTTATTTTTTTTATTAAATAAATTTATTTATTTAATATTTTACGTTCATTTTCACAAAATTTTGGGTCCCTAATTTTCTCTCTATTTCTCCCCTCCCCTCTCCCCAGTACACTAAGCATTCTAATTACCCATATCACCAATCTGCCCTCTCTTCTTTCATCCCTCCCCTCCCATACCCCACCTTCTCTTTTGTCCTGTAGGGCCAGATAACGTTCTATTCCCATCACCTGCATTTCTTATTTCCTAGTAGCAGGAACAATACTCAAAGGTTGTTCCTTAAATTTTGAGTTCCAATTTCTCCTCATTGCTCCCTCCCTACCCATTCCCTTGGGAAGGCAGACAATTCAATATAGGCCATATCTGTGTAGTTTTGCAAATGACTTTCATAATAGTCCTGTTGTGTAAGGCTGAGTATATTACCCTCCATCCTATCCTGTCTCCAATTGCTTCTATTCTCTCTTTTGATCCTGTCCCTCCCTGAGTGTTAACTTGAAATTGCTCCCTCTTCTCATTGCCCTCCCTTCCATCATCCCCCCAACCCTGCTTATCCCCATCTCCCCCACTTTCCTGTATGGTAAGTTAGGTTTTCATACAAAAATGAGTGTGCATTTTATTCTTTCCTTGGTCAAATATGATGAGAGTAACCTTCATGTCTTTCTCTCACCTCCCCTCTTTTACCCTCCACTAAAATTTCTCCTGCCTGCCTCTTCTGTGAGAGATAATTTACCCTATTCCATTTCTCCCTCTCTCCTCCCAATACATTTCTCTCTCACCGCTTAACTTCTTTTTTTAAGACATGATCCCTTCCTGCTGAATTCACTCTGTGTTCTCTGTCCCTGTATGTGCGTGCATGTGTGTGTGTGTGTGTGGGGGGTGTTATCCTACAAACTACCAAGATACTGAAAAGTTTCAAGAGTTACACATATTGTCTTTCCGTGTAGGAATGCAAACAGATCAATTTTAGTAAGTCCCTTATGACTTCTCTTTGCTGTTTACCCTTTCATGCTTCTCTTCATTCTTGTGTTTGGAAGTCAGATTTTCTTTACAGCTCTGGTCTTTTCATCAAGAATGCTTGAAAGTCCTATATTTCATTGAACGACCATATTTTTCCCCTGAAGTATTATACCCAGTTTTGCTGGGTAGGTGATTCTTGGTTTTAGTTCTACTTCCTTTGACTTCTGGAATATCCTATTCCATGCCTTTCAATCCCTTAATGTAGAAGCTACTAGATCTTGTGTTATCCTGATTGTATTTCCACAGTCCTGGAATTTTTTCTTTCTAGTTGCTTCCAATATTTTCTCCTTGATTTGGGAACTCTGGAATTTGGCCACAATGTTCCTAGGAGTTTCGCTTTTTGGATCTTTTTGGGGCAGTGATCAGTGGATTCCTTGAATACTTGTTTTACCCTCTGGTTATAGAATATCAGGGCAGTTTTCCTTGATAATTTCATGAAGGATGATGTCTAGACTCTTTTTTTGATCATGGCTTTCAGGTAGTGCCATAATTTTTAAATTGTCTCTCCTGGATCTATTTTCCAGGTCAGTTGTTTTTCCAGTGAGATATTTCACCTTATCTTCCATTTTGTCATTCTTTTGGTTTCTTTTGTGATTTCTTGGTTATTCAGCAAGACATTAGCCTCCATCTGTTCCATTCCAATTTTGAAAGTACACTTTTCTTAATTGAGCTTTTGAACCTCTTTTTCCATTTGACTAATTCTGCTTTGAAAGCATTCTTCTCCTCATTGACTTTTTGAACTTCTTTTGCCAATTGAGTTAGCCTATTTTTCAAGGTGTTTTCTTCTTCAGCATTTTTTTGGGTCTCCTTTATACAGGTATTTACCCATTTTTCCTGCTTTTCTCCATCTCCCTCATTTCTCTTCCAAGTTTTTCCTCCACCTGTCTAAATTGATTTTCAAAATCCTTTTTTGAGCTATTCCATGGCCTGAGCCCATTGGATACCTATTTCAGATGTTTGGGATACAGAGGCCTTGACTCCTATGTCTTTACTTGATGGTTGGCATTGTGCTTTCTCGTTAGAACGGAAGGCCGGAAACATGTGTTCCCCAAGAAAGTAACCATCATTGGTCTTATTTTTTTTCCCCTTTTCTGGGCATTTTCCCAGCCAGTTACTTGATTTCTGAGATTCCTCTCCACCCCTGCCTGGATCTGCCCAGCTAGTGCATGGGGTCTGAGATTCAAATGCTGCTCCTCAGCCTCAGGGCTTTCAGTGGCTGCTTTTCAGGGTAATATTAAATCAGATTCTCAGGTATGAGCAGGGCTGCCTCCCAGACTCAATTCCATCAGTGACTTTATGCAGAGACCTTCTCTAATGGAGCCCCTGCCAAGCTCCTTTATGCTCTGGGAGTCTCTGGCCGCTGCCGCCTCTGCTGATGCCTCCCAAGGGGGTCTGAGTTACAGAGACACACAG
>CM053771.1:11738338-11749802 GCA_028658325.1 Potorous gilbertii | reverse complement strand
GGAAACATGTGTTCCCCAAGAAAGTAACCATCATTGGTCTTATTTTTTTTCCCCTTTTCTGGGCATTTTCCCAGCCAGTTACTTGATTTCTGAGATTCCTCTCCACCCCTGCCTGGATCTGCCCAGCTAGTGCATGGGGTCTGAGATTCAAATGCTGCTCCTCAGCCTCAGGGCTTTCAGTGGCTGCTTTTCAGGGTAAGATTAAATCAGATTCTCAGGTATGAGCAGGGCTGCCTCCCAGACTCAATTCCCTCAGTGACTTTATGCAGAGACCTTCTCTAATGGAGCCCCTGCCAAGCTCCTTCATGCTCCGGGAGTCTCTGGCCGCTGCCGCCTCTGCTGATGCCTCCCAAGGGGGTCTGAGTTACAGAGACACACAGCTACCCCCTAGGGCAGCCCAGAAGTCTCTGTCACTGACCTGCATCACCTGTGTGTGGAGGGACCCCCACGGGCACCAGATATTCTGTCCCTGAAGCCTGCTTAGGTCTGCTCCTCCCAAGGTTGCACAGGCAAGGTAGGGCTGGTTCTGCTCTGGTCCCATGTGCGACGGACCTTTGGTAAGGGTTTTTCAGGTCTTTCTGGAACAGAAATCTCCTCCACTCTGTTGTTCTGTGGCTTCCACCGCTCCAGAATTTGTTAGGCGTTCTTCTTTACAGATATTTTATAAGCTGTGGTTTCGGAGTTAGCATAAGTGTGTCTTTCTATTCCACCATCTTGACTCCTCCCCATTCCGTGATATTTTCTTGACAGAAAATATCTAGGATCTTTTTTTTGATCATCAATTTCATGCAGTTTAATAATATTTAAATTATCTCTCCAGGATCTGTTTTCCTTATCAGTGGTTTTTCAATGAGGTAATTCACATAATCTTCTGTTTTTTCATTCTTTTGTTTTGTAGTATAATTCCTTCATTTCTCATGGGCTTTGGCTTCCATTTGCTCCATTCTGATTTTTATGGAATTATTTTCTTCATTGAGTTTTTGGACCTCCTTTTCCGTCTGGCCAATTCTGCTTTTTATGTCCTTCATCTCCTGCTTGCCTATTTTGACTTCTTTTGCGATTTGAGTTAGACCATTTTTCAGCTGTTATTTTATTCAGTAATTTGGTGAATCTCCTTTAGCAAGCTATTGTCTTGATTTTCATGATTTTCTTGCATCACTCTTCCCAATTTTTCTCCTATTTCTCTTACTTGGTTTTCAAAATCCTTTTTGATCTGCTCTATAACCTGTGACTCATGCATATTCCTCTTCATGCATTTAATGTAGGAGCTTTACTTTTGCTCACCTCCTCTGGTTGTATGCCATGAGTTTCCTTGTCACCAAAGTAATATTCAATAATCTGAGTTCTTTTATGATATTTTATTCATCCTCCCTCCTAAACACCTGATTTTCTAACTCTTTGTCAAGGAAAGATTCTCCTCAGAGTGGGGGTGAATGGAGGGAGTGAGTGTACTCTTCCATGTATCAAAGACTTTATATCAGTTGCTCCATCTCCCACCCTCTGTGGACCCAGAGTTTCAGAACACGTCTCTCTGCCTGCTTTCACTACCCCCAATTCCTTCAGGTTGACCTTTTGGACATTTATGGGTTGAGAAGTCTGTAAACTGTCACAATTCTCAATGATTCAGTCCTCTGAGGCATGATGCAGCCAATCTGTACTGCTGCAGTTCATGCCAGGCTGCACTCCACGCCCTGCCCAGTGTAAAAGACTCTGAAATGGACGGACCGAGAATAATTCACAGGCAAAATCAATTAGGAATTTCGAGAGCATCATTTATTAGCCAGGCTGGTGGCTGCCACCTGGGAAAACCCAGAGGAGACAGCCCCAAACTGAGGTGGGTGTGTGCATTTTAAGCATTTCAGTGCTACTCGGTACAGCCTTGCGGTTTCCACAACAAACAGAGTTCTGACACAGGGGTGCTGGGAGGTGGTGGTGCGTGGCTTGTTATTAGGTAAGAGCCCCCAAACAGAAGGGTTGTCAGGGTTCTGTTAGGCAGAGGAGTCTAACAGAGAAGAGGTACCAGTTGTCAGGAAGCGGGGGGGGGGGCGCTCAGCAAAAGTACTTACCTGGCAAAGGGACTAAACAGAAAATGGCTGTTAGCAATCCATCGGATATTTTACAACCCAAAGGGGAATAACGTTTAGACAGGGGCCCAACAAAAACCTGTTACTAGGCAGGTTATCCAACCCTGTCCGGTAACCTAACAGATATCTCTTAACCTCGGGGCCCAGAGAGGGATATGTCCACTTCGCTCCCCCCTTTTCATGTAACTAATTCAAACGGGGGACTCATCAGAGTCCAAAGGCGTACAGACCAGGCAAAAAGCAAAGAGTTTAATAGATTGGAGGTGATTCCTAAAGTACTTAGAGGCACAGTTCACAATTCATGGGGCTATTAGTAGACCAAGGCACAGGAAGGTCAGGGGTCCCACTATGGCAGACACCAAAGTAGTTAACCAGGATGACCAGCTGGACAAGGACTGGAACCGTGTTATGGAGTGTTGTCAAATTGACTCCCGTTCTTCCAAACGCCTGCATACCATGGCAAGAGACTCTCGGACCACCCCAGAATGCTTTGCATAAAAAGAACAGGTCTCTCCTAGAGCCATGCAGAGGCCACCCTGTTTTAGGAAGAGAAGGTCTAGACCCCTCCGGTTTTGCAGAGCTACCTCGGCTAGGGAATCTAAAGCACACTCTAGATGTGAGATTTGTGACTCTAAATCTCTAATGTCTTGGTCTATGCGGGCACTAAGAGCGTTGAATTGGCTGTTGCTTGTAACTAGGGTGGCTGTGCTCACAGCTGTTAAACCAGGTATACACAATCCTGCTAGAATTGGAATCAGGATAGGAGCAGCCCTGGGAACACCTTCTTGTAGGTTGAAGTGTTCCCAGGCTTCAGGCTCAGAATACAAACACACCTGGGGCAGGACATGAACCATAGTCCCACACCCATATCCTGACAGGCCGGTGAAGAGGCCAGTGAGGGCGCACAAATCAAAGTGAAAACTGACAGCCTCAAAGGAGGAATGCTGAGCAATAACCGTCCCATTGCCAGTCTTGCTTAGAGTCCGCAAGTAAGCAATGGTTTGACGGGTCCTGGAGCAGCCTGTAGGAAAGAAGAGAAACGAAAGGAGGGAGAACAGAACGATCTAAGATGGGGCCTGAGGTTTCCAGTCGGATGTGCTCTCTGCCAGGTAGACAGCGATGCTACTGGCTTGATGTGTGAATTATGTATCCACGCCTTGCATCCTGCGACCTTAACTGCGGATGGATTTGACAGGATCTCTTGAAAGAGCCTGATCCACTGAGGTTCAAGGGAGAATAAAGATTTGAGGGCACTCTGGACCTCACTCAGAGCCTGTAAGGGCCTTGAGGAGGGCAACATTAGAAAAGTCAAGAGGCAAACACTCAGAATAAGACAACTTGTGGAACAAAACTTGGGGAGCTACTCATGAAAGAGGACAGAGAGAGAGAGAGAGAGAGAGAGAGAGATAGCCCAAAGCAGAGCAAAAGAAAGGAGCAAAAGGAAGGAGACTCACCCAGATCTCGCCAGTTTCAACCATAAACTTGGCAATATGCTACTTCAGGGTCTATTCATCCTTTCTACCTGTCCTGAACTCTGGGCCCTATAGGCCCAGTGTAGTTTACACCTAACTCCGATAGCTTTTGAAAGAGCTTGCACACCTTGAGACACAAAAACTGGGACACATGACAGCAACTTCTTTAGGTAGCCAGACTGCATCCAACAGATCTCATATTTGATGCTGGTTCCTCGCCCCTTTTCCCACCAAAGTCAACAAAGCTTTTAAATGATACGCATAGTCATGCACATGAACAGTACCAAAAGCATCTTCCCCGCCCAAGACTGTGGACCAGATTAAAGAAGGGCCCAAAGAGAAGAGAAGGGTGTATGGGTAGGAACCGTAGGATGGTGGGTTGCTACCCAGCTGTTCACTTCACGGAGGTCTGGAGCTGGATGGAGATCCCCGGAACCGTTCTGACGAATAGGCAAGAGCAGGGTGTTAGCTGGCCCTGCTAAAGGGTACTGTCTGACCAGGTGCAGCAGTTGCAGGAGGCAGAGCTACCTCGGGGGCTGGTGCCTTGCCAAACCAAAAAGATGGGTTTCAGTCCATACACCGGGAACTTCCTGCTGAAATTCTGACAACATAGGTGAAGTGGCATCTGGGTGGTTATCACAAACAGTCATTAGTCTTGATTCTTTCAAGAGGGGGCAGGGTACCATCAGGTGGAGTAGAGGTTCAAATTCCAGAAAAGGGGAAGGGCCAGAGAATGAAATGAGAGCCTGTAGTTTATGAAGGAGGTCTCAACCCAGTAAAGGATACGGGCTATCAGGCATGACCAGGAAAGAATGAGAAACCAGGTCCTTGCCTAGATGGACGTCCCTTGCCGTGGTTACAGGAACGTTCCTAATTTAGCCAGTGGCCCCTGAACTGAAATGGAGAAGTGAGACAATGGGCCCGGGGGTTTCTTCAGGGCCGAGGCTGCAGTGCCCGTGTCTGGATGACCCCCACACAGAGAGCGTCACCCTCGGCTCCTGGGGGCCTAAAGTGACGGTAGAAATGGAGTCGGGGCCTGGAGACGTTCTTTTTCCAAACCTGTCTTGGTCTCGGGGGAGCTTCAGCTAAGGGCGCAACCACCACTCTGGCTACAGATTCAGCTTGTTGATCCTGCAGTTCATCCCTATTATTGTAAACTTTACAAGCCACCTCCAAGAGTACAGTTAGGCTCTTTCCTTCGAACCTGTCCTTCTCTGGATTTTCTTTCAAAAATCAGGGGCAGAATTGGAAACAAAGTCAATTACTATGGCCCTCCAATTGTTTGGATCCTCTGGATCAATAGGGGTGTATAATCTGTATGCCTCCATTAATCTTTCGAGATATGCAGAGGGAGTCTCATCTTTGCCTTGCCTAATTTCACTAAGCTTAGACACATTGTAAGCCTTCTAACCTCAGCTCTAAGCCCTCCCAAAAGCAACTGGGGATACCTGTCGAAGGACTCCTTACCTCGTTCATGGTTGGGGTCTCAGCTGGGATGGGTTCCAGGGAGTAGGTGGTTGAGATGTGCGGGGTCAGAGGAGGGACGACCATCTGGCTCCAAGAGACCGTTTCGAGCTTCTAGGAAGATACGGTCGCATTCCTCACTGGAGTAACTGCTGGCAATGAGTAAAACATCTTTTAACTCTGTTTGAATTCAGGTAGGAGTGAAATTTTTCCAATCATGCAGTATCTGTATTAAAACCAAACTCAGGAATAGTCAGATGGGAAACATTCCTTTAAAAAAAGAACACAATGGGGAAACTGACCAGGAGGATCCCATCCCAGACTGAGTCTAGAATTGTCCCCGCGGTGTTTCCTCTCCAGATACAAATTTCACCTGATAACAGTACAGGATGCAGGATCACAGTTCCTCTGAGCAGCTTGTGGCGTATTCTCTCAGATACTGATTTAATGCAGACAACTATACCCGAATTCAAACTTAAACAAAAATGTGCATGGCCCCAAATGCTTTTACCTTTAACAGCAAATTTCATTAATCACAACTTAAAGCCAAATACAGTTATTTGTTCAAATTCCGAGCAAGCCACATTCATTGTTTTAAGCAAATTTCTGTTAGGATTGATGACCTTGTCCACATGAAAGGAGCCTTGGTAATTTTACAAAACAAAAGGAATTGGCACGAGTCCCATACCTGTCAACCCCAAGATACATGAGGGCTGTCCTGCAAAACCAATTGGGCAGAACCAGTCCGAATAAATTTTACTCCATTCATTTCTTTCCACACAGAAACCAATTAATAATTTTAGATTTAGCATGGAAACAGCAACTTCAAAGACTTAGTTGACAATCCTACAACTTTTACAAATGATAGCTGTAACTCCTTTAACAGGCAAAGGTGAAAATACCTGGTATTAAATAACATAACTGGATTTACACAATTTTCCCAATATCTTTTAGTCCCAACAAAATTCGGATTACAAATTGCTTTCTCTAACACCATTTCTGGATTTCAGAGTAAAATAAAATCTTAATGGCTCTAATTTTTACTCAAGAAAATTTCATGTCTATGTCCACTCCTTAAAAATGTTTTTTAAAAGGAAAGGTCATGAAATCACAAGCAGAAGGGAAAGAGACTCTGGAACAAGTCCATAGGCACCTAACTTCGTCCTTTCCACTTGGGAGTTGAAAGCCTTCTCAAATTGCCTTAGTGCCAAATAATGCAACAAATTCTGACCTGTTTTAAACATCCAATTAGGAGTGACATGTTTCACTTAAAATATGACCAGAATAACTGCCTTTTAGTTGTATCCCATATACAAAACCTTTTCTCTTTTAGGTGAAGCATGAGGTAATTAAAAGGCTATTTAATCTGCTTCGCTGATGTGAGGGAAAAAAAATTCCCAATTTCTTCTTGTCTTTCTCTCCACCTTCACAAGCTGGTCGGAGTTAGAAGGTAGAAAGAGAGAAAGTATTTTCCAACAATTTTCCAATAATCCTTAAACTTATCCTATGTTGTTCTACTAGTGGACTTTGACTAGAGCCCCTTTAAAACTGCACATGCAATATTTCCTTGCATTCCTTATAAGATTAGTTTCTCTCCTTTTCTCTTTAATTCTTCTCCCTGATGCTGCAGCCATCAGAGAGAAGGGAGGAGAGGGAGGAAAAGAGATAACATTCCGAATTCCGGCTATAATGGAGCCGGCCATAATAACTCACAAACCCACACACAGAACATGTAAAGACCACAAACACACATGCACAGAGAACATGAAAAGACAGAACACATGTACAGACAACTTTTCTATCACTGTTCAGATGCTGATATATGGCATCTGATCCGTATGGCTGGATCCCCATTCACTATTCTCTGCACCCGCCCTGTAATTGATTTATCAAATGTCCCTTCGGGTGGCCAATCCACCACGAAGGTGGGCCATTCCTGTTGACAGAATAATTTTTCTTGGGACTTGATTGTACTTGGCCCATGAGAGCAGGGAGAGAGAGTAAAACACAAAGTCTGATTACACAGAAACACAGAACAAAAAGACAAGACGAAGTCCGCGGACCCAGTCAGGCAGTTAGGACCTCTCACAGTACCTGCAGAGGTCATTCAGGGCTCTCCCGGAGTCTGTCACAGGAGAGTCATCCAGGACTCCTGGCGGCGTCCCTCGGAGGTCAGTAAGGGCGTCTTCCCGCTGCGTCCAGCCCAGCCACTTACTATATCAGAGTACTCAGCAGAAGAGACAGGGAACTCATTTTTTGGCCAGATCAGGAAAATTTTGCTACAGAAATCCTGGCTCCGGGCTGTGCTCCAAAACTAAGGCTGAGACAAATACCAATGGCCAGCCCCAACCCAGTCATCCAGGACAGATGGCTAGCCTGTGCATGAAGAGCGAAGGTTATCTCAGTGGGACCTCCAAGTGAAATGGACAGAGTTATTAAGTCACAGGCAACATTAATTGAGAATTTCGAGAGCGTCATTTATTAGCCAGGCTGGCGGCTGCCTCATGGAGAGACCCAGAGGAGACAGCCCCGAACTGACGTGGGTGAGTGCATTTTAAGGATTTTGACAATACTCAGTACAGCCTTGCGGTTTCCACAACAATCAGAATGCTGACAGAGCGGGGGGGGGGGCTTGTCGTTAAATAAGAGCCCCCAAACAGAAGGGGTTGTCCTGGTACTGTGAGGCAGAGGACTCCAGCAGAGAAGAGGTGCCAGGAGAGGCAATCAAAGACTGGTTGCCATTCAAAAAAGTAGTTGTCAGGAATGGGGGGGTGGGGTGCTCAGCAAAAGTACTTACCTGGCAAAGGGACTAAGCAGAAAATGGCTGTTAACAATTCATCAGATATTTCACAACTCAAAGGAGAATAACGTTTTGACAGGGGCCCAAAAAAAACCTGTTACGACGCAGGTTATCCAACCCTGCCCAGTAACCTAACAGATATCTCTCAACCTAGGGGCCTAGGGAATAATAATGTCCACTTCAACCCTTCCTGTCGACATTACAGGTGGACATTTTATTCACTCTGCCATTTTCTGCATTCTGTAATTCTACAATTTGTTTAGAGTCATTTTTACAGGTACTTGGAGGGCTTTGGTGGAGAACTCTTGAAGTTCCTGTTTATACTTTGCCCTTTTGACTCCAATCCCCCAATAATTTTAAGTCATCAAACTTTTCTCATTATTATGTTCGATGGAGAGATTATATTTATAGAGAGAGGGCAAAGGGAGAATTGAAGATGAAGATATGGTATTTAAAAAACTAAAATTGAGGGATGAGAGAAGATTACAATGGGAGTAGGAGAAAGGGAGAAATGGAATGTGGTAAATTATTTCTTACATAAAAGACTCAAGAAAATGCTTTTTCAATGAAGGGGAAAAGAAGACAGGTGAGAGGGAAAGAATGAATTTTATTCACCTCAGACTTGACTTAAGGAGGGCATGTTATACATATTCAATTTGTTATGAAAATCCATCATACACTACAGTTAATTGGAGGGAAGGGGACAAGCTGGGGCTGGCGTAGATGATAGAAGGGAGGTCAGATAGGAGAAGGGCATAACTGGAAGAAAATACTTTTCAGGAGGGCCAGGATAAAAAGAGAGAATAGAATAAATGGGGACAGGATAGGATGGAGGGAAAGTATAGTTAGTCTTTAATAACATGAAATTGATGAAACTGTGTTCCATGACTATGCATGCATAGCTTATATCAAATTGCTTACCTTCTCAATATGAGTGGGTGGAAAGTGAGAAAGAGAGAGAAGCCAGAAATCACATATTTAAAACCGAATGTAAAAACTTCTTTTATATCCAACTGGGAAATAAGACACAAAGTAAATGTGATATAAATATCTCTCGCTTTCAAGAAAATAGAGGGGAAGGGAACAATAGAAGGGTGGAATATGATTGAAAGGATAGCAGATTGGGATAAGGGGTAATCAGAATGTACACTGTTTTCCAATGGGAAGTGGGGAGAGAGAGGGAGATAATTTCCAACTCAAAGTCTTGTGGAACTGAATGCTGAAAAATAAAAAAAATAGAACTCACTAATCTTTTTAAAAAATCAAGGATATATAGAGAAAGGAGCCACCTGCCTACAAAGAAATAACTGACAAATGGAAGTATGTATAAAATAATTTTAAATATATACATACCTATCTGTGTCGAATGGTAGCCATCTTTAAGGGTTGGCTGAAGGGGAGGGAAGAAAAAAATGAAGAAAAAGAAAAATTTACGTCATAACTTTGTTATTAATTAAAAAGGATTTCAAGTTATACACTATTGGTTTGCAGTTTTATGTACTACCGTGTTTTATCATATTATATTATCAAAATGTTCTTTTATTTTAAAGATGAAAAAGAAAATACTAAAAAAAAGAATATGATAGTGGTGACAGTGATACTCTTGATGATATTAACAAAACAAGCCTTACTTAGTTCAGGGAATATTTTGTTCCTGAATCTTGTGCACAGGCATGTTTGATAAAAAAAAAAAAAGTTCTCTCCCAGAGTTCCATTAGTTTCTGTTCTATTCAGTGAGTTGCAAAATGTTATTCAACTGGGAGGAAAGACTTGGCATTGAGAAACTGAATCAGCTTCCAGGTGGCCTATCAAGCAAAGCAAACAACTAGGAAAAGAACAAGTAGGTCGAACTACCCTGATGAGGCACATTAATTTTTATTTTATCAACACTCAGTAAATGATTGATCATTGCAAGGACTCAGTTAATTCAAGCAATTAATTTGACTGATTTATTTGAATTGCATTCTATCTACTTCCTTTTCTAAAACTTGTCCTTTAGACTTTAGGTGAAAAGTGAAATAACACTGATCTGAGAGGAACAGAATCAGAATTTTGCTGGAGATTTCACCTTACTGGGGTTATTTCGTCCAATATTATGGATGACGGTTCTTCACACTTATTCTCATAATTTTTATCGTAGCAATTATGGGTCTTTATTGTCCTTATTCACCTCGACAACTGCCTCCATATTCCCATGTACTTCCTTCTCAGTCAACTTTCTTTCATGGATGTCTTGGACATCTCCAACATCATTCCCAAGATGACCAGTAACTTCATATCTGGCGAGCAGTCCATCACATTTGGAGGTTGTGGTTTCCAAATCTTCCTCTCCCTCATCTTTTTGGGTGCTGAATACCTTCTTTTTGCAGCCATGTCCTATGATTGCTATGTAGCCATCTGCCATCCACCGCATTATCCCATCCATATGCACTATCGTATCTGTGTCTGTGTGGCTGCTGGGTGTTGGTTTGTGGGAACCATCAACTCTACAATTCACACAATTTATGACTGTACCTACCCTTTTGTGGTACAAGGATCATTGACCACTTTTTCTCTGAAGTCTCAGCCATGTTGAAACTTTCCTGTGTTGACACATCACACTATGAAAAAGGAAGCTATGTGAGTGAGATATTCTTTCTCCTAATTCCCTTTTCTATCATTCTTGCCTTTTATGCTCAGATTCTCCATACTGTGCTTCACATGAAATCAGTGCAAGCCCAGAAAAAAGCCTTATCCACTTATTCCTCCCACCTGACTGTTGTAGCCTTGTACCATGGGCCTTTTACCTTTACATAAAAGAGGGCAAGTCTTTTCATACTCCAGGGCAGGACAAGATTTTAGCCATCTTATATACCATTCTCACTCCCATGCTCAATACTATTATCTACAGCCGCAGAAATAAAGATATCTTTTGTGCCCTGAAGAACATTTTAGGAAAGACCTTTGAGAACACAATTTTTTTTTACCTCTTCCAAAGGCTTTTATTTTTTTTATAAATTAATTTATTTAACTTTTTACAATCATTTTCACAAGATTTTGGGTTCCAAAGTTTTCTCACCATTTGTCCCCTCCCGCCACACAATACACTGAGCATTATAATTACCCATATCATCAATCTGCCCACTTTTCTTTCATCCCTCCCTTACCTTACCCAATCTTCTCTTTTGTCCTGTAGGGACAGATAACGTTCTATTCCCCATTACTTGTATTTCTTATTCCCTAGTACCAAGAAAAATTCTCAACATTTGTTCCTAAAACTTTGAGTTCCAACTTCTCCCCATCCCCCGCTCCCCACCCATTCCCTTTGGGAAGGCAGGCAAATCAATATAGGCCATATATGTGTAGTTTTGCAACTGATTTCCAAAATAGTCGTGTTGTGTAAGACTAACTATATTTCCCTGCATTCTATCCTGCCCCTCATTTTTGATATTCTCTCTTTTAATCCTGTCCCACCTCGAGTGTTAACTTCAAATTGCTCCCTCCTCCCATTACCCTCCCTTCCATCAACCCCCCCAACCTTGCTTATCTTCTTCTCCCCCACTTTCCTGTACTGTAAGATAGGTATTCATACCAAAATGAGTGTGCATTTTATTCCTTCCTTTAGTGGAATGTGATGAGAGTAAACTTCATGTTTTTTTTTTCTC
>CM053771.1:11722320-11737838 GCA_028658325.1 Potorous gilbertii | reverse complement strand
CTTTCAGACACAGGAATGAGAAGAAGCATGAAAAAGTAAACAGCAAAGAGAAGTCATAAGGGACTTATCAAAGTTGAACTGCTTACATCTCTATATGGAAAGACAATATTTGTGACAACATTTGCCTGCTTTCCCAAAGGGAATGGGTGGGGAGGGAGGGATGGGGAGAAGTTGGAACTCAAGGTTTTAGGAACAACTGTTGAGTATTGTTCTTGCTTCTAGGAAATAAGAAATACAGATAATGGTGAATGGAGAATTGTCTGGCCCTACAGGACCAAAGAGAAGATGGGGACAAGAGAAGGGAGGGATAATATAAGAGAAGCCAGATTGGTGATAGGGGAAATTAGGATGCTAAGTGTACTGGGGTGGGGGAGGGAATGGGCAGAAAATTTTGGAACCCAAAATCTTGTGAAAATGCATGTAAAAGGTTAAATAAATAAATTTATTAAAAAAGACTAAGATCCAAAATACACCTTACCTCATAATAATTGTATACCTCTCAGAATCTGAGGCATCCCAACGGTTGTGACCCAGGGCCTAGTTAACATTTCACAAACGATGTGCAGTTTCCTACAAAACAAATCTGCTTTAATCAGGTATCATTCGATGGGATCCACGTGAGATCTATGAATGGGTGACGAAGATCTTTATATTACGGATATATAGCATATTTTTGAGATTTTAAGGTGTGAAATAAATGCCAGTGTGAGTGACGGTGATGGTGACAATGGTTTTGATAATGATTAGGGGATCACATTAATGGAAAATTTTAAAGAAGATCAGAAATATGCAAAGTTTCCAGACTTCCTTCAAAAGCAGTCAGAAAATCACCAAAAAGTGAAAGTAGAGAGAAGCAAAAATAAAGGAGCAAAGTAATTACCCTCCTAAGATGACTTGAAAGGATGTCACAAAAGACAGATTTTTAGGCGTTGAGCTTTGAGTCAACTGGAGTGTAGTCACTTTCATGTTGACTGAATTAAGGAACACTCTACCCTAAGTGAATCTCCTTTGAAGAGCAGTCTAGGCCTCAAAAAATTTCAACTCAACTCTCACCTCACTTCCAGGCTCTGGAACTTTCAGTTCACAAACTTTCATCTAACAAACAAAAGGTTTTTTAGTAGGAAAATATTGAACAACTCCCTCCAAAAAACATCACTTTTGTCGAAGTCAGAAGTAGTTTTGTTGACCAGAAGTGATCCTACCCTGTTGACGTAGGCGAGGGTGAGGTGGCACATTCCTGATACATACAGTACCACAGGGAGAAAAATCATTTTGGGGACGGTATGTCTGGAGGTCTGATTTTGGATGAGAGGAGAGGAGGAGTTCTTGAAGTTGAACCCCTAGAGAGAACTCAGAAAACATCAGTAAGGCATGCTTGAGATCTGGTCAATATTATCCACTAACTGAGGTTATAACTTAGTTATTGTAATAAGGTACTAAAAGTAAAATAACATTTAATAAAACAAAGTAAAAAAGAGTAAGCAAAAGAAAAGTAACCCAAATACAGGGAATTACTTTCTTGTAAAGAAGAAGTGGGTTCCTATACAGAAGACGTTAGTGAGGTAAAAAAAGAAAACATTTCTACACTAAAGATTCACTTCAAGTTGTCATGAGCCACTCAAAAAATCTAGGAAGAACTTGAGAGGAATTTGAATTTCAAAGAGGAGGAATTGAGGGGGAAAAGTAATGAATAGAAGAAACCCAGGAAAAATATGAAAACAAAGTTAACCAAATAAAAACAAAACATTTTCTTAATTTTCTATATATATATATATTTATGTAGTATTTGTTTTCAACATTCACTATTAAAAGATTTTGAGTTTTACATTTTGTCACATGTCTTTCCCTCCTCCCTACCCAAGATGGCCTACATTCTCATATAACCTATACATGTGCAACTCTATTAAATATATTTTTACATTAGTCATATTTTAGAAAAGAATTAGGAAGCAAAAAAATTCTCATGAAAAAAAACAGCAAAAAAAGGAAGCCAAGGGTAGCTTTTCTCTGCATTCAGAATACATAGAATCAGGGTGCAAATAAATCATGTGAAAAACAAAACAGGAAAAAAAATGAAGACAAAAGTGTGCTTTTCTCTGCATTCAGAATACATGATTCTTTCTATGGATGTCGATAGTATTTTCCATCCAGAAGTTTTTTCGAGAATGTCTGGGATTTTTCATTACTGAGAGGAGCAATGTGGATCAAATTTGGTCATTTCACAATATGACTGTAACTGTGTAAAATGTTTCCCTCTTTCTCAGCATTATTTCATGCAAGTACTACCAAGTGTTTCTGAAGGCCACCTCATCGTTCCTTATGCAACAGTAGTACTTCATTCCATTAATGTACCATAACTTGTTCAGCTGTTCGCCTATTAATGTCCATCCCCTAAATTTCCAGTTCTTGGCCACTGCAAAAAGAGATGCTGTAAATAGTTTTGTACAGGCAGGTCCATTCGCCATTTTTATAATCTCTTTCGCGTAGAGACTTAGAAGTGTTATTGCTGGAGAAAAAGATTTGCGCAGTCAATAGACCTGTGGGCATAATACCAGATTGCCCTCCAGAAAGGATGATGGATTTATCACCAACATTGCATTAGTGTTCCAATTTTTCCATGTCTCCTCCAACCTTTATCATTGTCCTGTTTTGTTGTGTTAGTCAATCTGACAGGTGTGAAGTCGTACCTCACAGCTGTTTTGATTTGCATTGCTCTAATCAATAGTGAATAAAAAATTTTTTCGTGTAATTATAAAGAGCTTCAATTTCTTCCTCTGGGAACAGACTTTCATGTCATTTGACTATTTATCAGTTAAGGAAGAGATTGTGTTCTTGTAATTTTGAATAAAGTCTCTGTATGTTAAAGAGCTGGGGAACTTTTCCGACCCACTGTCTGGAAAAAAAGTTTTCCCTCCTTTCTGCTTCACTTAAAATTTTTGTTGCTGTACCCTTGTTTGTGCAAGAAAAAAATAATTTATTGTAATCAAAGTTAAGAAATGGGAAACCTAAAGAAAGAATATTACTCTATGAAACCTAGAGTTGGGCAAGAGAAACTGAATGACATCAAAAGATATGAAGAAAAATAAAAGAATATGAAATATTTCACATTAAAAACTATTTATCAGGAGAACAAATTTAGGGGAAACAACATAAAAATTTTCAACCCACTGACAATACTACCAGAATTTTTTAAGGAAAATTACCCTGGGGTTCTAAAACAGGAGAGTAAAGTAGAAATAGAAAAACAAAAGCAATCTTTAACTCATCAGTTATAAGAGATCTCAGCGGTTAAAATTACTGGAATGAAATAATCAAGGTTCAAGACCCCAGTTTAGGAAAAAAAAAACTACTGTAAGCAATAAGGAAAGAAAAATAATATTGTGGAAGAACCAAGAACAATTTATCAAGCAAAATTATGTAAAATCCTACTTGGAAAAAAATGGATATTGGATAAACTGAAAGATTTTGAGGAATTTATAACAAAAAAAATAGAACTCAATGGAAAATTTATTATAAAAAACCTGAAGAAGTATAAGGAAAAAATTAAAAATTAATTTCAGGTTAATTTTGAGGTTAAAATATTTATTCATTATGGATGAAAATGTTTTCAATATTCTTAAAACTGCCCTCATTAGTAAGGTAGGTTGAATGTAATTTGGGGCTGAGTGACATTAAAAAAAAAGGATAGAATAAGGTAAAATGAAGTAATTGTATTATAAAAATGACATATGAAAGGACGAAAAAGTAAAGAAGAAGCAGGTGGAGGTGGAAGGCTGGAAATGTTGGGATCCTACTGTCAGGAAACAATGTGTATACCTGGAAAGGTATGTTTGGTGGTTTTCCTCCAGTCTCAAAGAAAGAATAAAATGGCATCCTAGTCAAGAGTCAAGTCACATTATATATGACTGTGGCTGATCAGACCAATGTCAACTTGGAATATTCATCCCCAACGCAGACACGAATACCCCACGTTTGCACATTTGAGGTAGAGTCTCCAAACTGGTGTATCTCACATTTCTTTTGGGCTGTTTCAGTTCTGCTTTCCTCCTAAACTTCAGCCCTTTCTCTGATGAAGGAGTGCCATTCTGGTTGGCCCTCTGCCAGTGTCTCCCATGTCACATAATCAGTTCTAAAGAGGGGACGTTGAGAGTGTTATTGTATCCCCTCTTCAGACCACCATATAAACATGTTCCATGTGTGAGTTCTCCATAACATATTCTTTTTGGCAAATGTGCATTTTGCATTTGAACAATATATCCAGCCCATCAGAATTGCACTCCCTAAAGTAGAGTTTCAATGCTTGACAGTTCTGTTCAATGAAGGATGTCAGTAAATTCTATCTTATTCTGCCAGCTAATCTTTAGAACATTCCTAAGGCAATTGAAAGGTGAAGCAACTTATTTTTCTTGCATGGTGCTGGTAGACTGTCCAGATTTCAAAGGCATGCAACGATAAGATCAGCACGTTACATCTCTCTACATCTTTGGTTTGGTATTCAGTCTAACACCTCTTCTCTCCCATATTTTGCTTCACAACTTTGAAAACACTGAGGTAGATTCATCCACATATGTGTCCATCTCATTATCAATGTGTACCACCCTGAAAGTACACGACCAAGGTAAGTAAACTTGTCTACAGCATTTAAAACTTCTACATTTACTATAACTGACAGTTTCGCATATGGATAAAAGGGTGTAGATGTCTTCCAAACATTTACAGAAATGAGAAAGGTGAAGAAAAAGGTGAGGTTATATTTTAGAGGATCATACAGATTGGAATACAGAGGGTAAAGGGATGAAATGGATGAGAGCATTGTGGAGAGGTGTGTGGATTGCAGTTGGGAAGGTGGGAGTTGAACACTTGGAGATGTCCATGGGATAAGAAAGGAAGGATGAGGAGAAAAGGCAAAGCAAACACAAGAGTTTGAAAAGAGAAGGTAAGAAATAAAGTAGTGAGCTAAAATAAGAGGAAAGGAAACTCAAAAACTAGTAATTATATTTTGAATTGAAATGGGATGGTTATGGCAATTCTTTTCATTGGCAAATGAGTGCCAATTACACGGATCCATACATATTAGGAAAGGTTTGGATGGAACACTGCAGTAATGTAACAAATAAAGAGCTCAATGATCTTAGAAAGGTATGAAAAGACTTGGAGTGAAGTGAACAGAAACAAGAGAACATGGTATACTATAACACAAGAATTGCTTTAAGAATGATTTTGAGTGGCTGTCATTTTGACTATTTAACTAAAATCATGGGCTTGCTAGAGCTCTATCCCCAAACCCAACCAAATGCATTAAAAAAAATAATTGTAAATAAGTTGTGAAACTTCAGAACCCACAGAACAGTGGAGTGAAGCAAATCTCCAGCACAAGGTATCCTGGAAGGTGAGATCAATGATCAATCATGCTGAGCTGGGAGCACAGCACAGTTCAGCATGGTCAAAGGCAGCAAAGACTGGTCCTGAGCAAGACTTGAGGGGAGGGGGATGCTAAATTGCTGGCACTGTTGAAGGCTTTCAAATACTAAAACAAAATCATCCTCAGAATAAATTAGGTCAGTGGGAAAATCATGTGGGACCTGTGTGAGAAAGTAGAGTTGTGTGGGCTCAGCGCCATGGTGATAGAGTGGGTGGAGAAACTCCCAACAGTGGCAGACACAGCTGCAGCAGCGTTAGTGGGAATGGTTTTTTTGGAGCTCTAGGACCACATATTGTTGGTTGATTGGGGTGATGATAGTACATCCACCACTCCCACTGGAAGCAGAGAATTACTTTGACAAAGTCCTCAAAAGTTAGGAAAATACGTGGGAAAATGATCAAAAACAGGAAAAAGTATCATAGGATCGAATCTCATTTTTGGTGACAAGTAACATTAAAATATACAATCAGGGAGACACAACAAAATTCTAAGAAAATAACTCCCTTAAGAACAGACTAACTCAAATGACAAAAGAGGTCCAGAAAGTCAGTGAGGAGAAGAATACTTTAAAAAGTAGAACTGGTGTAATTGAAAAGGAGGTTCAAAACTCCATAATGAATACAGTTCTTTAAAACTTAAAATAGAGTAGATGGAAGCTAAAGAATTTATGAGAAATCAGGGAATTATAAAATAAAACCCAAAAGATAAAAATCGAAGACAATGTGAAATACTTCGAACCTCACCCACACTCATTGAGAAGCCAAGCCATTCATTATACATAGGTAGATATAAAGAATACCTCAATAATAGCCATATTGTGCACATCTACGGTATTTCCCTTCATCCCATCATGCCCCCTCCCCCAATTATTCCATTTTCTCCTTTGACACCTGACCCTTTTCTAAGGTGTTGGCTTCTGATTACCAACTTCCCCAATATGCCCTTCCTTTGATTACTTCCCCAATCTGCCCTTCCTTTTATCATGGCCCCATTCACTAAGTACCTTCCTCCTACTTTGTGGTAGTGTTAGTTATCCAATTTGGTGTGTATATTATTCCCTGTTGAAGCCAAGTCCAATAGGAATAAGTTTCACTCATTGCTTCTCACCTATCCCGTCTCCTTCCAGTGTGAAACCTTTTACTTCCTTCTTTTATGTGAGAAAATTTAAACTATTCTACCTTTATCCTCCTAATGTATTACTCTGTCATCCCTTAATGATATTGTTTAGATCTTGGCCCTTCATAATCAACTCACACTGTGCTACCTATTTACCTGCTTACCTCTCTCTCTCTCTCTCTCTGTCTGTCTATCTATCTCTATCTGTCTTATTTCTTGCAACTGCCCTAACACTGAACGATATCACATGAGTTAAAAATATGATCTTTCCAATTAAGATGTAAATATTTCATGTTTAAAAATTTTCTTACAATTTCTGTTGCCTGTATACCTTTTCAATCTCCTCTTGATTCTTGTTATTAAAAGTCACATTTTTGATTCCATTATAGTCTTTCCATCCACAAGGATTCAAAGTTCTCTATTTCACTGAAGTTGCATTTTTTCTCTGAAGAATTACATTCAGTTTGTCTGAGTAAGAGATTCTTGATTTTAACCCTTGCTGCACCAGCCTCCACAATATTATATTCCAAGTCTTTAGATCCCTTAATGTAGACAATGCTAGATCTTCTGTTAAGCAAATTGTATGTCCAGAATACTTAAATTGTTTCCTTCTTGATGCTTATGATGTGTTCTCCTTGACTTGGGATCACTATATTTAGAGTACAACATGGCTTGGAGTTTTCCTTTTGGGATCTCTTTCAGGAGGTGATTGGTGAATTCTTTCCATTTTTATTTTACTCTGTTCTACGATGTCAGGGCAGTTTTCCTTGATAATTTCTTGGAAGATGATGTCTAGGGTCCTTTACAGATCGTGGATATCAAGTAGACAAATAATTTTCTAATTCTTTCTCTAGATCTATTGTCCAAGTGAGTGTTTTTTCAATGAGATATTTCACATTTTCTTCTGTTTGTTGATCCTTTTCTTTCCCGTTTTATAATTTCTTGATTTCTCAAGAAGTTATGAGCTTCCATTTGCTCCATTGTAATATTTATGGAAATATTTTCTTTAGTGAGGTTTTGAAACTCCTTTTCCAATTGGCCAAGTCTGCTTTTAGGGCATTCACCATCTCATTGCCTTGTTGGACTTCTTTTGCCATGGGGATTAGTCTGTTTATAAGGTGTTATTTTTCTTCCGTGTTTTGAGGTGGTCTCCTTTAGTAAACTGGAGACTCAAGTTTCATCATTTTCTAGCATCACTCTCATTTCTTTTCTATAGTTTTCCTTCACTTCTCTAACTTGATTTACAAAATCCTTTTTAAGTTACTCCATGGGCTATGACAAATACACATTCCACTTCAGGTTTTTGATGTAGGAGTTTTGACATTGCTCGCCTCCTCTGGTTGTATGCTCTGATCTTCCCTGTCACCAAAGTAAGAATGTATGATTTCAGCTTTTAATTATATTTACTCACGTTCCAAGCCAAACACTTTACTTTCCAACCCTTTGCAAGGTGAGATTCTACTTTCAGTGGGGGTCAATGTGGGGAGAGGGGAGTCGATGTATACTCCCAGGCTTCAAGGATTTTGTATCAGTAACTGCGTCTACCCTCATCTATCTCCCCAAAGCTCCAAAAACAGCGTCTGTGGCTGCTGCTGCTGCTGGGTTCACCAATGCTGCTGCCACCACTAAGCCCTGTACATTAGACTGGGGCAGGATCTGTCCAGACAACCAGCTCCTCTGTCATCCAGGTCTTACAGAGATTTCTCACTGACCTTTTTGTCCTTTCTACGTTGAGAAGTCTGGAAACTGACACAGATGCCAACAATTCAGTCTCTTGAGGCCTGCTGCAGCTAGTGTACACTGTTGTGGTCCCAGCCACACTGCACTATGCTCCCACACCATTGTGAGATACTCAGGAATTTGTTTCACGCTGTAGTTTTGCAGTTTCTCTAATTCTATAATTTGTTTAGATTCATGTTTTACAGGTATGTGCAGGTTTTGGGAGTAGAGAGCAGGAAAGCCCCTGCTTTTCATCCACCATTTTGACCCCACCCACTTAATAACTGTAACTCCTGAGACTTTCCTCAGTATTAGGGTAGTTGGAGGGAATATATATATATTTGTATATGTATATGTATATATACACATATATGTGTATGTATATATGGTATATATGTATGTGTGTATATATCTATACATATATGTACGTATATATGTATATATGTATAAATAAATATACATAGATATATATTTGTATATAATTTGTATATATATATATACATATATATATATATATATATATATTTGTATACAAACACTCATATATATGCACAAACAGAGAAACAGAGAGCGAGGGAAAGAGGGAGGGTGGTAGTGTGGGAGGGAGGGACACAGAGAGCACGTACAGGGAGAATTGAAGATGACGAGATGATATCTAAAAAAAATATTGCAGGATTGGAGAGGAATATAATGGGAGAAAGAGGAAGGAAGAAATACAAGGGCTAAATTATTTCTCACACAAAATAGGCAAGATAAGGCTTTTCCAATGGAAGGAATTAGGGAGGAAGTGAGAGGAAAACAGTGATCCTCATTTTCATCAGATTTGGCTTAAGAAGGAAATAATATACATACAAAATTTGATGTAAAAATCTATCTTACACTAGGGTTAAGGACAAGGAAGGCATAAAGTGGGGGTGGGAGAGATGATAGGCAGGAAGGCAAAGGGGCAGAGTTTGAAATTACAATGAAGCATTTTTCAGTGGAAACAGGGTCAAGAAAGAGGATAGAATACATTTGTGGCAAGATAAGAAGGAGAGACAAAATAGACAGTCCTTCACAGCATGACTGTTATGGAGCTGTGGGGCATGACAACACATGTATAACCTATTTCAAATTGCTTGCCTTGCCAATGAGGAGAAAGGGAAAGAAGGCGGAGCTCACATTGTTAAAAATGAATGTTAAACTTTACATTTACCTACAAATAGGAAATAGGATATAAAGGGAATCAAGCAGAAAATCTGTCTTGTCCTACAAGAAATTGGAAAGAAGGGGAAAATAGAAGGGAGAAGTGTTATAACATCTAGAGCAGATTGGGAAAATAGTAATCAGAATTCACGTTGTATTAAAGTGTGTAGAGGGAAGAGATGGGGTGAAAATTCAGAGTGCAGTTCTGTGGAATTAAACATTGAAACTTAGAAAATAATTAATTAATTAAATACAGGCAAATATTTATTTATCTGGTTATTTTTAGTATTATATCACTATTTATAATTAATTCATAAATATATTTACAATTGTCTGCTATTTATATATTTCTTTAAATTTAAAAATCATGGGCATATACAGAAAGGAGTTACCTGAATCCAAGCAAGAATTAACATAAGTATTTTTAATGCAGATTTACATATATACATAGCAATTTCTGTCTAATGGTATTCTTCACTTAGGGTCGTCTGCGGGGAGAGTTGAAAAAAATGAAAAAATGTAAATGACAACTTTGTTATTTATTAAAAACAAATAACAGTTATAAACAAATGATTTGTAGTTGTATGAGTAGTCATGTATGTATCATATTTGTTATGGAAATGTCTTTTAATTTGCAAATTGGAAAATGTCTCTTTTTTTAAATAATATTGATGGAGATGAGAGTAATATTGCTGATAATGTGGACAAAATAAGCCTTGGTTAGTTCAGGGAAGCTTTTGTTCCTCAATCCAAATCATGTGAGTATTTTATAAAGAATCAGTTCTCTCCCAAAATTCCATCAGTTTCTGATATCACTGCATTGACAACTGCTATTCAATTGGGAGAAAAGACCAGAGAGTGATAGGCTAAATTAGCTTGCTGATAGCCTATCAAGAAAAGAAATTGGCTAGGAAAGGACGACCAAGAGCAAACTACCCAGATGAATCACTACGATTTTTCTTTATAGCAATTCAATCAGTGAACTGATCATCCCAAGAACTCAATTAATTCAAGTAAATCATTGATTGATTTCTTTGAATTGCAATGTATTGACGTAAATCAATGAAAAGACCCTTCCTGACAGATATGATTTGTAGTCAGATAGTCATCCATGGGCTTTTTGTTTATTCAACTTTATTCCTTTCCTAAAACTTCTCTTTAGGGGCAAAGTAAAATATCAATGATATGTGAAAACGAAAATCAGACTTTTGCTGGAGATTTCATCCTATTAGGATTATTTCATGCAAATCTGTGGGCATGCCTGTTCTTGACACTTATTCTCATTGTTTTTATGTCGGCAATGATTGGAAATACAACCTTGATTCTTCTTATCCGCCTCAACAACCAGCTCCACACTCCCATGTACTTCCTTCTCAGCCAGCTCTCCTTTATGGATATCTTGAACATCTCGAACGTGGTTCCCAAGATGGCCAGTAACTTCATATCTGGACAACTCTCCATCACATTTGGAGGTTGTGGGTTACAGCTATTCCTCTACATCATCTTGGGCAGTGCAGAGTGCTTCATTTTTACAGCCATGTCCTATGATCGCTATGTAGCCATCTGCCACCCACTGCATTATCCCATCCTCATGAGCCATCGGATCACTGTTGGTATGGCTGCAGGCTGCTGGCTTGGGGGAATCATCAATGCTATAATTCATACAGCTTATGTGCTGCACCTACCCTATTGTAGTACAAGGGTAATTGACCACTTTTTCTGTGAAATTCCAGCCATGTTGAAAATCTCCTCTGCTGACACATCACAATATGAAGGAGGAGTCTTTCTGACTGGTGTATTCTTCCTCATCATTCCCTTCTCCATTATTCTTACTTCTTATGCTCAGATCCTCCGTACTGTGCTTCACATGAAATATGTTGAAGCCCAGAGAAAATCCTTCTCCACTTGCTCCTCCCACCTGATTGTGGTTACCATGTACTATGGACCATGTATTTTTGCATACATGATGCCCATATCCTATCACACTACAAATCAGGACAAGGTATTAGCCATCCTATATACTATTCTCACTCCCATGCTCAACCCCATCACCTACAGCCTCAGAAATAAAGATGTCTTATGTGCCCTGAAAAAGGTTTTAGGAAAGACCCTTACTCATAGAAATTGACATTTACTTAAATTAGATTCAATGCCCATTGTTGTCGTCCTTCTTTCTTGAAGACAACGAATATCACATGACTATACTAGAGTCGACTTCTGGTGTTTGCCACTATCACTAAAAATGACCAAAGTGAGTTCATAATCCTTCAACACATGTCAGGTTCAAACACTCCATGCGAACGTTCTTAAGGTAATGCTTTACATTTAGGCACATCATTTTCTTTTGATCTACTTCAAATCTGTTTTCCTTACAGTACCTCCTGCAAGGTGGGCATGCCAGTCTTAGAGTTCCTGTGCTAGTGTCTGCCAAGTCACACAATCAATTGCAAAGGTCTTAAGAGAGACCTTGAGGGTGTGCTTGTATGACTTCTTCTGACCAACATTTGAATATTTACATCTTGTAAGTGTTTCACTTTTGGGAAGTTGACTTTTCATTCAAGAATGTTCCTAGGCCATTGTAACTGCACTCTCTACGGTAGGGTGTGAATGCTTGCAGGTGTGTTCTAAGAATATCTGAGTATCTGGTATCTTACTGATTCTGCTAGGTAATCAGCATCTTCCTGAGATAATGCAAATTGTAGTGATCCCTTTTATCCTCGCATAGCACTGATGTACTGTCCAGGATTCATAGGCATTCAACAGTGAAGTGAGCACGATGGCCCTCTGTCCATGGATACCTTGTTAATTTTGTGGAGAAAATATCCCAAAGGACATTCATGCATTTTTCGGGTTGATATCGAAAAGCATGGCTTTTTTACCAGCTCTACAAATAGAATGAAATGAAATCAACAAAAGCGTATATTTTCTGTGCCATAGAAAATATGTTGGCAAGCATAAGAAGTTGGAGAATTTATTTCATGAACTCTGGATAAACTGACACAAATTATGATGCTATTGATTCATGTTTCAGTTCTTCCATTACACAACCATCTCTTATGAAGCTGGTATAAACATAATGTTACAAAAATATATCTAGATAATATAAAAGCTCTGCAATATAGCAAAAATCTTTCAGTGTACGGATGCATAAAAGGGACTACCAAATTACGTTGTCCTTCTTACCATGGGTTGACCTTGTAAATTAATTTGCCACTGGCCAGCCACCTGGAATTCAACTTCTTTCAGATGAACAGGGCATTACTATCACAGAGCAAAAGTTCCCCTACTCACACACACACATAGGTATCCCTCTGTTCTTATGAATAAAGAGGTCATTTTGTCCTGAAAATATAAAAAGTTCCCATGATGTTGTGGTTGCAGATTGTCTTTTTTCAAGCACTGAAGACAGTTAGGTAGGATGCTGCTGTATGACTTAATATGTGAGTTCGTATATCTCCTGGTATGTATCCCTTCTATAACTTTTTATCCAATAAATTTCCTGTGAATTCTCAAACACAAAATTTCATAATTTACTCAGTGTTTGAAAGGCCTTTCTTGGTTGCTTGTTTGGTGATTGTCTTCTTTCTCGAAGAGGACCAGAATGACATCACTATGATAAAATGAAGTCTCAGTGTGCCTGACTGTGGTTGATCAGACCAATGTGAGCTCAGAATGCTCCACCGTAAGTTGAGCACAGAGAGTTCATGTGAATGTTTGGGGTAGATACTCCAAATTTGCACATGCCTCGTTTATTTTGGGCTGTCTCAATTTTACTTTGCTCATAGAGAACAGCACCTTTCCTGATATGGGCCCATCATACTGCTTGGTCCTGTGCTGGTGTTTCCCACTTCACACAGTCAAATGCAAAATTCTTGAGGGAGACACAGTGTCCTTTTCTTGCTTCTTCTGACCACCATGTGATCGCCTGCCCCATCTTAGATCTCCTTTAAAATCTTTTTGTCAAAGGAAGATTTTGCATTCAAACAACATGACCAACACATCAGAGTTGCACTCTGTGATGCATAATTTGAATACTTGGCAGCCCGAGCAAGGACTTCAGTATCTGGCATCCTATTCTGACTGTTAATTCTCACTATCTTCCAAGGATACTTTAAATGAAAGCAATTCATTTTCCTGTCAAGGTGCTGCTAGACTGTCCATGTTTCATAGGCATAAAATAATGAGGTCTGAACAACAGTTTTGTAGACCTTCAGTTTGTTAGTGTGTTTAATAACTCTCTCTCCCAAAATTTTGTCCAATCTCCCAATCACTGAGCTAGCTCTGGCAATTCCTGTGTCAAACTCATTGTCAATGTGAGAAAGTACAATACCAAAATAAGCGAACTAATTCACAACATTAAAAATTTCTCCATTTGTTGTAGGCAATGGATACATGCGTGGATGTTCTGGTAGTTTCTGATAGAGCACCTATGTTTTCTTGCTGTTAAATATTAGGCCAAAATTAGTACAGGCCACAGAGAGTTGATACACACGTTTTTGCATCTCAGCTTCAGAGGTTGCACTGAGTACACAATCACCTACAAACAGAAAATCGTGCACCAACAATCTCTTCAGTTTGATCTTTTGGTTTGTAGCCTTTCCAAATTGAAGAACTTACTCAATTTGTACAGTGGTTGGCATTGATGCTGTGCTCATCCTTATTGAAAGCAATTGATAGTATGCCTGGAAATATTATGCCAAAAAGCAAGGGAGCAAAACCCAGTCCTGTTTCACTAGATTGGTGACTTGAAAGGCACGAGAATATTTTCCAATATACAGAACTTGGGCAAACATACCATCATGAAATTGACGTAAAATACTAAGTACTTTCTCTGAACAACCAAATTTGGACATAATTTTTTTGTAATACCTAATAACTAACAGTTTGAAAGGCCTTGGTCATAAATACCAACGTTGTGTACATATCTTGTTTCTGCTATTGACATTTTTCTTGTAGTTGTCAGGTAGTAAACACCATATTGAATGTTCCTTGACCCTTTCTGAAACCACACTGTCTCTCAGGTATATGACCAGATTCCACGTGAAAGATCAGCCCATTAAGCAGGACTCCAGCAAGAATTTTGCAACAGTAATTAACGGAGAGACCCCGCTGTGATTGTCACTGGACAGTATATGCCCTTTATATTTATAGAGGTGGAAAATGGAGGCATCCTTGAACTCCTGGGGGATAACCTTGCCTTGCCATGCAACCTCGAAAGTTTCATTCAACTTTTGTATAAGCAATGGCCCCCTATCTTGTAAATCTCAGGTGGAAGAAAATCAATACCAGCTGCTTTGGCACATGAATGGAGCATAATGGCCCTCAAAATCTCTTCTTGAGTTAGAAATTTAACTAAGGAGGGATTGACTTCAACCTGAGTTAAATGGTCACTGGCTTCAGCATTTTTTGATAATGGTCTATTGGGAACACGGTGGAAGTGTTCAATCAATCTCTCTAGGATCATGTCCTTATCTCTGATATATGCATCTCCATCAGCACTGAGTAGTTGTTATGAACCAAAGGTTTTGGTTCATTATTAGCTTTCTGGCAATCATAAAAGCATTTTGGATTGTTACTATCAGAATAAAACTGAATTTCATCTGCCTTCTTACTGAGCTAGGAATTCTACATCTCTCTAATCTTTACTTGTACTTTAATTTTGATGTCCTTAAATGCTACCTTCTTAAAGGTGGAGGAACTACCCTGCTGGTAAATCCTGTGAAGTTCTCATTTTTCTTCTAGCAGCTTCTGAATTTACCCATCATTTTCACCAAACCAGTCTTCATGTTGGCTAGTGTTCCGACATATATAAGCAAACGCAGTACTGTCCATTAAATCTCTGAAAACTGCCCAATTCTTTTCTCCTTCACTGTTGGCAACTTTGTGGTGGCTCAATTTTTCCTCCAAGTTTGCAAGAAAATATTCACGCTCAGAGAAGAACTCTAATTTATTGACAATCATTTTTCTGGCATTCATTTTACCTTGAGGACAGAACTTTTCATTAATAAGAATATTTAGCTTGAAAGGGAAAAATCTATGATCAGTCCAGCACTCTGCACACACAATGCTTTTGTCA
>CM053771.1:11705706-11721820 GCA_028658325.1 Potorous gilbertii | reverse complement strand
ATAATTTATTTGTACATTATATTAATTTATAAAGTCAATTTTATATTACATATTTCTACATAACATTTATGTAGTTCTTTCAGATTTTAAAAGTGCGTTCACTAATTATTTCATTTTATCCGAACAACAACCATGGGAGATAGGTGCTATTATTATTCCTTTTTTAAAAGATGCCTTATCTGAAGCATAGTACAGTTATGTGACTTGCTCAGGACCACAAATCCAGTAAGTAACTGAGTGCCTACTAGATATATGATATATAAAGGTGCACAAATACATGCATATCTTTCCAACTTTAACCCATCCCTAGAAACTGAACCATTTCCGGTTTAATTATAAATTCATTTTGACATTTAAAGTCAAAGTATTTTATAATCTTAGTATTAGTTATTATGATATTCCGGTTATGAGGTGACAGTTTATTTTGAGATCTTGAAACATATTCCATATTTGAAATAGCACATCCTAATTTCTTCCTCCTTAGGATTTCAGTTATACTGACTCAAAAAAGCTTTTCATTCAAATAATCTAAACAAAAATCTGTGATCTGGGTGAAAGGACATGACTGCAATCTGACCAAAATTTCCTTGCTTTCACTTCTAGTTCCTTTGAAAAGAAAGTGAAAATAAACTAGAAAAGCCTGTTACCTAACAAAGAATTTCCTTTTGAATAAGGATTAAGGGGAAAACTGGCACTGAGTCAGGAAGGAGTTAAGGTTAGATCAACATCTTACACCAAGACGACAGTAATAAAACGATGATCTAAATGTTAACATTTTTCCTTCATTCTCAATGATGACCATAACATTAGGTGTATGATGCTGTGAAAGGCATTAGTGGTGGATTTAAGTAACAGAGAGCTGTAAAATGCCAACAGGCTTACTTTTTCCTCTGGTTCCAGAGCTATCTGGTTCCAGTTGCGAGAGGTAGATCAGGAGAACTGGAGATGATCCAGGATGCAGGGAGTGACCTATTGGACGCCCAATCCCCAACTTCATTCTTCAAAAGACACACACTTTGTACGTCATTCCCGAGTTCAGTGTCCCAGACGGTGAGCACTTTTATGACTAAGGACAGTGACTCTACTATAAGAGAGAGAAAACACCATTATATCTTTTAATAATACCTTCCTCTTCATTTTGGAAAGTGGTTACTGTGTTACACTTGAAGTTAGAAAGGCTGAAATTGGAATCCCTCTTGTGAAACTTCCTAGCTCTGTTACCCTGGGCAAGGACATTAAACGTTCTCAGCCATGGTTTTCTCAATCTTAAAATGAGGGTAATACACCTGTGTCATAATGCATTTTGTGCAACAAATGAATTTTCTAGGTGAGGGGCTCATCCAATGACAGAATATTTTGTACACACTAGCCCATCACACCAATATAAATCAACTTACCCAAAAATGGAATACTTAGAAAGTATAAGGGCTCAAATTGGCAGAAGAACTGATACAAACACTCTCTCAAGGTCTCTCTTAAGACCTCTGCAAGTGACTGTGTGAATTGGGAGACAATAGCACAGGACCCCTAATCATGACATGCCCACATCACAGGAGGTAGTGCATTCTATGAACAAAACAGAATTCAAATAGATCAAAAGCAAATGATATACACAAATGTAAAGAATTACCCCCACAAGTTCACATGAAGTGTTTGAAGCCGACTTGTGCTAGAGCATTATGAACTCATTTTGGTCTGATTGCTGAGAGTGAGAAGCCCCATAAGTTGACTCCAGTATAGTGATGTCATCTTGGTGCTCTTCAAGAAAGGACAACAACCATGGGCATTGAATCTAATTTTAAATAAATCTTAATTTCTGTGAATCAGGGTCTTTCCCATAACCTTCTTCAAAGCACATAAGATATCTTTATTTCTGAGACTGTAGATGATCGGATTGAGCATGGGAGTGACCATGGTATATAAGATGGCTAAGACCTTGTCCTGACTTGCAGTGTGATAGGACATGGGCCTCAAGTATGCGAAGATAAATGGTCCGTAGTACATGGCAAGCACAGTCAGGTGAGATGAACAAGTGGAGAAGGCTTTTTTCTTGGCTTCAGCAGATTTCATATGAAGCACAGTGCTGAGAATCCGAGCATAAGAAGCAAGAATAATGGTAAAGGGAATGACAAAGAAGAATACAGCAGTTACATAGGCTAATCCATCATACTGTGATGTGTCAGCACAGGCGATTTTCAACATGGCTGGGATTTCACAGAAAAAGTGGTCAATGTCCCTTTTACCACAGTAGGGTAGGTGGAGCACATAACTGGCATGAATTGTTGAATTGACAGTTGCTGAAAGCCAGCAACCAGTAGCCATCCCAGCACTCATCCGATGGTTCATGAGGACGGGATAATGCAGTGGGTGGCAGATGGCTACATAGCGATCATAAGACATGGCTATAAAAAGGACGCATTCAACACCAGCAAAGGTGCCGTAGAGGAATAGCTGGAAACCACAACCTGCAAATGTGATGGAGCCTTGTCCAAATATGAAGTCACTGGCCGTCTTGGGAACAACGTTGGAGATGATCAAGATATCAACAAAGGAGAGATGGCTGAGAAGGAAGTACATGGGAGTGTGGAGCTGGCTGTTGAGGCAGATAAGAAGAATCAAGCCGGCGTTTCCCATAATTGCCCACATAAAAACGATGAGAATAAGTATTAAGAATAGCCGTCCCCACAGATTTGCATGAAACAATCCTAATAGGATGAAATCCATAGCAAAAGTCTGATTTTCTTTCTCCCACGCCATTACTATTTCACTTTACACCTAAAGATAAGTTTTGGGAAAGGAAGAAGATTAAATAAATAAAAAGTCCAGCAATGAGTATCTGTCTACAATCATATTTGTCAAGAAAGGTCTTTTCATTGATTTACATCAAGAAATTGCAATTCAAGAAATCAATCAACTGATACACTTGAATTCCCTGGGATATTGGGATGGGTTCTTTCCCCTGAGTTCACCTTTAGAGATGGTTACTATTAGACACAAATTGTTTTGTATATTTTAAAGTTTACTTTAAAAATTCTTATATTAGTTCTTTTTTTGCACGAAGGTAGATTCTTTATTTATATGTCTCTGAATTTTAAATTTAAACAAATAAATATCGAATAATTGTATATATATAATGTATAGTTATTAATTATTTATAAATAATGATGCAATAAAAATGATCAAATAAATAAATTATTGTTTAGTTGATTAAGGATTAATTCTCAATATTTAATTGCACCAGGCTGAGTTCCCAGTTTTTACCCAATCTCTCAATCCCACCCACTCCAACATAGCATGAATTCTCATTACCCTTTTCGCCATTCTGCTCTCCCTTTTATAACAATTCTCCCTTTTCTTATCCCCTTTCCTTCATTTTCTTGTTGGGCAAGACATATTTCTGTGCTCCATTGCCTGCATGGCTTATTTCCTTGTTGTAGGTAAATTCACTGTTTAATATTCATTTTTAACACTATGAATTCCAACTTATTTCCCTTCCTCCCCATTGAGAAGGCAAGAAATTTGAAATAGGTTATACATGTGTTGTCATGCCTCAAAGGTCCATAACAGTCATTCTGTGAAAGACTTCCTATAGTGTCTCTCCTTCCTATCCTGCCCCTTATTTATTCTATCCTCTCTTTTAACCCTGTTTCTCCTAAAAAGTGCGTCATTGTAATTTTCACCTCTGCTTTTTTGCCTTCCCTTCTATCATGTCTCCCACCTCCAGTTTATGCCCGTCCCTCCTCCTTAACTGTAATGTATGGTTTTCAAACAAAATTGATTGTGTATATTACTCCCTCATTAAGATCAGTCTGATGAAAATAAAGATCCTTCTTTCCTTCTAACTTCACTCATCCTTCTTTCCATTGAAAACGTTTTATCTTGCTCCTATTATATGAGAAATAATTTACCCCTTATATTTCTTCCTTCAACCTTCTCCCATTCTATTCCTCTACCATCCTGCAATATTAGCTTTTTAGATATCATCTCTTCATCTTCAATTCTCCATGTACGTGCTCTCTCTCTATTTCTCCCTCCCTCCTTCCCTTTCTCTCTCTCTCTCTCTCTCTCTCTCTCTCTCTCTCTCTCTCTCTTTCTCTTATCCCCTAATACTGGGAAAACACAAATTTAAGTGGGTGGCGCCAAAATGGTCGATGAAAAGCAGGGACTTTCCTTCACTCTCCTCCAAAAAACTCCACATATCTGTAAAACATGAATCAAAACAAATTATAGAGTTTAAAAAAAATCAAAATGTTGCCTGGAGCACAACAGTTTAGGTCAGCTGCAGCAGGCCTCAGAAGTCTGAATTATTGCCAACTGTGGCAGATTCCAGACTTCTCAACTGGCAAATGACAAAAATATCAGTGGGACATCTCTGTAGGACATGGATGAAAGAGGAGAAGCCTCTCTGGCAAGATCCTGGCCCAACCTATCCCTAGAGGTGTAGTGTTGACAGCAACATTAATGACCCTAGCAGCAGCAGCAGTCCCATACACAAATTTTGTAGCTCTGGGCCCACAGATGTTGGGAAATGCAATTACTGATACAAAATTCTGGAAGCCTGGGAGAGTACACTTCGACCCCTACTGGAAACAGAATTTTACCTCGACAAAGTTAGAAAGTAAAGTGTTTGGCTTGAGAGGAGCAAACATAATTCAGGAACTCACTCCATAAATTCTTACTTTGGTGGGACGTGTGATAGGTGCATATATTGGTCACAGTACATGGAGCAGCTCAAAAAGGATTGTGAAAACCAAATAAAGAAGTGGAGAAAATTTTTGGAAAAGAAATAAGATTAGGGGAAGAAAATGATGAAAATATTCTCTCCAGACTAGTAAAGGAAACTACTCCAAAATACTGAAGACAAATAACCTCTTAAAAGTACACTAATCTAAATGGAACAAGAAGAGCAAGAAAGCAATTTGGAGGTGAATGTCTTACAAATCACACTGGGCTGATTGGAAAAAGAGGTGCAAAAGCTAACTACAGAAAATAATTCCTTAAAAATTAGAATGGATCAGATGGAATCTAAGCACTTCATAAGAAATGAAGAAATTAAGAAACAGAAACAAAATGATTAAAAAATAGAATACAATGTGAAATGTCTCATCAGTTAAGATTAAAAAACTGACCTGGAAAATACATCTTGGAGAGAGAACATTTAAATATTATTTTTCTACCTGAAAACCACGGTCTATAAAGGAGCCTGGATATCACCTTCCAATAAATTATTAAGGAAAACTGCCCTGATATTCTAGAAAAACAGGGTAAAATAAAAATGGTAAGAATTTATAAATTACCTCCTGAAGAATTTTTTGGTTTTGTTTTGTAATTTCTTGATTTTTCACTATCATTCTCTTCTATCAGCTCAGTTCTTGTATTTAAGGAATTGTTGTCTTCAATGGTCTTTTGAACTCAATTTTCCACTTGGCCAATTGTGCTTTCCCTTTCTTTTTGGATACATAATTATTTATTTTTCAGTTATCTAAATTTACTTTCACAAGAATTTGAATTAAAAATTTTTTCTCAATCTCTCCCCACCCCTCACCCCGGGCAGCATTCTCTGCATCAATCACTTGCTGCAATCTTTCCGACCCTCTATTACCCATTCTTCCTTCATAACCCTTCCCTTCCTTTTCTCTTTAGGGCAAAATAGCCTTCTAGACTGCATTTCCTCTCCATTTTAATTTCAAGTTTCATGCTAAAATAGTTTTTATCATTGATTTTTAAAGCTTTGTGTTCCCTATTCTCTCCCTCCCGCCCCCACCACCCTCACTGAGAAATCAAGCAATTCAATAGTGATCATACATGTGAAAAAATGTAAAGCACTTCCATAATAGTTATGTGGTAAAAGAATAATAACATTTCCCCCTGTCATATCCTGCCAGCAATTTATTGTATTTTCCCCCTTCAACTGTCTACCAAAATAGTGTTTGCTTCTGATTATCTCTTTACTCAATTTTCTATCACTTCTGTTATCATCATTCTACTTTCCCCTTCCTCCTTGCTCTCCTGAAGGGTAAAATGGATTTTCATATCCAACTGCCTGTGTCTATTCCTCTTTAAGACAAATCTCATGAGAGTAAGGGTCACTGATTTTCTCTCATCTATTCCCTCTTCACCTCCGTTTTAAAAGAACTTTCTTCCCTATTTTATGTGAGATGACTTGATCCATTCTACTTCTCTTTCTCTCTTGCATTTAGTACATTCCATTCAAGAGAAATTTTATTTTTTTAAATATTCTGCGTCCATACTCATCTCACCCTACACCCTCTCCCTATGCAGACACACACACACAAATGTACACACACACATATATTTATGATACACATATGTACATATTCATACACACATACGTTCATGCACATAAACATTCCTATACATGTGCAATATACGTACCCACACACCAAAATCATACAACATATGTGTGTTTGTATGTATGTACAAATACATATATGTACACAGGTTTATATGTGCATATGAATGCCTATGTATGTATGTATGTGTATATCTGTAGGCATTGATACATATACATATACATACATGTATATACACATATATACATATGTATATTATATATACATACACATATACACATATATATTCCGTCTAACCACCCTAACATTGAAAAAGATATCATGAGTTACAAATGGGATACTTCCATATAGGAATGTAAACACTTCCACTTTGAAGAGTTTTTTAAGGCTTCTCTTTCTTGTTTACCTTTTCATATTTCTCCTCTTTCTTGTATTTGAATATCAAATTTTCTATTCAGTTCTGTTCTTTTCAGCAAGAATTATTTGAAGTCCAGCAAGAAATCTTGGAAGTCCACTATTTCAATGAAATTCCGTTTTTTCCCTGAAATATTGTACTTGTTTTGGTTCTTTTGTTTTTGTTTTTGTTTTTTTTTTTTTGTTCTGTTTTTGTTTTTTGTTTATTTTTGGGTAGATGATTCTTGGTTCCTTCAATTTCTTCGTGTAATATCTGCTAAAGTCTACGTTATACTGAATGCTCTTCTATAAAATTTGACTTATTTCTTTCTGGCTGCTTGTAATATTTTCTCCTTAACCTGGGTTCTCTGAAATTTGCCTGCAACATTCCTAGGAATTTTCTTTTGGGAACCTTTCTCAGAAGGTGATTGGAGAATTCTTTCTAGTTTACCTTTGGTTCTAGTTTACCTTTGGTTCTAAAATTCAATGGCAGTTTTTCTTGGTAATTTTTTGGCAGATGATATCTAGGCTTTTTGTCATGGTTTTCAGATACACAAATAATTTTTAAATTTTCTTTCTTGGATCTATTTTCAAGGTGAGTTGTTTTCTAATGAGGTTTTACACAATGTCTTCTATTTTTTCATTCTTTTGGTTTTGCTTTATACTTTCTTGGTTTCTGTTAAATTCATTAGCTTCTCTCTACTCCATTCTATTTTAAAGAACTATCTTCTTTAGTGAGTGAACTTCCTCGTTCATCTTATCTCTTCTGCTTTTTAAAATATCCTCATAATTGACTTTCTGGACTTCTTTTGCCATTTAAGTTAATCTGTTTTTAAGGGGTTTCTTTTCTTCAGCATTATGTTGTGTCCTTCTGATAGTATCCTTTGATCTTATTTGTCACCAAAGTAAGATTCCATGGTTTGATATTTTTTTCCTGCTTTTGGTCATTTCCCCATACATATACTTGACATTTGAGGTCTTTATTAAAGTAACTCTGCACCAGTGTGCTTGCGGTGGGGTGTACTCTCAGCACCTCAATCATTCCAGAATATGTGGTCCTAGATTTCTAGAAAAAGCCGTTCCTTCTCCCCCTGATGCTGCTCTGCCTGACACTATTTTGGGTTCCTCCACGAACTCTACCACCATGATGCTTGGCCTGCACCACTGTACTCTCTAACGAAGATCCCACATGTTTTTCCACTGACTTTCCAATGTGTCCTCAGCATTAGGTTGTTTTGCTATTTGAAAAGCGCCACAAGTGCCAGTGATGTAGTTCACCCCAGGCTTGCTCAGGAACAGTCTTTGCTGGATTTGCCCATCCTAGACTGTGCTCTGCTCCTAGCTCTGCATGATATACCATTGCTGTCAAACTTCTAGGCTGTCTTGTGCTGGAGAATTGTTACACTCCATTATTCTGTGGGTTCTGCAGTTTCAGAATTTAATTAGAATCACTTTTTAAATAAATTTGACTGGGTTTGGGAGTGAAGCTCTAGCAAACCCATGCTTTTAGTGTACCATATTCATTACTGGTCTTAAATTTCTCATTTTTAGTAGTCAAAATAACTCAGCTACTCAAAATCATTCTTGTAGCAGTTTTGACTTTTATTATATACAGTGTTCTCTTGTTTCTGTTCACTTCACTCCACCATTTTGCCCAAGTCTTTCCATGCCTTTCTAAGATCATTGAGTTCATTATTTCTTATATTGCTGGTGTGTTCCATCATAACTTTACAACGCTTATCCAGCCATTCCCAATTTATAGGAATCCTTGCAATTTGCATTCATTTGTCAATGCAAGAGGACTTCTGATAAACACACCACTTGTATTCAAATTATAATTTCTAATTTTTAATTTCCCTCCTTCTTATTTTAGGCCCCTATTTTACTTCTCAGCTTGTGTTTTTTACCTCTCCTTGTTACCTTGTCTTTTCCCTCCATCCTCCCTTTCCTATCCCATGCACTTATCCAAATGTCCAGCTTCCACCTTCCCAATCCCAATCCACACACCCTTCCAAATCACCCTCCCTCATCCTCTCCTTTTACGCTCCCGAATTCCAATCTATGTACTCCTCTATAAGTGTATCTTCACCTTATGCTATGTAAATGTTTGGAAGACTTCTACACCCTTTTATCCATATATAGAACTGTAAGTTACAGAAAATGCAGAAGTTTTAAATGCTGTAGACAAGTTCCCTTACCCTGGTAGTGTTCTTTTCAGAGATGTATATATTGACCATGAGATTGACACATATGTTGATGGATCTACCTCAGGGTTTTCAAACCTGTGGAGGAAAGTATGGGAGAGAAAAGGTATTATACTGACTACCAAACTGAAGAGGTAGAGAGCTGTTGCATGCTGACCTCATCAAGGCATGCCTTTTCAACCTGGACAATCTACCAGTACCATGCCAGGAAAGCGAATTGCTTCATCTTTCAATTGCCTTAGGAATATTCTGAAGAGTGTCTGGCAGAATAAGGTAGAAGTTACTGACTTGCTTTATTGAACTGAACTGACAAGCAGTGAAACTCTCCTTTATAGCTTGCAAATCTCATGCCTAGCTACATTTTCCAAAGGAAAAACATACACTTGCCAAAAAGACTATTTTATGGAGAACACACACAGGCAAGTTTTCACATGGTGGTCTACACAAAGGATACAAGGACATTCAACATCCTCTCTTAAGAGCTTTGGAAATGTTTACATAACATGGGAGACACTGGCAGAGAACCAACCAGAATGACATTCCTGCATCAGAGAAAGTGCTGTGTTTTATGAGGAAACCAGAATTGAAGCACACAAAAAGAAATATGAGATCTGCAAATTTAGAGATTCCACCTCAAATGTTTAGTTCCACTGTTTTTGCCTGTGCTGTGATAGAACATCCCAAGGTCTTATTGGCCTGATCAGCCACAATCAGACATAATGTGACTTGACTCTAGAATAGGATGTTATTATTCTTTGAGATTAGAGGACAACAACCACCAACCTTACCTTTCCAGGCATACACATTGCTTCCTCTTCAACCAGGATGACAGTAAATTCTAAAAATTTCCAGTCTTCCACGCCCACCTAACTTCTCTGTATTTGTTCTTCCTTTCCTGTCCCATTTATATAACATAATTATTTCATTTTACCCTTTCCAACATTTTTTTCATATATCCCTCTCTTATATTACTCATGAGCAACATTCCTTTCAACCTACCTTAGTAATGGTTATAGTTTTAAGAATGCTGATAAAATTTCCATTTACCATAAAGAAATGTTTCAATCTCTAAGTTAACTTGGGATTAATTTTTAATGTTTCCATTATATTTATTCTGTTTTTTTTATAACAAATTTTTCCATTGAGTTCTATTCTTTTTGTTATAAGTGCCTCAAAGTGTTTTAATTTATCAAATGTCCATTTTTTTTGCAAGTAGGAATATACTTCTTTGTGTGGAATAAGCTATTCTTGGTTCAAACCCCAGGACTTTTGGTTTTTGAAATATAATGTCCTTGGACCTACGGTCTTTTAGATTAGGTGCTACCAAAACTTGTGAAATCCTGACTGAATTTCCAGAATAATATTTTTTCTTTCCGTATTGCTTGCCATGTTTTTTTTCCCCTAAACTGGCGACTGTGGATCTTGATAATTTTATTCCAGTAAGTTTTACCCCTGGAATCTCTTATAAGCGATAGGCTAGAGATGGCCTTTTTTTTCTGTTTCTAATTTACTCTCCTGTTTTAGAACTCTAGGTTAATTTTCTTAAAAATTTCTGGAAATATAATCAGGAGACTAACAATTTTTATGCTGCTTCTCCTAAATTTGTTCTCCCGATAAATAGTGGTTATTATGAAATATTTCTCTTCTATTTTTTAAGTTTTATTTTTCTTCGTATCTTATGATGCCATTCAGTTTCCGTTGCCCAACTCTAAATTTTATGCAATAATTTTCACCCTTTAGGTTTTCTGTTTCTTAACTTTGATTATAATAATTTTTTTTTTCTTGCAGAAACAAGGGTAATTCAACAAAGATTTTAAGTGTAGCAGAAAGCTGGGAAATAATTATTCCAACCAGTGTTTCTCTAAAGTTCCTCAGTTGTTTAATATTCAGAGACTTGATAAAAATACAGGCTATTCCCTAATTGATAAATAGTCAAACGACATGAAAGACTGTTCTCAGACGAATAAATTGAAGCTCTTTGTAATTCCTTGAAAAAATGCCTTGATCACTATTGATTAGAGAAATGAAAATCAGAGCAGCTCTGAGCTACGATTTCACACTTGTCAGATTGAGTAACATAACAAAACACAAAAATGAGAAAGGTTAGACTAGATGTGGGTAATTTTAAACACTAATGCATTGTTGGTGATAAATTGATCGTTCATTCTGAAGGCCACTCTGATTTTATGCCCAAAGGGCTGTTAACTGTGCAAATCTTTTTCTCCAGCAATAACACTTCTAAGTCTCTACTCAAAAGAGATTATAAAAATGCGGAAAAGACCTACCTGTACAAAATTATTTATAGCATCTCTTTTTGCAGTGACCATGTAATGGAAACTTAGGGGATGTCCATCAATTGGGTAACAGCAGAACAGTGAAAATATGCTCAATAGGAAAGTATATGTCGAACCTATACAGAATTGTATGCTGTCATGGGGAGGGAGGGGGGTAGGGGGGGAAGGTGTAGGGGTATAAAATTTAATTTTAAGGAAGTGATTGTAGAACATTTATAAATAAATAAAATAAAAAATAAAAAAAATAAAAAAATAAAAAATAAAAAAAAATGTGGTATATTAATGAAATGGAGTACCATTATTACATAAGAAACGATGAGGTGGAATTCGGAAAGAATTAGTAGTACTTGCATTAAATAATGCTGAATAATAGGAAAGCATTTTACACAGTAACAGTCATAGTGTGCAATTACCAAATTTGATCCACATTGCTCCTCTCAGAAGATCTCCTGAAAGATCCTAGACATTCTCAAAAAACATCTGGACGGAAAATACTATCCACATGCAGAGAAAAAAATTGTAATCTGAATGCAGAGGAAAGTACACTATTGGCTTCCTTCTTTTTCCTCTTTTGTTTTTCGTGTGATTTTTTTTTTTGCTTCCTAATTTTTTTTTAAAATATGACTAATGTGAAAATATATTTAATATAGTTGCACATGTATAGGTTATATCAGATTGCAGTCCATCTTGGGTATGTGGGAGGGAAAGAAATGTGACACAGTGTAAAACTTAAAATTTTTTAAAAATCAATATTGAAAACTAATACCAAATATATATATATATTGAAAATTAAGAAAATGTTTTTTTAATTTGGTTTACTCTCTTTTCATCTTTTTCTTGTGTTTCTTTTATTTGTTGCATTTCCCCCTCAGTTTCTCCTATTTGAATTTCAAATTCCTTTCAAGTCCTTCCTAGATTTTTTGGGTGGCTCATGACGAGTTGAAGTGTATCTCTAGGGTAGGAGTTTTTATTTTTAACCTCACTAACGTTTTCTGTATATGAACTCACATCTTCCTTACAGGAAAGTAATTCTCTATGTTTGGGTTACTTTTCCTTTCCTTATTCATTTTTATTTTGTTTCTTTAAATGTTTGTTTTTTAATTTTTACTACCTTATTATGATAATTAAGTTGTAACCTCAATTAGTGGGTAATATTGACCATGTCTCAGGTGCGCCTTACTGATATGTTCTGAATTCTATCTGGGGGTTCAACTTCAAAATCTCCTCCCCTGCCATCATCCAACTTCAGGGGCCCCAGACATACTGTGCCCAAAATGTTTTTTCTCCACGTGGTACTGCATTAAACAGGCATGTGCCACCTTACCTTCACATACATGAGCAGGGTAGGATCATTTCAGCTCAACAAAACGACTTCTGCCTTCTACAAAAGTGATATTTGTGGTGGGTAGTGATCATTCGATATTTTCCTACTAAACCAACTATTGTTTCTTAGATGAAAGTTTATGAGGTGAAAGTTCCAGAGCCTGGGAGTGAGGTGAGATTAGAGTTGAAATTTTTTGCGGCCTAGGCAGCTTTTCAAAGGAGTCGCACTTACGGCCTAATGTTCTTAATTCAGCCAACTTGAAAGTGTCTATGCTTCACTAAGCTCAAAGCTCTACCATTGAAAATCTGTCTTTTTTGACATCCTGTGAAGTCATCTTAGGAGGACAACTCCTTTACTACTTTATTTTTGTGTCTCTGCGTTCACTTTTTTGGTGATTTTTCTGACTGTTTTTGAAGGAAGTCTGGAAAGCTTGCATATTTCTGATCCTCTTTAAAATTTTCCAGTAATGTGCCCCCCCATTATTATCACCTCCAGTATCACCATCATCATCACTCACACTCTCATTCATTTCCACCCTTAAAATCTCAAAAATATATTACATACCTGTAATATAAAGAACTTCCTCACCCATTCACAGACCGCAGGTGGATCCCATCAAACGATACTTGATTAAGGGAGGTTTCTTTTGAAGTAAAGTCCACATCTTTTGTTAAATGTTAACTAGGCCCTGGGTCACAAGGGTTGGGATGCCTCTGGTTCTGAGAAGTATGCAAATTTTAAGAAATGAGGTTTGTTTTGGTGCTTACTGTTTCAAAGAAGATTCTTGTGGTAGATGAGATTCTGGGAAGCTGTTAGGAGGCTACCTTCTTCCCTCAACATGAACATCCAGATGTTGCTGCTTTTCTCTCTGGTAACTATGTATGTGTGGTCAGAAACTGGCATGTCTCTGTTGATGTGTGATGTATGGATTGCTTGTGGTTAGACAGTTAGAAGCCCTGTTAGTCATTATTCTCTAGTTGTATTTCTCTGTTGTTGAATATAATTAAAGCTGACTGTTGACTATCTTAAAAGATTTTAAGAATATGTTTGGAAGCCACAGTCCTCCCCTCTCCCCATTGATTGATTTCATCACAAGGAATTAGCTTTCTGTCCATTACCCAGCAAGATGCTTGAAAACTTGACTCCAAGATAGATTACTCCTTCACTGATAGTACCATGGTTCATTGGGGCATCCAGCTGGAGGTGACAAGTTAGGCAGTAATAGATAGGAAACTAAACTTGGAGTCAGGAAGCCCTGAGATCAGGCCTCAGACCCTTGCTAGGTGTGTGACCCGTGGCAAGTCACTTGACACCATTTGCCTCTGTTTCTTCATCTGTACAACAAAGTGGATAAGTTCCTGCCTTCACATTCTAAATGAACAACCACCATTTACCGGAAAATCTCCCTCTTTTTTTCAGTCTTCCTTGCTGTTGAATAATAATGCCTTCCCTGGGTTGATCATTTCCTGTATATTTTGTCTGCAGATTGGACCTAGTCATTTGCATGTTATATTCCCCATTAGATTGTTAAAATCTTGAGTTTCAGGACTGTGTTTTCTCCCATTAAATATTCTTAGAACTAAGCATAGTCTCTAGTACACAGTAGGTGCTCAGTAAATATTTAGTAATTTATTGGCTTATAATTACATTGACAATTTTTTTCAAAAATTGCTTTTATTTACACAGGAATCACTTTATATATTGCTCTGGTTAGATTCACTGCTCTCTATTTCTGTTCATGCAAATATTTCCACACGCCTCTGAATCTACCCCTTCATTTTTTTTATGATGAAATATAATTGTCATGTTCTTATGCATTAATATGCATGACAGGCCTAAGACATATAGATAGACAGGTAGCAAGACAGAAAGACAGACAGACAGACAAACAGACAGACGGATAGATAGATAGATAGATAGATAGATATCCCAGGTTCTGTAAACCGAATTGCATGAAGTAAAAGCAAGGTTATTGTCATTGCAACTGATAAATAGCATAAAAATCAATCAAGCTATCACAAACGATTATTTTCAATGTATAAGTTGTGAAATAGATTTCTTCCCAAGTTACCTACAACTCTCATCTATATATACATAATTGACAAGTTCTCAATTCTTGAAACATGATCTCACTGAACAGTCTTTTTGGAATAAGTACCAGAGACCTCATGTTTCCAAACACACACACACACACACTGACACACATAAATTCACACATGAACAAAGAAACTGTGGAAAGAATATGATCTAGATATGATGAGAAATACAGGTTCCTTTATTTTATAAAACTTTAACAACTGGGTTGAAAGGTCAGGGTTTATTGATTAATGAGGATGTTTTAATCTATGAAATAAAATCCAAATTTAAATTTCATTTTTAATCTGATTTAAAGGTAAATACACAGTCATTATTCACCTTAGAACCAGGGATTAAAATGTGTAATTATATGACCTACTAGATGGAAGGGGAAGAATGTGAAGTTGTATTGGAAAATTATATTCATAGCATTTCTGTAATCTATCATTTTTATAACTGTCAACAAAGGCAGTAAATTAATGCAGGCATAACTTGTCCTTGATGGAGTCATACTGCTTCTTTGTGACTTCCTTTACAAGTTCCTCACCTAGTATTACATACATACATATACACATACACATACACTCATATACATCTCTCCTCTCTCTCTCTCTCTCTCTATATATATATATAAATATATATATATACATATATATGTATATATACATATATATTTGTATGTATATTATGTGTACATACATATAGATTTATATATATATGTATATAGATACATAGATACATACATATCTATATCTATCCATGTATTCACCTATCGATCATTCTATCTGTCTATTTGTCCATACACGTATACATATGCATAAAGACTACTTGGAAACTGGATGCTACTTTGTAATTAACGCTTTATGATGGACCATATCCCTTTAGTACTCCAGGAATCATTTTGTATATCTCTAGGGAGGGAATTGGATTCTATGGGAACTACAAAATGAGTATTTACTTAACACCTTCTCTTCACATCATGTTTTGAATACTCTCCTTCATGTATTTGGAGATGTTTAATGACCAGCTCTCTGACAAATAGGATGTAGTTCAAATTTACTGTGAATTAATGTCATGTTCTCCAACACGTTCTTAGGTCTAAACAAACAATGAGACAAAATAGTACCCTGAGGTTTGATGTGCAGCTTCTGCTGATATCTGAGATAGTTATCTGAAGAGTTGTCAATAGGAACAAGTTGCAGCATAGCTTGGGCCATCTTTGTAAGAAAAATGTTTTCATTGTCTTCTCTTCCCTTAGGGGGTTAGCAATGTTCCTGTCTCTCCAGGTGCCTTTGCTGACAGTTCTGCTTGCCCCAATTTTCTGTCATTCTGAGATCACACTGTACCTAGATTCAATGCCATTGGCTTTAAAAATTGTTATTTTCCTTACTCAAAGTAACAGTATCTTCCTTGAGGGCACAAACTTTCACTGAACCTGCTTCATAATACCATTTCCTTAATACAGGTACCCAATATATTTCTATATTCACACATATATGGACACGAATG
>CM053771.1:11687814-11705206 GCA_028658325.1 Potorous gilbertii | reverse complement strand
GTTATTTGAATCAAAAGATTTTTGGAGTCAGTATAACTGAAATCCTAGGGAAGAAGAAATCAGGAGGTGCTATTTCAAATATGGAATATGTTTCAAGAAATCAAAAGAAAATGCCACCTCATAACAGGAATATCATAATAACTAATACTAAGATTATATAATGATTTCACTTTTAACGGTCACAATGAATTTATAATTAACCAGAAATTGTTCAATTTGTTGGGGTGGGTTGAAGTTGGAAATATATTTATGTATTTGTGCACCTGTATACATCATATATCTAGCAGGCACTCAGTTACTTACTGGGCATATGGTCCCGAGCAAGTCATATAACTGTTCTGTGCTTCAGATCAAGCATCTTTTAAAAAAAGAATAATAATTGCACCTACCTCTCATGGTTGTTGTTTGGATAAAACGAAATAATTAGTGACCTGCACTTCTAAAATCTGAAAGAAGTACATAAATATTACGTAGAAATAGGTAATATTAAAATTGGTTTTATAAATTAGTACAATATGTAAATAAATTATGTAAACACAAAAAATTATATATATACATATATATATACGCATATACGTGTGTGCATATATTTGTGAATGTTGAAATGCAATGGGTATCTATATTATTGAAATTATATTATGGAGCTGGTAGAGGAGTGGAGGTTGCAAAGGGAAATTTTGTATCCTCAAGGAAGATGCTCTTACTTTGAGGCAGGAAAATTACAATTTTTAAAGTCATTGTCATTGACTCTAGCTACAGTATGATCTCAGAATGACAGAAAACTGGGAGAAGCAAAAAAGTCAGCAAAGATACCTAGAGGGATTGCAGCATTGCCAGGCTCCTAAGGGATGAGAAGACTATGAAAGCATGTTTCAGACCTAAGATGGCCCAAGCCATGCTACAGCATGTTCCCATTGTTAGCTATAGAGTGTGAATATTCAAACTTCAACAATCAGCAGAAGTTGCACATCAAAGGTCAGGATATTTTTTTGTTTCATCGTTTGTTTAGACCTAAGAAAGTGATGCAGAACATGTCATTAGTGCACAGTAAATTTGTATCACATCCTGTTTTTCAGAGAGCTAGTCATTAAACATTTATAAATACGTGAAAGAAAATTTGAAAAACATGATGTGAAGGGAAGGTACTAACCAATTAAGCATTGTGTTCTTACCATAGAATCCAATTCCCTCCATAGCGATACACAAAAGGACTCTTGTCATACTGAATGAACATGCTTCTAACACAAAGTGCTAGTTACAAAGGATTCACCACGTTCCAAGTCCTCTTTATGCATACATATGTATATGTGTGTGTGTGTGTGTGTCTAGACAAATAGACAGATCTATCGATCCATATGTAGATATCAATATGTGTGCGTGTGTGTATACATATATATATATATAATATACATATACAGAGATATGTATAGGTGTTCATATATATGAATGTGTGTATGTATGTATGTATTTGATCCGAAATGAAGATCTTGAAAGGGAAGCAACAATCACAAAGAACTAGTATGGTTCCATCAAGGACAAGTTAGGCAGCATTACTTTAATTAAATTGAACAACAGAGAAATACAACCAGGGAATAAAGAGTAACAGGGCTTCTAATTGTCTGATCATAAGTAATGCATACAGCACACATGAACAGAGAGATCAGAGTTCCTGATCACACATACATAGATACCAGAGAGAAAAGCAGCAACATCTGGGTTTTCATGTTGAGGGAAGAGGGTAGCCTCCTTAACAGCTTCCCAGAATCCCATCTACCACAAGAATCTTCTTTGAAACATTAAGCGCCAAAAGAAACCTCATTTCATATTTGCATACTTCTCAGAACCAGAGGCATCCCAACCCTTGTGACCCAGAGCCTAGTTAATATTTAACAAAAGATGTGGGCTTTCCTACAAAACAAACCTGCCTTAATCAAGTATCCTTTGATGGGATCCACTTGGGTTCTATGAAAGGGTGAGGAAGATCTTTATATTACAAAAATGTAATATATTTTTGAGATTGTAAAGTAGGAAATGAATGACAGTGTGAGTGATGATGATAGTGATTATAGTGGTGATAATGATGGGCAGAGCATGTTACTGTAAAATTTTAAAGAGGATCAGAAATATGCAAGCTTTCCAGACTTCCTTCAAAAACAGTCAGAAAAATCAAGAAAAAGTGAATGCAGAGTAGCAAAAATAAAGGAGAAAAGTAATTGTCCTCCTAAGATGACTTGAGATGATGTCAAAAAAGACAGATTTTCAAAGGTTGAGCTTTGAGCTTTGTGAAGTATAGACACTTTCATATTGACTGAATTAAGGAAAACTAGGCCCTAAGTACAATTCCTTTGACAAGCAGTCTAAGTCTCCAAAAATTTCACCTTAGTTCTCACCTCACTCCCTGGCTCAGTCACTTTCACTCACAAATTTTCGTCTAACAACCAGCAGATGTTTTAGAGGGAAAATATTGAGTGACCACTCCTCACCACAAATACCACTGTTTGTATGAGACAGAATTAGTTTTGTTGAACAGAAGTAATCCTACCCTGTTCATGTAGGTGAAGGTGAGGTGGCACATGCCTAGTGACTGCAGTAGTAGAGGGGGAAAAACATTTTGGGGACAATGTGTTTTGGGGTCCTGATGTTGATTGAGGAGTGGAGAGGAGTTCTTAAGGTTGAACCCTCAGATAAAATTCAGAAAATATCAGTAACACTGACCTGAATCCTGGTCAACACTACCCACTCTTAAACGTTAAAACCTCAGTATAGTAATAATGCACTAAAATATAATAAAATTTAATAAAATAAAATAAAAATGAGTAAGCGCAGGAAGAGTAACACAAATACACATAGCTTTTTTTATGAAAAAAGAAGTGGGTGTTTAAACAGAAAGAGTCAGTGAGGTTAGAAAACACTCCACCCCCAGAAATTCGTTTCAAGTGGTCACAAGGCACAAAAAATGTCTAGGAAAAGCTTAAAAGGAATTTGAAATTCAAATAGGAGAATTTGAGAAAAATGAGGAAAAAAATAATTGAAACCCAACAAAATTATGAAAAGAAAGTTAACCAAATAAAGTTTTTTTCTTGATTTTATATATATATATATATATATATATTTAATTAGTCTTCAACATTCCCTTTTAAGAGATTTTGAATTTAAATTTTTTCACGTTCCTTTACCCTCCCCCCTCCCCAAGATGGCCTAAAATCTGATATAATCTATACATGTGTAACTATATTAGACATATTTTCACATTAGTTATATTTTGAAGAAGCATTAGTAAGCAAAAAAAAAAAAATGAAACACAAAACAAGAAAAAAACATGAAGCCTGTAGTATGTTTCTGTTAGCATTCACAATACGTTGTTCTTTCTCTGGATGTGCATAGCATTTTCCATCCATAAGTTCTTTGGGAATGTCTGAGATTTTCCACTACTGAGAGGAGGAATGTGTATCCAAGTTGGTCATTGCCCAATATTACTGTTACTGTGTAAAATGTTTTCTTATTTGTGCTCTGTTGCTTCAAGAGTGTTTCAAGGAAGTACTAGGAAGTCTTTCTGAAGTGTACCTTCTCATCATTTGTTATTCAACAACAGTATCCCATTCCATTATTGTACCACAACTTGTTCAACTGTTCCCCAGTTGATGGGCATTCCCTGAATTTAAAATACTCGGCCACTATAAAAAGAGATGCTATAAATATTTTTGTACAGGTAGGTGCTTTTCTCATTTTTCATGATCTCTTGCAGGTGGAGCCTTAGAAGTGCTATTGCTGAAGCAAAATATTTGCCCACTTTGATAGCGGTGGGGAAATAGTTCCAAAATGGCCTCCAGAATGAACAAATGATCAATTAATCACAAAAAGTCCATTAGTGATCAAATTTTCCCACAACTTTTCCAATCTTTTTCATTGTTATGCTCCATTAGTCAATCTGATAAGGAAGATGTCTTCCCTCAGAGCTGTTTTGATTTGCATTTCTCTAATCAATAATAATTAAGGCATGTTTCCATTTAATTATAAAGAGCTTCAATTTCTTCATGTGAGAACAGTCTTTCTTGTTCTTTGACCATTTATCAATTAGGGAATAGTTGTATTCTTATAAATTTCATGCAGGTCTCTGTATATTAAAGAAGTGTGGCATTTATCAGAAACATTGGCTGGAATCATTGTTTACCAACTTTGTGCTTCAGATCAAATCTTTGTTGCACTACTCTTGTTTGTGAAGAAAAAAGTGATTTATTGTAAACAAAACTAAGAAATGGAAAAAAAATTAAGAAACTAACTGCAAGAAAACTACAATTTGTCAAGAGAAACTGAGTGGCATCATAAGACTCCAAGAAAAATGAAACTAGAAAAAATAGAAGAGTAAATGAAATATTTCAGATGAAAAAAATTGTATCAGGAGAACAAATTTAGGAGAGAGAATATGAAAATTGTCAGTTTACATGACAATATTACAAGAATTTTTTAAGGAAAATTATCCTGAGCTTCTAAAACAGTAGAGAACAATAGAAATAGAAAAAAAAAATACCCAACAATCTGTAATCCGTCACTTATAAGGGATCCTAGCGGTATAATTTACTGGAATGAAGTAATCAAGATTCTATCTCCCCAGTTTGGTGAAAGAACAATAAAATACTGTAAGCAATAAGGAAAAGAAAAATAATATTGTGAAAATGTCGTTAGGATTTCAGAAGACTTAGTAGCACCAAAAGAGCATATGTTCTGGAACAGTATATTTCAAAGACCAAAAGACCTGGGTTTTGAACCCAGAACAATTTATCCAGCAAAATTGAGTATAATCTTACATGAAAAAAAATGTATATTTGATAAACTGAAAGATTTTGAGTGATTTACAACAAAAAGAACAGAACTCAATGGAAAATTCCTTATTGAAAAGCCAGAAGAATTATAAGGAAAAAAATTAAAAATTAATTCCAAGTTAATTCAGAGGTTAAAAGATTTATTTATGATAGATGAAAATGTTATCAATATTCTTAAAACTGTCATCATTGCTAAAGTACCTTGAATGGAATGTTTCGCTGAGTACTATAGGATAGGATGATATTAAAAAAAGTGGATATGTTAAGGTAAGATGAAGTAATTATATTATAAAAATGGGACATGAAAGGAAGAACAAGTAAAGAGGAAGCAGTTGGGGGTGGAGGGATGAAAATTTTGGGACCTTCCTGTCATCCTTGTTGAAAAGGAAACAATGTATATACCTGGAAATGTATGCTTGGTGGTTGTCTTCCATTCTCAGGAAAAACAAAATGGCATCCTAGTCTGGAGTCAAGTCACATTACATCAGACTGTGGCTGATCAGACCAAGGTGACCTTGGGATATTCAATCACAGCGCAGGCACGAATAGCCCACGAGAACATTTGAGGTAGATACTCCAAATTTGCACATTTCACATTTCTTTTGATGTGTTTCAGTTCTGCTTTCCTCATAAACTGCAGCCCTTTCTCTGATGTAGGGAGAGGTAAAATGGATCAAATCATCCCACATATAAGAGGGAAGGAAGAGCTTGTACAATGGAGGTGAAGAGGGGGGAGGTGAAAGGAAATAAGTGAGCTTTATTCTCACAGGATTTGGCTTAAGGAGAAATAACACATGCTCAATTGGATATGGAAATCTATTTTACCCTTCAAGGTAAGGGGAAGGAGGCAGCACAGGGAAAATAATAGAAGGAAGAGAAAATTGTGTAAAGAGATAATTAGAAGCAAACACTATTGTGGTAGAGCAGTTGAAGGGGGAGAATGGAAAAAAAAAATTGTTGGACGGATAGGACAGAGGGAATTGTGTTTAGTCTTTTACAACATAACTAATACGGAAGTGCTTTGCATTTTTTCACGTGTGTGACCCATACTGAATTGTTTGTTTTCTCAATGACGGTGGTTGGGAATGGAGGGAGAGAATATGGAACTCAAAGTTTTAACAATGAATGATAAAAATTGGTTTAGCATGCAAACGGATATTAAGATATACAGGCAATAGAGTACAGAAATCTATTTTGTCCTAGAGGAAAATAAATGTATATATACATATATGCTTACTTACCTACCTACATACAATGTTAAAATAAATGTATATATACATATATGCTTACTTACCTACCTACATACATACATATATTCATATATACATACATACAAATTTTTTGCCCTACGGGAAGGGGGATCGACAGAGGGTGGTAACACAAGGGAGGACAGACTTGAGCAAGTAATTGATTGGGTGTATGCTTTGGGGGGGCGGGAAGACATGAGGAGAAAATTTTCAATTGAAATTCTTGTGGAAATGGATGTGGAGGACTGAAAAGTAATTAATTTTATGTCAAAAGAGAAAAGAAAAGCACAATTGACGATATGGAAAGTGAGACCCAAAAGAATATTAGAATAGATTTGATCGAATCTAATGACTTAATGAAAATTCAAGAAATGTTAAAATAAAACCAAAAGAATTAAAAAAATAGCAGAGACTGTGAAATTTTTCGTTGGAAATAAAAAAAAGTTCGTTAAATTAGATCCAGAAGAGATAATTTTCCATTTAACGTGTTGCCTGAAAACTATGATAAAAAAAACCAAAACAATGTAAACATTATCTTTGAAGAAATTTTCAAGGTGAGCTCCTCTGATACACTGGAAGCAGAGGGTAATGGAAGAATAGAAACAGAAATGGAAGGAATTTCTCTCACCACCTCCATAAAGATATACCAAGAAGCAAAATCCTATGAATATTGTAGGCAATTTCGAGAGGTCCCAAGTGAAAGTGAAAATATTGCAAGAAGCCAGAAAGAAACATTACGAGTATAGTAGAATGATAATCATGATAATACGGTATCTAGCACGTTGTACATTAAGGGACAATAGAGCTTAGAATGTGATATTCCAGTGGTCAAAGGAAGTAAGATTAAAATCAAGGATCACCTACCCAGCAAAACTGAATAAAATCCTTCAGGGAAAACCAAAATAAGTCAATGAAATAGAGGACTTTCAAGCGTTGTTGATGAAAAGAACAGAGCTTAATAGAAAACACGATAGATATTCTTATTATCCCTACCCCTAATCGGTTCTCCCTTTTATCATCACCACCTTTATCGCCTTTTCCTTTATTTCCATGAAGGACAAGAAAGATTTCTATACCCCATTGGCTGTATAGCTCATTTCCCAGCTACATGGAAAAGTAACTTTTTAATCTACCTTCCTTCCTATGTATATATATATATATATATATATATGTATGTATGTATCTATCTGTCTCTATCTTATTTCCGGCAACTGCCCTAATACTGAATAATATCTCGAATTACAAATATCATCTTTCCAAACAGGATGTAAATATTTCACCTTTAATAATTTTCTTGCAATTTCTGTTGCTTGATTGCCTTTTCAAGCTTCTCTTGAAATTTTTCATTCAGCTATAGTCTTTCCATCCAGAAGAATTGAAAGTCTTTTATTGCACTAAAGATTTTTTCCCCTGAAGAATTATATTCAGTTTTGCTGAGTAGGTGATTCTTGATTTTAATGCTAGCTTCAACAATCTCCATTATATATTTATGTATTCCAAGCCTACAGATCCCTTAATGTTGAATCTACTAGATCTTTGGTTAATATAGTTGTATACCAGAATACTCAAAATATTTCTTTCTGGCTGATTGCAATGTTTTCTCCTTGACCTGGGATCTATATATTTTGACTTCAAAACGCCTTGGAGTTTTCCTTTTGGCATCTCTTTCAGCAGGTGATTGGTGAATTTTTTTTTCCATTTTTATTTTACCCTGTTGTTCTTGAATGTCAGGGCAGTTTTCCTTGATAATTTCTTGGAAGATGATGTCTAGGCTATTTTACAGATCATAGCTTACAGGTAGACAAATAATTTTCTGATTGTCTCTCCGGGTCTATTTTCCAGGTGAGTGCTTTTTCCAGTGAGGTATCTCACGTTTTCTTGTTTTTTTTTTTTTCATCCATTTGTTTTTGTTTTATAACTTCTTGATTTCTCAAGAAGACATTAGATTCCATTTGCTCCATTCTAATATTTAAGGAAATATTTTATTTACGGAGCTTTTGTACCTCCTTTTCCAGATGACCAAGTCTGTTTTTAGAGCCTTCACCTCCTAACTGCCTTGTTGGACTTCTTTTGCCATTTGGATTAGTCTGTTGATAAGATGTTATTTTCTTCAGTGTTTTGGGGTGGTCTCCTGTAGTAAACTGGAGACTCAAGTTTCTTCATTTTCTTGCATCACTCTCATTTCTTTTCCATAATTTTCCTTCACTTCTCTCACTTGATTTTCAAAATCCTTTTTAAGATACTCCGTGGGCTGTGACACATTCATATTCCTCTTCAGACTTTTGATGTGTGAGATTTGGCATTGCGCTCCTCCTCTGGTTGTATGCACTGATCTTCCCTGTCACCAAAGGAAAAATGTATGATGTGAGTTATTTAATTATGTTTACTCACGTTCCAAGGCAAACATTTTACTTTCCAACTCTTTGCAACTTAAGATTCTACTTCCAATGGGGGCCAAGGTGGGGAATGGGGAGTGAATGTAATCTACCAGGCTTCAAAGATGTTATATCAGTAGCTGCGTCTTCCCTCATCTGTCTCCCCAGAGCTCCAAAAGCAGCGTCCATGGATGCTGCTGCAGTTGGGTTTACCAATGTTTCTGCCACCCTTAGCCCTCTACATTAGACTGGGGAAGGATCTGTCCAGACAACCAGATCCTCTGTCATCCATGTCTTACAGAGGTTTGCCACTGACGTTTTTGTCATTTGTTGGCTGAAAAGTCTGGAAACTGACCAAGATGCCAATTCTTCAGTCTCCTGAGGTCTGCTGCAGCTGGTCTGCACTGTTTTGGTCCAGGCCACACTGCACTTCGCTCCCTGACCACTGTGAAATACCTAGGAATTTGTTTCACTCTGTCACTTTGCAGTGTTTTAACTCTATAATTTGTTTAGATTCGTGTTTTGCATGTATGTGGAGGTTTTAGGAGGAGAGAACAGGAAAGCCCCTGTTTTACATCCACCATTTTGGCTCTATCCACTTAAAAACTGTTAACTCTTGAGACTTTTCTCAGTATTAGGGTAGTTGAATGGAATATGTGTGTGTGTGTGTGTGTGTGTATGTATGTATGTATGTATGTATACACACCCACATATATACATATATATATATATATATATATATATATATATATTTAGAGAGAGAGAGAAAGAGAGAGAGAGGGAGAGAGAGAGAGAGAGAGAGAGAGAGAAGGAGGGAGGGAGGGAGGGACAGATAGAGTGTATACAGAGAAAACTGAAGATGAAGAGATGATATCTAAAACAATAATGTTGCAAGATGGGGGAGGAATATAATGGGAGAAGGAGGAAGGAAGAAATACAAGGGGTAAATTATTTCTCACATGTAAGAGGCAGGAGAAAGCTTTTTCAATGGAGGGAAATAGGGAGTGAGTGAGAGGGAAAGAATGATCCTTATTTTCGTCAGATTTGGCTTAAAGAGGGAATAATAAAATACATACTCAATTTGGTGTGAAAATCTATCTTACACTGGGGTTAAGGAGGAAGGAAAGGCATAAAGTGGAGTTGGGAGAGACGATAGAAGGGAAGGCAAACAGACCGAGGGTCAAAATATAATGAAGCACTTTAGAGGAGAAACAGGGTCAAAAGGGAGGACAGAATAAGTTGGCGGCAGGATAGGAAGGAGAGACACTATAAATAGTCTTTCACAGCATGACTGTTATGGAACTGTGGAGCATGACAACACACGTATAACCTATTACAAATTGCTTGCCTTCTCAATGACAAGGAAGGGAAGGAAGGTGGAGCTCAGATTGTTAAAAATGAGTATTAAACACTGCTTTTACCTACAGCTGGGAAACAGGACACAAAAGGAATGGGGCATAAATTCTATTTTGTCCTAGAAGAAAATGGAAGGAAGCGGAGAAGAGAAGGGAGTACTGTTATAGAAGCGAGAGCATTTTGGGAAAAAGGTAATCAGAATTCAGGTTGTATTGAAATGGGTAGAGGAAAGAGATGAGGGGAAAATTCGGAGCTCACTTTTGTGGAATTAAACAACAAAACCTAAAAATTAATTAATTAATTAAATTCAATCAAATTATTATTTTTATTTGATTACTTTTACTATTATATCACCACTTATAATTACTTCATAATTATATATATATATATATATATATATATATATATATATATATATATAAAGATTTGTTATTTAAATATTTCTTTAAATTTAAATACCAAGGACATATAAAGAAAGGAACTACCTGAATCCAAACAAGAATTGACATAAGTATTTATAATGCAAGTTTAAATATACACATAGCAATTTTTGTCTAATTGTATCCATATCTTAGGGGAGTCTGGGAGAGAGAAGAAAAAAATGAAAAAATGTAAATGACAGCTTTATTGCTTATTTAAAACCAATAGCAAGTTACAAACAAATGATTTGCAGTTTTGTGAGCAATAATATATCTGTCTTATTTGTTATCGAAATGCCTTTTAATTTTTCATATTATAAATGTGACTTCTTTTTAAATAACGATGATGGTGGTGACAGCAATATTGCTGATAATATGAACAAAATAAGCTTTGGTTAGTTCAGGGAAGATTTTATTCCTCAATCTGATGTATGTGCGTATTTTATAAAGAAACAGTTCTCTCCCAAAGTTCCATCAGTTTCTGATCTCATTGCATTGATAAATGCTATTCAGTTGGGAGGAAAGACCAGAGAGTGATAGGCTAAATTAACTTTCTGATAGCCTATCAGGAAAATAAATTAGCTGGGAAAGGAAGACCAAGGGCAAACTACCCAGATGACCCACTTTGATTTTTTTTCAGCACTTAAGTCAGTGAACTGATCATTCCAAGAATTCAATTAATTCAGGTAAATGATTGATTGATTTCTTTGAATTGCAATGTGTTGACGTTGATCAATGAAAAGACCTTTCCTGACAGATACGATTTGTAGTCACATACTCATTCACGGGCGTTTTTATTTATTCAATATTATTTCTTTTCTAAAACTGCTCTTTAGGTATAAAGTGAAATAGCAATGATCTGGGAGAAAAACATGAGATTTGGCTAGATATTTCATCCTATTAGGACTACTTAATGAAAATCTGTGGGGATGGCTGTTCTTGACACTTAGTCTCATCATTTTTTTGTAGGCAATTATTGGGAATGCAGTCTTGGTTCTTCTTATCCGCCTCAACAGCCGCCTCCATACTCCCAGCCACTTTCTTCTCAGCGATTCCTACTTCATGGATATCTTGAATATCTACAATGTCGTTCCCAAGATTTCCAGTAACTTCATATCTGGACAACTCTCCATTACATTTGGAGGTTCTGCATTCCGGCTCTTCCTCTGCATCCTCTTGTTTTTACAGCCATGTCCATGTCCTATGATCGCCATATTGCCATCTGCCACCCACTACATTATCCCATCCTCATTAAACGTCGGATCAGTATTGATATGGCAGAAGGCTGCTGGCTTGGGGGAACCATCAATTCTACAATTCATACAGCTTATGTGTTGCTCCTACCCTATTGTGGTAAAAGGGTCATTGACCACTTTTTCTGTGAAATCCCAGTTATGTTGAAAATCTCCTGTGCTGACACATCACAATATGAAGCAGGAGCCTATTTGAGTGCTGTATTCTTCTTTGTAATTCCCATTTCCATAATTCTTGCCTCTTATGCTCAGACTCTCCATACTGTACTTCACATGAAAAAAAGTCTTCTCCACTTGTTCTGCCCACCTGAGTGTGGTTGCAATGTACTATGGACTATTTATCTTTGCATACTTGAGGCCCAAATCCTATCACACTACAAGTCATTAAAAGGCCTTAGATATCCTAGATAATATTCTCACAACCATGCTCATCCCCATCATCGACAGCCTCAACAATAAAGATGTCTTATGTGCCCTGAAAAAGGTTTTAGGAAAGACCCTTATCACAGAAATTGGTATTTAAATTAGATACAATGCCCATGGTTGCTGTCCTTTCTTGAAGACAACGAAGGTGACATCACTATGTTGGGTCAACTTATGGTGTTTTCCACTCTCACTAATCAGACCAAAACGAGTTGATAATCCTTTACAGCAGGTCAGGTTCAAACACTCCATATAAACGTTTTGGAGGTAATTCTTTACATTTATGCGTGTCATTCCTTTTTTTTGAGCTACTTCAAATCTGTTTTGCTCATAGAACACAGTACTTCTTGTAAGGTGGACAATGCTTAGAGGTCCTATGCTAGAGTCTGCCAAGTCACACAATCACTTGCAAACTTCTTAAGGGAGACCTTGAGAGTGTATTTTTATCAGTTCTTCTGACGAACATTTGAGCATGTACACTTTGTATGTGTTTTATTTTTCGTAAGTTGACTTTTGAATTTCAACAATGTGACCAGCCCATTATAGCTGCACTCTCTATGGTAGGATTTGAATGCTTGGCATGTTTTCTCAAGAAAGATCTGAGTGTCTGATATCTTACTGATTCTGCTAGGTCATCAGAATCTTTCTGAGATGACGCAAACTGAAGTGGTCCCATGTATCTTGGAATATAACTGACATACTGTCCAGGATTCACAGGCGTACAACAGTGAAGTCAGCGTGATAGTACCGTGTCAATGGATTGCATCTGTGGAGAAAATACCCCAAAGAGCATTCATGCATTTTTTGGGTTGGTACGAAAAAGTAAAGTTTTTACCAGCCTTTAGGAAGAGAATGAAATGAAATCAAGAAAAGCATATATTTTTTTGTGCCTTAGAAAATCTATTGGCAATCATATTAAAATGTAGAATTTCTTTAATCAATTCTGAATTACTTGATACCGATTATGATGATATTCATTCGTGTTTCAGTTCTTCCATTACGAAACAATCTCATAAGAACATATTAGAAATCAAATATTACAATAATATATCCAGATAATATAAATCCCTGGTGGGGGGGGGGGGGAAGAGGCAAGGTGGTGGAGTAGAAAGACACACTTATGCTAGCTCCAAAACCACAGCCTATAAAATATACGTAAAGAAGAACTAACAAATTCTGGACCGATGGAAGCCACAGAACAACAGAGTGGAGGAGATTTCTGTTCCAGAAAGACCTGAAAAACCCTCACCAAATGTCTGTAACACACAGGACCCGAGAAGAACCCAGCCCTACCTTGGCCGTACAGCCCTGGGAGGAACAGATCCAAGTAGGATTCACAGACGGATTCTCTGGTGGCTGGGTGGATCCCTCGACCCACAGGCACTACAGGTCAGTGAGAGAGACCTCTGGACTGTCTGAGAGGGGGGCAAGGTGTCTCCTTAAGTCAGGCCGCTGGAGAGGCAGCAGGAGAGGCAGCAGTGGCCAGAGGCTCCCTGAGCACGCAAGAGCTCAGCAGGAGCTCCATTAAGGAAGTTCTCTGAATAAACCCCCTGAGTGAACTGAGTCTGGGAGGCAGCCTTGACCCCAACTAACCATCTGATTTAATCTTACCCTGAATAGCAGCCTGGCCCGCCACTGAAAGCCCTGAGGCTGGGAAGCAGCATTTGAGTCTCAGACCTCAAGCATCAGCTGGGCAGGTATGGACAGAGGTGGAGAGGAATTTCAGAAATCAAGTAACTGGCTGGGAAAATTCCCAGAAAAGGGAAAAAAAATTAGACCATAGAAAGGTACATTCTTGGTGACCAGATATTAGCTCCTTTCCTTTCTGGTGAGGAGGCACAATGCATACCATCAGGTAAAGACATAGGAGTCAAGGCTTCTGTATCCCAAACAACTGAAACAGATATCCAATGGGCTCAGGCCATGAAAGAGCTCAAAAACGATTTTGAAAATCAAATGAGAGACGTCGAAGAAAAACTGTGAAGAGAAATGAGAGAGATGCAAGAAAAGCATGAAAAACAGGTCAATACCTTAATAAAGGAGACCCAAAAAATGCTGAAGAAAATAACACCTTGAAAAATCGACTAACTCAATAGGCAAAAGAGGTTCAAAAAGCCAATGAGGAGAAGAATGCTTTCAAAAGCAGAATTAGGAAATGGAAAAAGAGGTTCAAAAGCTCACTGAGCAATATAGTTCTCTCAAAATTAGAATGGAAGAGATGGAGGCTAATGACTTTTTGAGAAACCAAGAAATCACAAAACAAAACAAAAAGAATGACAAAGTGGAAGAGAATGTGAAATATATCATTGGCAAAACAACTGACCTGGAAAATAGATCCAGGAGAGATCTATTTAAAAATTATGGGACTACCTGAAAGCCATGATCAAAAAAAGAGCCTAGACATCATCCTTCATGCAATTATCAAGGAGAATTGCCCTGATATTCTAGAACCAGTGGGCAAAATAAGTATTCAAGGAATCCACGGACCACCCCCTGAAACAGATCCAAAAAGAGAAACTCCTAGGATCATTGTGGCCAAATTCCAGAGTTCCCAGGTCAAGGAGAAAATATTGCAAGCAGCTATAAAGAAACAATTCCAGTATTGTGGAAGTACAAACAGGATAACACAAGATCTACCAGCTCCTACATTAAGGCATCGAAGGGCGTGGAATAGAATATTCCACAAGTCAAAGGAACTAGGACCAAAACCAAGAATCACCTACTCAGCAAAACTGAGCATAATACTTCGGGGGAAAATGTTGTCTTTCAATTAAATAGAGGAGTTTCAAGCATTCTTGATGAAACGATCAGAGCTGAAAAGAAAATTTGACTTTCAAACACAAGAATGAAGAGAAGCATGAAAAAGTAAACAGGAAAGAGAAGTCACAAGGGACTTAATAAAGTTGAACTGCTTACACTCCTACATGGAAAGACAGTATCTCTAACTCTTGAAACTTTTCAGTATCTGAGTAATTGGTAGGATCACACACACACACACACACACACACACACACACATTCACGCATTTACAGAGACAGAGAGCACAGAGAGAATTGAGTAGAAAGGGGTCATATCTTAGAAAATGAAGTTAAGCAGTGAGAGAGAAATGTATTGGGAGGAGAGAGGAAAAAATGGAATGGGGCAAATTATCTCTCACAGAAGAGGCAGGCAGGAGTCTTTTTAATGGAGGGGAAAAGAGGGGAGGTGAGAGAAAAATAGGAAGTTTACTCTCATCACATTTGACCAAGGAAGGAATAAAATGCACACTCATTTTGGTATGAAAACCTATCTTACAATAGAGGAAAGTGGGGGAGATGGGAATAAGCAGGGTGGGGGGGAAGTTGGAAGGGAGAACAATGGGAGGAGGGAGCAATTTGAAGTTAAAAGGCACTATAGACAATGAAGCAATATCATTACTATACATGTATGCTCCAAGTGGTAGAGCATCCAGATTCCGAGAGGAGAGGTTGTGGGAGTTGAAGGAAGAAATTGACAGCAAAACTATACTAGTGTGGGACCTCAACCTCCCTCTTTCTGAACTTGATAAATCCAACCTCAAAATAAACAAGAAAGAGGTTAAGGAGGTAAATAAACTCTAGATAAGGTAGATATGATGGATCTTTGGAGAAAATTGAATGGGAATAGAAAGGAATATACCTTTTTCTAAGTGGTACACGGAACATTTACAAAAATTGACCATGTACTAGGACATAAAAATCTTACAATTCAGTGGAGAAAGGCAGAGATAATCAATGCATCCTTCTCAGATCATAATGCAATAAAAAGTATTTGTAACCAAAGACCATGGAATGATAAAGCAGAAATTAATTGGACACTAAAAAATTTAATCCTAAAGAAGCAATGCATTGAAAAAGAAATCATAGAAACAATCAACAACTTCACTCAAGAGAATGACAGTAATGAGACAACCTACCAAATCTTATGGGATACTGCAAAAACAATTCTTAGGGGAAGTTTTATATTTTTGAATGCCTACATAAATAAAATGGAGAAAGAGGAGATGAATGACTTGGGCATGCAGCTGAAAAATCTCTAAAAAGAAGAAATTGAATATCCCCAAGAAAATACCAAATTAGAAATACTGAAAACCAAAGGAGTGAGTAATAAAATTGAAATTAAAAAACTATTGAATTAATAGATAAAACCAATAGTTGCTTTTATGAAATGTTGCCTTTCTAAAGGTGGATGAGCTACCCTGCTGCTAAATCCTGTGGTGTTCTCATTTTGGTTTAGTAGTTTCTGAATTTCCCCATCATTTTCACCAAACCAGTCTTCATGTTGGCTAGTGTTCTGACACAGATAAGCAAATGCAGTATTGTCCATCAAATCTGTGGAAACTCTCCACTCGTTTTCTCCTGCAATATTGGCAACTGTGTGGTGGCTCAATTTTTTCTCCAAGTTCGCAAGAAAATGTTCACACTTGGAGAAGAACCCTAATTTATTGACAGTAATTTTTCTGGCATTCATTTTACCTTGAGGACAGCACTTTTGATGCATGAGAATATATAGCTTGAAAGGGAAAAGTCTATGATCAGCCTAGCACTCTGCATCATATAATGCCTTTGTCTGTCTCACATCTTGTCTCTCTCTTCTCCTTACAATCAAAAAGTCTTTTAAATATCTATGTGTGTTGTGAGGGTTAATCCATGAAGTTTTATTGCATTTTGGTAAGTGGAAACATACATATATGTACGCATATATGTATATATAAACACCTATAAACTCTCATATTTGTATGGGTACGCACACGAAAATATATGTGCATATGCTTATGCTTTAAATTTATTCTGGGGGGTAGAGCCAAGATGACAGAGTAGAAAGACTCACCTATGCTAGGTCCCATCCCACAGCACATAGATTTCCTGTAAAAAGAACTCCTGACAAATTATGGAACAGTGGAAGCCACGCAGAAACACAGTGAAGGAGATTTCCGTTGCAGAGAGCCCTGAAAAACCGACCCGGCCCAGTATTCCCCTGTTCTGCCCCGGCCACGCAGCACTGAGAGGAGCGAGCAGAGCCCAGCAGGCGTCAGGGACCTGAATCTCCATCAGCTGTGAAGGTCCCTCCATCCACAGACACACAGGTCAGTGAGAGAGACGGGCTGAGAGGGGAGCGGTGTATCTCCGGGACTCGGACCCCCTGAAAGGTCGCCACTGAGGCAGAGGCAGCTACTGGCAGAGCAGGCTGGAGCTCGACCGCAGCTCCGTTACAAAAGTTCTCGGTATAAACCCCCTGAGGGAACTGAGCCTGAGAGGCGGCCCTGCCCCCACCTGAGAACCAGCAGATAAGCTCCCATTGAAGAGCACTCAGGCCTGCTGCCAAAAGCCCTGAGGCTGGGGAGCAGCATTTGAATCCCAGACCCCAAGCACTATCTCGGCAGATCTAAGCCAGGGGGGTGGAGAGGACTCTCAAAAGTCAAGTAACTGGCTGGGAAAATGCCCAGAAAAGGGAAAAAACTAAGACCAGAGATGGTTATTT
>CM053771.1:11670038-11687314 GCA_028658325.1 Potorous gilbertii | reverse complement strand
AAAAAAAATATTTATTCTGCAATTTACCAGCTTCTGCTTCTGATCTTTCCTCTTTTACTAATCTTCTTCATTTTCACTTGTCTAATGGAAACATGAAATTCTTGGGAGCATGGAGCGTTCACATTTATATATTTATTCCTACTGCTTAATAATGTGATTTCCACAGTGTAGACACTGTACCCTTCTCTCAGACCCCTCTCTCCCTTATCATTACACTATTTGTAATACATTTGAAATCATTCCTATTATTTACTTTCTTCATTCCTACATACGTTCTGCTGAATAAAATGAAGAAAATCGTATAATCTTTTTGAATGCAACAATTACCCATTCATGATTCACCTCCACAAATGAACCTTCACTGCTTTTAGGGGATACTACTATATTTACCTTATCAACTCATTATGTTACTCTCCTTAGTGGCTCCTACCAATTCTGTCATCCATTCTTAAAATTTGTATTTCTCTCCCTCTCTCATTGCCCGAGATAATATACATGTTTTATATTTTTTTTAAAAATGAGGAAGAAACTCTTTTTCTCTCCTCTCTCTCAGCTCACATCACTTACATGGCTTGTCCAACTGTCTCCACCTTCACTTCATGTCACCTGATCCTAGTACTAATCTTTACTAAGGCTGAGTACACTACTTGCACAAGCAAACAACTGCTTCCTGGGTCTTCCAATGGATTGTTTCACTCCGTTATACCTAGGCTATAACTTAGTTTGAGTATCCACCAAACTATTTGCTGATTTCATTCTGTCTGCAATCCTCCCCAAGCCTTCCATCCTAAAACACAAAACACTCACTTGATCCTTGCGTTCTTGCCAATGTACATACTATAGATCCTCTGCCTTTTGCAACTAAATTTTTTGAAAATCCAGATACAAAATATGGCTCTACTTCTCTCCTCTCACTTTCTTCCTAACCCCTTAAAATTCAGCTTCCAGCCTTGTATCACCAATACAACTCTCCAAAATTTGTAATATTTTCTTAAGTGTCAAAAACAATGCATTTTTCTTGGTGTCCTCATTTTCCTTGATTTCTCTACAAACTTTATAATACTTCGTTTCTTCCTCATCTTTGGGGGTCTCTTCATTCTAAATCTTCTGGTCACCACCTGCTCTGGGTGCTCTCCTGACCATTTCTTCCCTGTGTCCTTTCTTGGCTGCCTTCTCAGATTAGGCTATTGAAACATAGGTATACAACAGAATTCTATCTTGAGTCCTTTCTCCTTCACTTGATGTTCCCATCAGCTCACATGGGTCTAATGACTCTGTCCTTGACGGATAAGTAGGTTCTCTAATATACTTATCCTAATCAAAGTCCCACCTCTCCTCCAGAAGTGCTTCTCTAAAGGTGATTTCTACAAACTCACAGTGGATATCTATTAGATATAATACATTCAAAACGTCCAATATCAAACTCATTAGCTTTCCTTTTACGCTCTCCCCTCTTCTAGCTCCAATATATTATCAAGGTCATCATCAGGTGCGCATTTCATCAGCCTCAAAAACTATGAGCCATTCTGGAAAACTCATTATCTCTCATCCTCCATATCCAATCTCTTACCAAGGTCTTTTCATTTCCCATTTGGACCACCTCTCAAGTATGTTGCCGTCTCACGCATAGACTACTGCAATAGTCTTCAAGGAGGCCTGTCTTGCTCAAGTATCTGCCCAGGCCAATCCATTATAAACTCAGTCGCTAAAATGATTTTCCTAAAGCACAAAAACTAATTGCAATGTATATCAATTCAAACCTAACCAATGAGCCACAAAGGCTTGGTAAATTTGTCTATCTTTTGTTTCACCTATTAGCGTGCCTTTAGTTATTAAAATGGTGTTACCTCCACCAAGTGAGACCTGGAATAATCTTAATTTAGAAAGGTCAAGGTGAAGCAGTGCTTGCTGGGCTTCCTTCAACTACAAAATGATGGTTAAACAAACAGAATTAAATAATTAAAGAAATATGGACTGGTAATGATTAGGTGATTCCATAGAATGAAGTCGCATTACTATTTAAAGTGATATGCTTGTGTAATTGGTAATCTATAATACCAAAGGACTACCATAAAGAACTAGACAACATGAAATCTAAATTCGTATGGTGGTAGAAAAAGCCAAAAATTTCTATGGAAATAATGAAAAAATGTGGGGAAAAAATGAATTCTATTCAATCACATGTGAAAACAGTAATGAGCAAGACAATATGACGACAGCCAAGAAATAGAGACATGAATCCGTGTAATGGATTTCTTGTAAAATTTGCCCAAGTTCTAAACATTGAATCCTCCTGTTTGATAAACTCAACGATCCTAGTTTATTAGACAAGAATCATCTGCGGGAAAAATGCCTCTGAGATAACTGGAGATCGCTCAAATAATATAGAACAAGATGACATTTCATGCACTAATATAAACTCCAAATGGATTAATGTATTAGACATAAATGAGAATATCAGAAACAAATAACAGCAACAAGGAAGGAAAAGTAAGTCTTTCAGATGTATGGATACACAAAGTCTTCGTAGACAAAAAGGTGACAAAAAGAGTCAACAAAGAAAATAAAATGGATAATTTTCAATAAATTAAAATTTAAACATTCTTTCAGAAAAAAAGCAACGCAGTTAAAGTTAGAAGAAAGACAGCTAAACAGGAAAGTATTTAAAAGATCTCTTGATAAATGTCCCATTGCTAACATATACAGAAAATTTAAAAATTAATATAAATGAGGGATATTTGCGCTGGAGAAATGATCAGATCAACATAGGCAGGATTCACAGGAAATAATTCAAGCTATCAATTTCCATATTGACAAAAAATTGCTACAAATTAGGGAAATGCAAATCAAAGAAACTATGAGACATCACCTTAAACAAATAAGATTGCCAGAAAACTAAATTGATGAATTCTAGAGGGTGTTTTGGAGCACAGGTATACATCTGGTGGCACTGTGAACATGTCCAGGCAACCTGGAAAGAAATGTGGAACTATGCCCATAAATTTATTCCACTGTACATATTGTTTTCCCCCTGTTGCTGGAACTACATCCTATGAATATCCAGTCAAACCAAGATTTCTCTTCTGAATGAAGAAGGAACTGATATTCCAGTTTAAAAATTCTTGTTTCACCTCTATAGGAAAGAGTATTAAACTACTCTCACTGTCAGATAACAAGGATGTACTCCTGATGCTATCAGGAGTCCTCTATGTTAGGTTAAGCAATTCCCCTCTCATGCTTGGAAATTAGTAAGTTCTTCGTGAAATAAAGTGATTTAATGAGATAATTTCTTAAGTTTTGGCAAGCTCAGAAATTCTCTCCTCATCCTATTACTCAGCCCCAATAAGCAAGACTATAATGATCGTCAGAAAGAAGATGATGTATGGATGATAATGTATATGGGGGGATAAGATGAAAGCAATGCACAAATATACAAACTGAGATAAAGTATTTGGGGGATAAAAATACAAATTTTCTTTGGCGATTGGAATAGCTCAGTGGCAACAGATACGGGACACGTTAGCAAACTGAATCAACTGAAAGAAGAAATATAAAATTTCATGTCTGTATTTCCGTCCTGAAACTAGCTTTGCATATTTAACCAGGAATATCCAGGCAATGGCATCCAAAGGATCTCTTTATCAACATCATATTTAGAGGTGGGAAGGCCATCAAAATTCGGATCAAAGAACGACTTCATTAGAGTGAAAGAAACATCTCAGATCACCAATTCTAACTTCCTCATTTTATTTTTTTTAATTCTTTTGATAATTTTTTATTTATTTATTTAACTTGTTGTATTCATTTTCACAAAACTTTGGGTTCCAAATTTTCTCCCCATTTGTCTCCTCTCCCACCCCAATACGTTGAGCATTCCAATTTCCCCTATTACCAATCTGCCCTCTCTGCTATTCTCTCTCTCTTCCCTTGTCCCCATCTTCTCTTTTTTCCTGAAGGGCAAGATAACTTCCTATTCCCCATTACCTGTATTTCTTCTTTCCCAGTAGCAAGAACAATACTCCTGCCTGCTCTGGGATCCTCTGGCCGCCTGCTGCCTCTGCCGCTGCAGCCCAAGGGGTCGTGAGTTATGGAGACACTTCGCTCAACTCTCAGCCAGCCCAGAAGTCTCTATCACTGACCTGTAGCGCCTATGAGAGGAGGGGCCTTCGCGACCGCCGGAGATTTCCTCCCTGAAGCCTGCTCCGATTTGCTCCTCTCAGTGCTGCGTGGCCAGGGAAGGGCTGGGCTCCACTGCCTTCCAGTGCGCTACGAACTTTTGGGATCAGTTTTTCGCGGTTCTGTGGAATGGAAGTTTTCTTCACTCTGTTGTTGCATGGCTTCCACAGCTCCAGAATTTGTTGGGAGTTCTTTTCACAGGAAATCCATTGGCTGTGGATTCGGAGCTAGCATATATGAATCTTTCTACTCCACCATCGTGGCTCCTACCCCCTAACTTCCTCACTTTAAAGATGAGCACACGAAGGCGATTAAGTGTCTTACATCAAATTATATATGTCATGACGGTCAGGCCCTGGATTCAAAGCCAGGTGCTCCTCACTCCACATGTACTTTCTGCAAGGCATCAGATATGGGAAATTATGTAAAGATATTCTTTATTTTCATTAAAGATTTCAGCATTGGAGATACTCCAAGAGATGAATACGACTTACATTGGAGTGATTGGATAGTGAGTATAAAATATTCCGATACTGACTGAGCCCTTCACTTAGATAAATTCATTTAGTGCACAAAAATCTTATGACCCAAGAGCTATTGCATTCATTTTAAGAAAAAGGAAACCGGGGCTCATAAAGTTTAATGTTCCTGGTAAAGGTTACACAACTAGGAAGTGTCACCAGCATGGTTCCAATTCTAATCTTTCTGACTTCAATTGTAACACAGTAAGCACTTTCCAAAATAAGTAGGATTTTTCTCTCAAGTGTCCATTAATGGAGGTAGATGAAGTACTGCTTCTCATGTTACACTTGTATCAAGGGAACAAGATTCCGGTAAGTGCTAGACATTTCACTGAAGAAATAGTTTTATTATTATTTTCAAATCACTCACATTATACCAGCAGGCCTTTCTTGGTATTTTAATTAAAGTAAAGCAGTGATACTCAGATAGAAATGTAAGAGGTCATATAAGCAAAGGAGTCTGTAATCTACTTAGAAGAAGATCAGATTCTTCCTCACCAAGAAGAAGGCAGACATGGTTCTCTCCTGGTGCAGGGAGGAGGTTGCATTTTCAAACACCTGCTGGAACCAACAGCCCTTGATTGCTATGGAGACAGAGAGACATTTAGTGATTCTATATCATGTCCTTGTTTGGCATCGGTGGAGCACGGAGTGTTTAGATGAGACTATAATCAGGTCCAGGTGTGATGAAATACTACAAACCTTCAAACAAGGTGAGAATTAAATTATCCCTTTTCAGAGATATTGAAGAAGAAATGAAGATGCAGACTGACCTTGTCTGACCTCCCAGGTGTATGTTTGACTGTGTACATTTATGAGTGGATATATGTGTGTTTCTGTGAGAATGGATGTGAGAAGGGTGGGAAGAGGGAGAGTTAGAGTATCTCTCAGCAGAGAATGCACAGAGATTCCTTGAGTGGAAGGCAGTCTAGTGTTTGCTGTCTTCTTCGCTGTTCTGGTTCTGGCACTGACCATGGCCACTGCCTTGATTTCACCGGACCTTCAAACAACAACACAAGGAAATTGTGGAGTGTTATCTGGAAGAACCGAAGAGTTTTTGTAGTTAGCTAGATTTGAAAAGCAGTAAACCCAATGGATACTGAAAGGGGGGGATTCTAATTTCTTCCCCTTGTAATTGAAACAGCACGCAATACAAATGCAATGCCAGTATTCCCATTGGACTGATGACTGCCCGGAAAGGGGAGGGTATTTTAGCTGATTGGGAACTTCTATCAGAAACAGAATTCAAGTTGCTCTTCTAAAGTCTTGGTGCTTGTATGGCGGGTTCGCAATGTCTTTCCTAAGATGAAATGAGTTTTCCAGTCAGGACTGTGCTAGTAAATGTTAAACAAACAACTCCCTACAAAAGTGTGTTGGATACAATTTTCATTTTAATCTGAATTATTAAGCTTCTGATCTCCTTAAGTCTAGATAATAATGAAAACAGTAAAATATGCTGTGATGTGAAGCAGTTTGTGGATTTCCAAAGTGGAAATATTCACACTGAAAATTTAACAATCAGGTTTTCTGATCCAGTTTAAGATAGTGCCAGCACATCTCAGCTTCCAATTATACAATTCTAAAACCGCACTCATGTGACAAACATGTAGGTTGCCCTCCTCATTCTGCTACAGTCCTACAGTGTCAAATTGAGTAAGTCATTTCTCCTATCAGGAAATTATTCTTACAATTTTAAAAGAAAATAATTTGAATTAGAAAATTTCAGAAACTCATAGCAAACTGAGAAATTGCCTTCTCAATATATATTTCAGTGATAGACTGTCAGTGCATTCCCTTTGATTCTATTCTTGGTGAAAATACAAACCAAAATTGTCTCCAGGGAAAAATTCATGAAGGATGGCATATTTGTGTGACAAGAGTGAGAGACGTAAAAATTAAAGAGCTCAAGGGAATTATTGGGGGCAGAGAGGGGGAAGACAATAGATGTGATCTCTGAGGATTTGGGCAGCACAATCAATGGGGAAAAGGATATCACAACATTTGACTGTACAAGAGAACATATATAGGATTTCTGAGCTACCTATCACTGTAGCAGCAGCCTTCAACATTTGCGTCAGGACCAGGTGAAGAAGAGCAGCTTGTTATTTTTTTTTCTGCTCAACATCACTTGTAAAGGTAAGAAAGACAAAAAATGGGATCCAGTTTCTCATCACCAGTACACGTCTGAGATAAAATTGAAAGTCAAGCCATTCATGCTCAAAATCAGTTGCTCCATGTTCTATGCCAAGTCAGCGTGTGAAGGATATATACAAACGCACTGTCAATTTCCATTGAGCTCTAGACGGTAAGACATACTTAAAGAAATAAATACTAAAAGAAACTCGCATTTATGTATTGCTTTTCAAGAACACTTCTTTCTCAAGAGACTTTTTATATAGAAAGTCCAAACTTTTGTACCCAACATAATGGTGAGAGAACGCAGGTTCAGAGAAATGTAGTAAGTTTCTGAGATGTGAGGAAAAACTCACATTTTTATCTCTTAAAATTGTTTCAAATCAAATAGGTACATCCTCTGATGATGCTGCATTCCCTGAAATTTAAATCATAAAAAAGGGCTTTTCCTAGATATGGGTAATAAGTAAAAGATTCTGTGGAATATACTTCTCTGAGGATCATCACAAAAAAAAGCAGGTTCTCTTGCCAAAAATAGGGTCAGCATGAACGTCCTACAGAGTAGGATCGAGATCAAATTTTATAGTCCCTTACCACATAGGAATTCTGTGATTGCTTGAAGAAGGCATTTGAAGGTAACACATTATCCATATGTAGGCGCTCTGAAATAAAAGAGAAGGAGGATACTAGAAGTAGGTCTGCAACTGTGTGTGGAAAGATGGAGGCGGGATAGGAGGGGAAGAGGTACAAAATAAATAAGTAATGGGAGAGTGTCCAGAATGGCATGATCTCGTTGGAATCAGGCAATGTGCCATTTTCTGATCTATCTTACCTGTGCAACTGATACCAGACATTAAACTCTTCATATTGGATGTACAATCCCTAGTTTCATTCTTCCAAAGACACACATTCCATTCCTTCTCTAGACGCCCAATTCCCAACTTCACCCTTCACAGACCATCCCAGATTTCTGAGGTTTTATTCTTCCTTATTTTTATGTAATTTGTCTAAAGCTTGAGAGAGGTGCTTTGATACTGTGCTTTCTCCATGGAATTGTTAACATTATTACTGGCTTGCCAGAAAATGAACTACTCAGTCAGGGCAATCTTTCTTTCCACTGACTAAGGGGATTCAAGAACGTTTTGCACGTTAGTTGTGCTTGCTTGTCTAGACAGAAGGGGACTGGAAAGGGATGCACATTAATTAAATACCGATATTTTCACCTAATGTGTTTGAGGAACCAATAGGATAATAACCAAAAGAATTTTCATATTTATGTCAGCAACAAAATTAAGATATTTACGTGTCCCCATTCAGTACAAGATGATGAAAAAAACATGCATGAGCAACTACAAAATAATAGCACCATTTAAACATGGCTCCTTATGGACATAGAGTGATTAAACGTAAATTATGCTATTTGTACCTTGAACAGCCCCATGACTGAGAAAATTGAGTCTGACCGTGGTGAAATAATTTGCCCCAGATCATACATGAATGATTCTTCTGACTCTAGGATTACTGAACCTTCTGGAATTTCCAATGCGATAATTTTAATGACAGGGGAGCAAAATGGCAAGAAAGCCTCATGACTTTCTTCTCCTAGATGGATTTTTTGAAACTACACCAAGAAGTCCTTTTCTGCTAAATTTATTGTTACTCCTTAATCACTGAGTGGGCATTGCCTCACTCAAACTAAAACTTGTTAATTGTCTTACCTAGAAATATCTAAGGTCACCCACAGCATCCTGGATCATCCCCACTTCTACTGATATTCCTCTCATCACTGCAACTAGATAGCTCTGGAGAAAAAAAAAAACGAGGTTGATGATTTTGCACTCTTCTCTCTCACTGAAATCCTACACGGCTGCCTTTCATAGCATCGTACACCTAATATGATGGTCATCATCGAGAACGGACAAATTTTAATACCAACCTTCAGATCGTCTGTCTGTTTTATTAATGTGATCTTGGTGTAACATGTTGATCTAACTCTCGCATCTACGTGAATGAATGCCAGTTTTCCCAGTGATTCTTATTGAAAAGGAAATTCCTTTTTATGTAACAGAATTTTTGGATTATTTTTATTTTCTTTTCAAAGGAATCATGACTATAAGAATGGAAATTTTGGTCAGACTGTAGTCGTGCTCTTTTACCCAGACCATAGATGCTTGTTCAGATTAGTTGAGTGAAAGGTGTTTTGGGTCAGTATGATTCAAAATCTAGGGAAGAAGAAATTGGGAGGTGGTATTTCAAATATGGAATAAATTTTGAGATATCAAAATTAAGTGCCACCTCATAACAGGAATATCATAATAACTGATACTAATATTATATAATGCTTTGAATTTTAAGGGACAAATTGAATTTGGAATTAACCAGAAATGGTTCAATTTCTTGGTGTGGAGTTAGAGTTGGAAATATATGTATGTATCTTTGTGTAACTCTATATATCATATATGTAGAAGGTAATCAGTTACATATTGGACATATGGTCCTGGGCAAGTCACTTAACTGTTCTATGCTTCAGTTAAGTAATCTATAAGAAAAGAAATAATAATAACAATTACTTCCCAGGGCTGTTGTGAGGATAAAATTTCCATAGTGTACTGCATTTAAAATCTAAAAGTAATATGGAAATGCTATGTAGAAATATGTAACATATAAAAGTAAAATGATTTTATAAATTAACATAATATAGGATCATAGCATATAAACATACATAAATCATCCATATATATGGACCTGCATAAATGTGTAAATGTAGAAACATAATATGTACCTATATTAATACCTATACTAATAGGTGTCTATACAGTTATCCATATCCTGGAACAGGTACAGCAATGGAGGTTGGAGAAGTGAAAGTTTTATACCCTCAAGGAAGACACTCTTACTTTGAGGAAGGAAAATTAAAGCTTTTAAAGTCATTGACATTGACTCTACGTAGAGTATAATCTCAAAATGACACAAAACTGAGGGAATAAGAATAGTCAACAAAGGCACCTGGAGGGACTGGAGCATCACCAGGTCCTCAAGGGATGAGAAGATTGTGAAAGCAAGTTTCTGACCAAAGATCGCCCAAGCTTTGCGGCAATCAATTGCCATTGTTAACTATTCGATATGAACATCCCCAAGTTAGAAATCAGCAGCAACTGCACATCAAACTCAAGGTATTGCTTTATTTGATTCTTTGTTTAGACTTAAGAGAGTGATGGACAACATGTCATTAGTACACAGTGAATTTGAACCACATCTTTTTTTCATAGACTGTCATTAAACGTTTACAAATACATGAAGGAGAATATACAAAGCATGATGTGAAGACAAGGTACTAAGCAAATGCTCATTTTGTAGTTCCCATAGAATCCAATTCTCTCCTTAGAAATATAAAAGATGACCCCTGAAGTGCTAAAATGATACCCAACCGTCAGAAACTGCTGGGTAAAAAGTAGCAACCAAGTCCCAAGTACTCTTTATGCATATGGATATGTGTGTATAGACAGATAGATAGATAGATCCATCGATAGACAGATGAATAGATAGATAAATATACATATGGAAATACGAATATATAGAGTGTTGTGTGTGTGTCTGTGTGTGTGTGTATAATCCTAAGTGAAGATCTCGAGAAAGGAAGCAACAATCAAAAAGAACCATCATGGTTCAATTAAGGACAGGTTAGGGTAGCATTACTTTAGTCTCTTTGTTGACAGTATTACAAAATTGATGGATTATATGAATACTAGGAATATAATTTGCTAGCACAACTGGACATTATTCAGTATCCACTATGGACACTTCCACTTCCTTCTACTAGGACATTTTATTACTCACTCTGATCTCCATTGCTAAGGTGACTGAAGAATATATATTGACCACTAAATCAGATTAAATATGAAATTTGTATTTTAGATTGAAATTGTTTCATTAATAAGATTTAAATTTAATATATTAAAACTTCCCTGTTATTCAAAATACCCTGAGCTTGCAAGCTAGCTTGTTAAAAATTTAAAATAGATAAACTTGAGTGATTCATCATATCTAGCTCATATTTTTCCACACTTCCTTTGTGCATGAGTGGATGTGTATGGATGTGTGTGTGTGTGTGTGTGTGTGTGCGTGTACGTTTGGAAACATGAATAGTCTAGTGGCTATTCCAAGAGGACTGTCCAATTAAATCAGGTTTCATGAAATGAGAACTTGTCATTTGCACATGTATATATATATATATATATATATATATATATATATATATATATATATAACGTGTATGTGTTTGTGTGTGTGTATGAGAGATGTTGATAACTCAGGATGAAATCCATATTACCAATTGTACATTGAAAAAATAATTTATGACAACTTGACTGATTTTTATGCTGTTTATCAATTTTGGTAGGCGTATCTTTGGTGTTTCTTTATCTCATGTGATATACAGAGCGTGGAATATCTATCTATCTATCTATCTATCTGTCTGTCTGTCTGTCTATCAGTCTTCTGTCTATCTGCCTATCTGCCTGTCTGTCTTTATATCTTAGCCTGTTATGTATATTAAAGAAAAAGATTATATTTCATCATAAAAATAGTGAAGGAATAGGTTAAGAGAATTGTAGAAATATGTGCATGAATGGAAATAGATAGCAGTGAATATAACCAGAACAATATATACAGTGATTACTGTGTAAAGAAAAACAATTTTGAGAAAAGTTGATGGCCAACACCATTATAAGACAATGAATCAAATAACATTTGTTGAGGACATACCGTTTACTAGAATTTTTTCTCAGTACTAAGAATGTATAGTGGGAAAAAAGACTGTACTGAACTTCAAGAAGCTGACACTCTAATATTGTACATAAGATGTAAATGACTATGTCCAATCTATAGACAGAATATATAGGAAATGATCAACCCAGGGAAGTCACTGGAATTCAAAAACAAGGAAGGCTGAAAAAGAAGAGGGACATTTTCCTGTAAATGCTGGTTGTTCGTTTAGGATGTGGGGGCAGGAACTTTGCCAGTTCACTGTACAGATGAAGAAACAGCAGCCAATGCTGTTAAGTGGCTTGCGAAGTGTCACACACCTAGCAACTGTCTGAGGCCTGATCTCAGGGCTTCTTGACTACAGTTGGGTTTTATATTGGCACCTCACTTGAACCTTCTACCTAACCTCCCCAATGTACCATGGTACTTGCAGAAAAGGAGTAATCTAGCTGGGAGTCAAGTTTTCAACCATCCGGTATGCTAGAGAAGAAAGAACCAACTGCCTTTGATGGAAGCAATTGATGAAGAGAGGATAAGATCCAGGCTTCCAAGCCTATTCTTAAAAAAACTTTTAATGGAATCAACCAACTTTAATTACATTCAACAAAACAGAAATAGAAGCAGAGAATAAAGACTAACAGGGGTTCTAACTGTCAGACAATAAGCAACTCATGTGTAACACATCAACAGAGGGATCCAACTTTCTGATCACACATACATAGTTACCACAGAGAAAAGAACCAACATCTGGGTTTTTGTATTGGGAAAAGGGGATAGAGCTCCTCAATAGCTTTCTAGAATCTCATCTATGACAAGAACCTTTTTCCAAAGAATCAAGTTCAAAAGAAACCACACTCAGAGTATTTGTACACTTTTGAAAATCAGAGGGCATCCCAACGTTTGTGACTCAACTCCTAATTAACATATAACAAAAGATGTGGGCTTTCCTAAATAAGAAATATCCCATAATAAAGTTTGACTTCATGGGATCCACTTCACGTCTATTAATGGATGAGGAACAGATCTATAGCAGATCTACAAAATATTTTCATAGTTTTATGATATGATATGAATGACAGCGTGAATGATGATCATGATGATATTGGTGGTGATGATGATTGAGAGGCACATTACTGGAAGAGAGTACAGAAGTTCAGAAATATCCAAATTTTCCAGATTTCCTTCAAAAATAATCATCAAATGACCAAAAAGTGAATGTAGGAAAGGAAAAATAAAGGAGTAAATTAGTTGTTCTCCTAAGGTGACTTGAGAAGATGTCACAATAGACCCTAAGTATAGTTCCCTTGGGAAATAGTCTAGGCCTCAAAAAATTTCACCTCAGCTCTCACCTCACTCCCAGACTCAGGAACTTTCACCTCACATACTTTGATCTAACAAACAGTAGATGTTTCAGTGAGAAGATATTGGAGTACCACCCTCACATCCAACCACCGTTGTCTGTAGAAGGCAGAAGTAGTTGTGTTGACCAGAAGTGATCCTAGAGTGCGGATGTGGGTTAGGAGGAGGTGTCACAAGCCTGATGAGTGCACAGGGAGAAAAATATTTTGGGGATAGTCTGTTTGGGGATAGTCTGTTTGGGGATAGTCCTGATTTTGGCTAAGGGGAGGAGAGGAGTTCTTGAGGTTGAATTCCCAGATAGAATTCAGAAAATAATAGTAAAGAAGACCTGAGGCCTGGTCAACATTTCCCACTAATTGAGGTTACAAACTAATTATAGTAAAATGATGTTTAAAATAAAATTTAATTACATTTAAAAATGAGAATAATAAAATTTATTTAAATTTAAAAAATGAGAAAAATGATTAAGTCAAAGAAAAACAATCCAAACATAGATAGCTACTTTCTTGCAAAGGAAGACGTGAGTATAGGTACAAAAGAAGTGAGTGAGTTTCAAAAAAGCCTCTCTTACCCTAGAGATTCACTTCAAGTGGTCATGAGTAACCCACAATATCTAGGAAGAACATAAAAAGAATTTGAAATTCAAAGAGGAGAAACAGAGGGAAAAAAATAAAAGAAACGCAAGAAAATTATGAAAAGAAAGTTCACCAAATAAAAAAAAATTTTCTTGATTTTCAATATATATTCACATAGTATTACTTTTCAAAATTCATTTTTAAAGGATTTTGTGTTTAAAATTTTGTTACTTTCCTTTCCCTTTCCCTTCCCCAAGATGGCCTGCAAACTGATATAAATGTCCCACTGCCAACACATACAAAAAATTTAAAAATCATTGAGAGATGCCTGCCAGATGATAAATGATCAAACATATAAGCAGGTAGCTTCCAGAGGAAGAAATGAAAGATATCAATTGCTATAGTTAAAAAAAAATATCTAAAGTGTAAGTACATGAGAATTAAAGAAACTATGAGGCATCAATTCACACTCATAATGTTGGGAACGTTGCTAGAAAACGAAATTGAGGAATTCTAGAGGGACTTTGGGAGAATGGGTATGTTGATACATTTGGTGGGTACTGTGAACTCGTCTAGTCAACCTGGAAAGAAATTTAGGGTTATACTCACACATTTTTTCACCTCTATATACTCTTTTACCCTGCTACTAGATCTGCATCGCAAAAATGTCAACTTGACCTAAGATTTCTTTGCTGAAAAGAAAAAGAAGGGATCTTCCAAATAAAAACTTCTTCTTTTCCTTGTAGAGGAACAACTATAAAATCGATCTCACATTCAAAAAAGGAGATTGTACTCCTGACTCTACCAGGAATGCTGAATTTGAAATCACGCAAATTGCCTCTCATATAACGATATCAGTATGAGCTGCACAGCCCTCCCTCACTCTAAACAAAGTCAAGTGCAAGTCATGGCATTATTTCTCTGATGGCATGGTCTTCTTCAGGAATGAAGAAGGAACACACACACAGTATGCATATTGAGAAACGAAGGGACTGAATGAGATAACTTCTAAAAGTAATGACCTCCTCAGCAATTCTATCTTTACTCTGTCACTCAATCTCAATGATCTTCATAGAGAAGATGATGTATGCATAACGGTATGTCTGTGGGTCCAGGGTCAAAGAAATGCACAAACATGCAACCTGGGCGGAGTGAGAGCAGTGACTCACCTAAGCTCTTGGACAAACTCCTTCAGGTACCTCTGAAAGGAGAATCTGACCAAATATTAGAGGTGCAGAATCCAGTGGGAGAAAAATGGCAACAGATTCGGAGCTCGGTTAGGCCTGGAAGGTCCACGGGAAGGATCTTTTCCGCAGGGGTGAGCCCACAGTGCACAGAGCAGTGCGGCCAGCACAGCGGAGCAGAAGGGACCCGAGAAACCTGAGCAGCCGGCAGAACCAGAGGAGCGGAACCAAGGGAGGGAGACAAGCCGAACCAAATCATTGAGAGCCACGGAGCACCAGATATCAGAGCAGCAGCTCCTGAGACCTTCAGCCCGAAGATCAAACTTCGGTAATCACCGATTTGAACTTCCGGGAGGCAGGATGGTGGAGTGATCAGTAAATGCTCTTTCTTCCGTGCTTGATGACAATGAAAGGACCTTAAAATATTTCCCCAGAAAAATCCCAGATCAGCAGAAATAGCAGAAGGAGGCCAATAGTCTCATAAAACTGAGGTGAGGAAAATAGCTAAGGGGGATTCCCACTACGGTGGCACAGGCAAACTGGAAGGACAGAGGACACAGGGCAGGGAAAACCTGCACTAGGACCCAGACAAGCCTCAGCGCCAGGAGAAGAGACCTAGGAGGGGTGGGAACACGCATTAGCATCTAGGCGTGCCTCAGCTGTCCAGACGAATCAGAAAGGCTATGGGACACCTGGGATTACCAGGCCCTGACCTTGCCTTTGCCTCAGGTCAGCTGAGGACATCTTCTGTGACCGGACCACTCCCCTCTACACTTAACAAGCTAAACCCAGGGCTGACTGGGGAAACACCAAAAAAAAACCTGCTTTTAGCTTTTTCACACATCAGCTCAGCAAAACTTTCTCTACCTTTGGACTGAAAAAACCAGCACAACACTCAATCAACATCATGAATAAGAAAAAGCAGAGGGCCGAAACGCCGATAGAATCTTTCCATGGGGATAAGGACAAAAACACAAACAGTAAAGAGGACAGAGCTGAGACTGTACTTCCATCGGAATATTCAGCAGGGACTATGAACTGCTAGCAAGCACAAGCAGCTCTCCTGGAACAGCTGAAGAAGGAAATAAAAGATGAACTGGCCAATATTCTTAAAATTGTTAAGAAAGAATTTACTGATGAGAACATCTCATTGCAAAGGAAAATTGAACAAATGGAAAAGGAAGTTCAAAAACTAACTGGAGAAAATAACTTCATAAACGGGCAAATGGAAAATGAAGTACAAAGATACACTGGAGAAAACAGCTTCTTAAAAGGAAAAAATTGGGCAGATGAAAAGGAAATGCAAAAGTAAACGCAAGAAAACAATTAGATAAAGATTAGAATTGGGCAAGTAGAAACTAATGACTCAATGAGACAGCAAGAATCAGTCAAAGAAAATCTAAAGAATGGAAAGATAGAAGAAAATGTAAAATATCTAATTGGAAAAACAACTGACGTGGAAAATAGATCCAGGAGAGAAAACTTAAGAATTATTGACCTGCCAGAAACCCATGATGGAGAAAAGAGTCTGGAAAATATCTTCCCGGAAATCATCAAGGAAAACCGCCAAGAAGTACTAGATTCAGAGGGCAAAATAGTCATGGAAAGAATCCACGATTCCCCTCCTGAAAGGGATCCCAAACTCAAAATCCCAAGAAATAAAATTGCCAAATTGCAGAGCTATCAAGTGAAGGAGAAAATATTATAAGCAGCCAGAAAGAAACAACTTAAATATCAAGGATATACAGCCAGGATTAGACAGGACTTAGCAGCTTCTACATTAAAAGATCGAAAGAATTGTAACCCAATATTAGATAAGGCAAAGGAGTTGGGACTAAAACCAAGAATCAACTACCCAGAAAAGTTCAGCATAACATTTCAGGCAAGGAGAAAGTCATTCAACGAAGTAAGGGAATCCAGAGCTTCCTGACCAAAACGCCAGAATTTAATGGACAATTCGATCTTCAAATGCAGGTCTCAAGAGAATCATAGAGGGCAGAGCCAAGATGGCAGAGTAGAAAGACTCACCTATGCTAGGTCCGAAACCACAGCCCATAGATTTCCTGTAAAAAGAACTCCTGACAAATCCTGGAACAGTGGAAGCCACGCAGCAACACAGTGAAGGAGATTTCCGTTGCAGAGAGAACTGAAAAACCGACCGCAAAGGTATCCCGGACGGAAGCGGAGTCCTTCCCTCCCCCGGCCCCGGCCGCAGAGCGGCTGCTGCGGCAGAGGCTGAGGCAGCTCGGCCAGAGGCAGAGGCAGCACAGCCAGAGACTCCCAGAGCAGGCTGGAGTTCCACCCCAGCTCAATTACAAAAGATCTCTGTATAAACCACCTGAGGGAACTGAGCCTGAGAGGCGGCCCTGCCACCACCTGATAACCAGCAGATAAGCTCCCATTGAAGAGCGCTCAGGCCTGCTGCCAAAAGCCCTGAGGCTGGGGAGCAGCATTTGAATCCCAGACCCCAAGCACTACTTGGGCGGATCTAAACCAGGGGGGTGGAGAGGACTCTCAAAAGTCAAGTAACTGGCTGGGAAAATGCCCAGAAAAGGGAAAAAAAC
>CM053771.1:11648811-11669538 GCA_028658325.1 Potorous gilbertii | reverse complement strand
ATATCCTATTCCACGCCCTTTGATCCCTTAATGTAGAAGCTGCTAGATCTTGTGTTATCCTGATTGTATTACCACAATACTGGAATTGTTTCTTTCTAGCTGCTTGCAGTATTTTTTCCTTGATCTGGGAACTTGGGAATTTGACCACAATGTTCATAGGACTTTTTCTCTTTGGATCACTTTCAGGTGGTTATTGGTGGATTCTTTGCATACTTATTTTGCCCTCTGGTTCTAGAATATCAGGGCAGTTTTCCTTGAAAATTTCGTGAAGGATGGTATCTAAGCTCTTTTTTTGATCAAGGCTTTCAGGTAGTCCCATAAATTTTAAATTGTCTCTCCTGGATCTATTTTCCAAGTCAGTTGTTGTTCCAATGATATATTTCACATTCTCTTCCATTTTTTCATTCTTTTAGTTTTGTTTTGTGATTTCTTGGTTTCTCAGAAAGTCATCAGCCTCCATCTGTTTCATTCTAATTTTGAGAGAACTATTTTCTTCAGTGAGGTTTTGCACCTCTTTTTCCACTTGTCTAATTCTGCTTTTGAAAGCATTCTTCTCCTCATTGGTTGTTTGAACCTCTTTTGCCAATTCAGTTAGCTTATTTTTCAAGGTGTTATTTTCTTCAGTACTTTTTGGGTCTCCTTTATTAAGGTTTTGACCCTTTTCTTATGCTTCTCTTGCATCTCTCTCATGTCTTTTCCCAGTTTTTCCTCCACCTGTCTGACTTGATTTTCAAAATCCTTTTTGAGCTTTTCCATGGCCTGAGTCCATTGGCTATATATTTCAGATATTTGGGAAACAGAGGCCTTGACTCCTATGTCTTTACCTGATGGTAAGCAGTTTTCTTCTTCTCCATCTTCAGAGATGAAGGTTGGAATCGTTTTTCAAGAAAATAACCTTCTGTGCTCTTAGTTTTTTTCCCTTTTCCGGGCATTTTCCCAGCCAGGTACTTGACTTCTGAGAGTCCTGTAAGATAGGTTTTCATATGAAAATGAATGTGTATTTTAATCCTTCCTTTAGTCTAATGTGATAGCAGTAAAATCCATGTCTTTCTCTCACCTGCTCAGTTTTTCCCTCCAGTTAAAAGTCTCCTGCCTGCCTCTTCTATGAGAGATAATTTGCCCTGTTCCATTTCTCCCTCTCTCCTCCTAATACATTTCTCTCTCACTGCTTAAATTCATTTTTTTGCGATATGATCCCATCCTATTCAATTCACTCTGTGCTCTCTGTCTCTGTATGTGCACGCACGTATGTATGTGTGAGTGTGTGTGTGTGTGTGTGTGTGTGTGTGTGTGTGTAATCCCACCATCTACCCAGACACTGAAAAGTTTCAAGAGTTCCAATACTGTTTTTCCATGTAGGAAAGTGAACAGTTCAAATTAATATGACCCTTAGGACTTCTTTTTCCTCTTTACCTTTTCATGCTCCTTTTCATTCTTGTGTTTGAAAGGCAAATTTTATTTTCAGCTCTGGTTTTTTATCAACAATGCTTGAAAGTCCTCGATTTCAGTGAAACACCATTCTGTCCCCTGAAGTATTATCCTCAGTTTTGCTGGTTAGATAATTCTTGGTTTAATCCTAGTTCCTTTGACGTCTGGAATGCCATATTCCATGCCCTCAATCCCTTAATGTAGAAGCTGCTGGATCTTTTGTTATCCTTATTGTATTTCCACAATACTTGAATTATTTCTTTCCAGCTGATTGCAATATTTTCTCCTTGACCAGAGAAGTCTGGAATTTGGCCACAATATTCCTAGGAGTTTCTCTTTTTAGACATCTTTCAGGCTGTAATCAGTGAATTCCTTGAATACATATTCAGCCCTCTGGTTCTAGAATATCAGGGCAGTTTTCCTTGAAAATGTCATGAATTATGATGTGTGGACTCTCATTTTATCATGGCTTTCAGGTGGTACCATAATTTTTAAACTGTCCCTCCTGGATCTATTTTCTAAGTCAACGTTGTTTTACCAACAAAACATTTCACCTTTGATACCATTTTTTATTTCTTTTGTTTTTGTTTTGTGATATCTTGGTTTCTCATAAAGTCATTAGCCTCCAACTGTTCCATTGTACTTTTGAAAGAACTGTTTTCTTCAGGGAGCTTTTGAACCTCTTTTTCCATTTGGTTAATTCTATTTTTTAAAGCATTCTTCTCCTCATTGGCTTTTTGAACCTCTTTTGCAAATTGAGTCAGCCTATTTTTCAAGGTGGTATTTTCTTCAGCATTGTTTTGGGTCTCCTTTAGCAAGGTGTTGACCTGCTTTTCCTGCTTTTTTCCATCTCTCTCCTTTCTCTGGCCAGTTTTTCCTCCACCTGTCTAACTTGATTTAAAAATCTTTTTGAGCTTTTCCATGGTCTGAGCCCGTTGAACATTTAATTTGGATGTTTGGAGTACAGAAGCCTTGACTTCTGTGTCTTTCCCTGATGGTAACCATTGCTCTTCCTCACCAGCAAGGAAGGTTAAAGATATCTGTTCACCAAGAAAGTAATCTTCTCTCGTCCAATTTTTTTGTTTCCCTTTGCTGGACATTTTCCCAGTTACTTGACTTCTAAGATTCCTCTCCACCCCAGTCTTGCCTCTTGAACTGCCCAGCTAGTGCTTTTGGTCTGAGATTCAAATGCTGCTTCCAAGTCTCAGGGCTTTCAGCAGGGGCGGGTCTGCTATTCAGTGTGAGACTAAGTTCAACTGCTTGGGGGGGTGCAGAGCTGCTATTCCGTGTGAGATTAAGTTTATTTGCTGGAATGGGGCAGGACCACCACACTGGGCTCAGTTCCCTCAGTGGATTTACGTGGAGGCCTTCAATAATGGATCCGACCTCCTGCCTGCCTTGTGAACCCCTGTCTGTCACTGCCTCCACTGCTGCCTCCCGAGGTGCCTGAGTTATGGAGACACCCCACTCCACTTTCGGCCACTCAGAAAGGTTTCTCACTGACCTTAATCATCTGTGGGTGGAGGTATCTGCTTGGGCACTGTTGTTGTGATTCCCGTTTAAAATATTCTTGCCTCATATGCTTAGATTATCTATATTGTGCTTTACATAAAATCTGTTGAAGCCCAGAAAAAAGCCTTCTTCACTTGTTCCTCACACCTGATTGTGGTAGCCATGTACTATGGACCATTTATCTTTGCATACTTGAGGCCAAAATCCTATCACACTACAAGTCAGGACAAGGTCTTAGCCATCCTATGAGTTAACTTATGGTGTTTCCCACTCTCACAAATCAGACCAAAATCAGTTCATAATCGTTTACCACAGGTCACGTTCAAACGGTCTATGTGAAGGTTTTGGAGGTAATTCTTTATGATTGTGCGTATCATTTTATTTTGAGCTACTCCAAATCTGTTTTGCTGAACGAACAGAGTACCCCTGTGAGGTGGGAATGCCTTGCTTAGACACCTGTGATAGTGTCTGCCACGTCACAAAATTGCAAAGATCTTAAGAGAGACCTTGAGAGTGTGTTTTTTTCACTTCTGAACAACATTTGAGGATTGACTTTGTAAGTGTTTCACTTCTGGCAAGTTGCCTTTTGAATTTGAACAATGTGGCCAACCCACTGTAGCTGTACTTTCTATGGTAGGGTCTGAGTGCTTGTCAGGTTTGTTCAGGGAATATCTGAGTATCTGGTATCTTACCGATTTTGCTAGGTGATCAGAATCTTCCTGAACAATGCAAATTGAAGTGATCCCGTTTATTCTGGCAAAGTACTAACATACTGTCCGGGATTCACTGGCATACAACAGTGAAGTCAGCATGATGGCCCTGTGTCCATGAACAACTTGTTAGATCTGTGGAGAAAATATTCCAAATAGCATTAAATCATTTTTCTGGTTCTTACCAAAAAGTAATGGTTTTTTCCAGCTTTACAAACAGAATGAAATGAAATCAACCAAAGCATATATTTTATGTACCTTAGAAAATCTGTTGGCAATCATACAAAATTGAAGAATTTATTTCATGAACTCTTGATTAATTGATACTAATTATAATGCCATTGATACATGTTTCAGTTCTTCCATTACAAGACAACCTCATATATAGGTGGTAGAAACCTAATGTTACAATAATATATGTGTGTATGTCTACATAAAAGGGAATATCAAATTGCTTTGTTCTTTTTTCTATGAGTTGACACTGTAAATGAATTGGCCACTGGCCAGTTACCTGGAATTCAACTTCCTCCAGCTCAGCAGTGCTTTACTGTCACTGAGCAAACAGTTTGCCCACGCAGACACACATACGTATCCCTCTGCTGTTATGACAAAAGGATATCATTTTATCTTGAAAATATAGAAAGGTCACATGATGTTGTGGTTGCGGATTATCTTGTGTTCTCCCTTTTAAGCACTGAAGACAATTAGTATTCTGTTGTATAAGTTAATATGTGAGTTCATACATCTACTGATATGGAACCTCTTCTGTAATTTTTTATCCAATAATTTTCCTGTGAATGCTCCATAATAAAGATTTCATATTCTACTCAGTGTTCGAAAGGCCTTTCTTAGTTGCTTGGTTGGTGAATGTCTTCTTTCTCGAAAAGGATAAGAATGACATCACCATGATAAAGTGAAGTTTCAGTGTGTCTGACTGTGGCTGATCAGAACAATATGAGCTCAGAATGCTCTACCAAAAATTGAACACAGATAGTTCACCTGAGTATTTGGGGTGGATACTTCAAATCTGCGCATCCCCCGATTATTTTGAGCTGTCTCAATTTTACTTTGCTCAGAGGGAACAGCACATTTTCTGATATGGGCCCATTATACTGATTGGTCCTGTGCTCATGTTTCCCTCTTCGCACAGCCAAATCCAAAATTAGTGAGGGAGACATAGAATCCTTTTCTTGCTTCTTCTGACCACCATTTGATTGCCTGCCGTTTGTGACTTCTCCTTAAAAGTCTTTTTGTTAAACGAACATTTTGCATCCAAAAAAAAAAAAAAAAACATGGCCAGCACATTAGAGTTGCACTCTGTGTTACTTGTTAGTTAAGCCTGAGCAAGGACTTCAGTATCTGGTACCCTATTCTGACTTTAACTTTTCTCTGTCTTCTAACGAGACTTTAAAGAAAAATTCATTTTCCTGGCGAGGTGCTGGTAGACTGTCCAAGTTTCATAGACATACAACAATGAGGTCTGAACAGTGGCTCTGTAGACCTTCAATTTGGTAGTCAATTTAATACTTCTTCTTTCCCAAACTTTTATTCAGAGCCTCCCAAATACTGATCTAGCTCTGGCAATGCATGTGCCACGTCATCGTCAATGGGAACAACCCTGGAAAGTAACATTCCAAGGTGAGTAAACATATCCACAGCATTAAAAACTTCTCCATTTGTTGTAAGCAATGCATCCACATATGGATGGTGTGGTAGTGGCTGATAGAGCACCTGTGTTCTCTTGGTGTTAATAATCAGGCCAAAATTAGCATAGGCTACAGAGAATTTATCCATACTTGTTGCACATCAACTTCAGAGGTTTCACTGAGTAAAAAAGCACCTGCAAACAGAAAATCATGCACAAAATATTCCATCAGTTTGGTCTTGTTTGGTTTCTAGCCTTTTGAAATGAAAGAACTTACTCAATTTGCACAGTGGTTGACCTTGATGCTTTGGTCATCTTTACTGAACGTATTTGAAAACATACCTGAAAATATTATGGTAAAAAGCAAGGGAGCAACACACAGACCTGTTTCCCCAGATCAATGACTGGGAAGGCACGAGAATATTGTCCACTATACAGAATCTGGGCAAACATGCCATCATGAAATTCACATACAATACTGATTACTTTCTCTGGGCAACCAAATTTAGACATAACTTTTTATGAGATCTCACAAGTAAAAGTGTGAAAGGCCTTGGTCAGAACTACCAACGTTTGTACATGCCTTATTTCTGCTGTTGCCATTTCTCTTGCAGTTGTCAGGCAGCAAACACCATATTGAATATTCCTCGACCCTTTCTGAAATCACAATGACTCCCAGGTATATGACCATCTTCCACTTGAAGGATTGGCCTGTTAAGGAGGACTCTAGCAGGAATTTTGCCTTAATGACTAGAAGAGAGACCCTGCTGTGATTGTCACTGGACAGTATATTCCGTTTACCTTTATAGGGGTGGACAATGGAAGCATCCTTGAACTCCTAGGGGATAACCCCGCCTTGCCATACAACCTGGAAAATTCAGTCAACTTTTGTATGAGCAATGGTTCCCCTATCTTGTAAATATCAGGTGGAAGAAAATCAGTACCACGTGTTTTGACAGATAAATGGAGCCTAATGGCCCTCAAAACCTCTTCTTCAGTTGAAAATTCAGCTAAGGACGGATTGTCTTCAATGTGAGGTAAATGGTCAGTGTCTTCAGCATTTGTTGGTAATTTTCTCTTGGAAATACCATTGAAGTGTTGAATCCATCTCTTTAGGGCCACGTTCTTATCAGTGATCAATGCGACTCCATCAGCACTGAGTAGTTGTGATTAAGCAAAGGTCTTTGGTTCATCATTTGCTATCTGGGAATCATAAAAGGGATTTAGATTGTACTATCTGAATAAAACTGAATTTCAATTGCCTTCTTACTGAGCCAGGAATTCTGAAAAGGAGCATGAAGTAGTAAACAGCAAAGAGAAGTCATAAGGGATTTACTAAAGTTGAACTGTTTAAATGGAAAGACAATATTTGTAACTCTTGAAACTTTTAAGTCTCTGAGTATTTGGTGAAATTACACACACACATGTACGCACACACGTACACACAAGCACAAACACACAGAGACAGAGAGCACAAAGTAAATTGAATAGGATGGGTTCATATCTTTAAAAAATGAAGGTAAACAGGGAGAGAGAACTATATTGGGAGGAGAGAGGGTGACGTGGAATGGGGTAAATTATCTCTCATAGAAGAGGCAGGCAAGAGACTTTATAGTGGAGGGAAAAAGAGGAGAGCTGAGAGAAAAAAACATGAAGTTTGCTCTCATCACATTCAACTAAGGGACGGAATAAAATGTACACCCATTCTGGTATGAAAATCTATCTTACAGTACAGGAAAGTGGGGGAGAAGGGGATAAGCAGGGTGGGGGGATGATGGAAGGGAGGGCAATGGGAGGAGGGAGCAATTTGAAGTCAACACTCTTGGGGAAGTTCAGGATGAAAAGACAGAATAGAAGCAGTGGGGGCAGGATAGGATGGAGGGAATTATAGTTAGTCATACACAACACGACTTTTATGGAAGTCATTTGCAAAACTACACAGATATTGCCTGCCTTCCCAAAGGGAATGGGTGGGGAAGGAGGGATGGGGAGAAACTGGAACTTAAAGTTTTAGGAACAACTGCTCAGTATTGTTCTTGCTAGTAGGAAAAAAAGAAATACAGGTAATGGGGAATAGAAAGTTATCCGGCCCAACAGGACAAAAAAGAAGATGGGGACAAGGAAAGGGAGGAATGACAGAAGAGAGGGCAGGTTTGGTGAGTCGGGAAATTAGAATGCTCAGTGTATTGGGGGGAGGGGAGGGGTCAAATGGGGAGAAAATTTGGAACCGAATATTAAGTGAAAATGAATATAAAATGTTAAATAAATAAATGTATTTTAAAAAAAGAAAATGTTCACGGTCAGAGAAGAACTCTAATTTATTGACAATATTTTTTCTGGCATTCATTACACTTTGAGGGTAGCACTTTTAGTGAATGAGAATATTAGGCTTGAACGGAAAAAAGTCTGTGATCAGTCCAGTACTCCATATCACATAATGACTTTGTCACTCTCACATCTTGTCTGTCTCTTCTCCTTATATAAAAAAGTCCCTTAAATACCAATGTTTCCTGTGAGGATGCATTCCATAAGTATGTGTACGTATATATAAATATATAAAAACTCGCTTGTTCGTATGTGTACACACACAAATATGTGTGATAGGTTTATGCTGTCAATTTATTCTCAAATTTATCTGACATCTGTATGTTAACAACCTACTTTATTTTCTGTTATGTAATAGAACATGAAGCTCTTGGGAGCATGGGGTGTCTCTACCTTTTTAATATTTGTTCTTAGTGCCGAGGAATGCCATTTCCACCCTGTACACACTATACTCTTCTCTCAGACCCCTCTCTCCCTTATCATTGCACCGTTTGCGTTACACTTGGAATCATTCCTATTATTTACTATCTTCAATCCTTCATACACTGTGCTGAAGAAAATTAAGAAAATCATATAATCTTTCTGAATGCAACAACTACCCATTAATGATTCACCACCACAACTGATTCTTCACTGCTCTTAGAGGATTGTACTACATCTACCTTATAAACTCACTATTTTACTCTCCTTACTAGCTCCTACCAATTCAGTCATCCATCCCTAAAGTTTATATTTCTCTACCTCTTGCATCTTCTTAAAAATATATATGTTTTATATTTTTGAGAAAAAAATGAGGAAAGAAACTCTTTTTCTCTCCTCTTTCTCAGCTCAAATCACTTATATAGCTTGCCCAGCTGTCTCCATCTTCACTTCATGTCACCTGCTCAAGTAGCATTATTCTTCACTAAGGCTTCAATTGCTTCCTGAGTCTTCCAATGGGTTGTTGTCCTCTCTTGTACCTAGGCTATAACTTAGTTTGTGTATCCACCAATATATTTCCTCATTTCATTCTGTCTCCACTCTTACCCATGCCTTCCATCCTAAAAAACAAAATACTCACTTGATCCTTCTGTTCTTGCCAATGATCATACTATAGTTCCTCTGCAAGTTGCAGCTAAATTCTGTGCAAAGCCAGGTACAGAATATGGCTCTACTTCTCTCCTCTCACTTTCTCCTTAACACCTTAAAATTAAGCGTCCAGCCTTATACCACCAAAACACCTCTTGAACATTTGTAACACTATCATATACGTCCAAAACAATGGCTTCTTTTCAGTGTCCTCATTTTCCTTGATCTCTACAAATTTTAGAATACTTGATTACTTGCTCATATTTAGGGGTCTCTTCATTCTAAATCTTCTGGACACCTCCTGCTTTGGGTGCTCTCCTGACCATTTCTTCCTTGTGTCCTTTCTTGGCTCCCTTTTCAGATTAGGCAGTTGAACCATATCTATACAACAAAATTCTGTCTTGGGTCCTTTCTCCTTCACTTGATGGTCTCATCAGCTCACATGGGTTCAATGACTCTGCCTTAACAAATAAGTATATTCTCTAATATACTTATCTTAGTCAAAGTCCCTCCTCACCTCCAGTATTGCTTCTCTAAAGATGATTTTTGCAAATCTCAAATTGGATGTCTACTTGATACAATATATTCAAAACGTCCAATATCAAATTCATTAACTTTCCTCTTAAGCATTCCTCGCCTCTAACTCTCCTGTCCTGTCAAGGTCATCCACAGGTTCGCATTCCATCAGCCTCAAAAAATATGAGTCACTCGGGAAAGCTCATTATCTCTCGTCCTCCATATCTATTCTCTTGCCAAGGTCTGTTCATTTCCCATTTGCACCCCATCTCAAGTATGTTCCCTTCCAGCATATAGACTACTACAATAGTCTGTCAGGAGGCCTGTCTTGCTCAAGTCTCTGCCCAGTCCAATCCATCAAAAACTCAGTCACTAAAGTGATTTTCCTAAAGTACAAAAAACAGTTGTAATTTATATTCATTCAAACCTAACCAATGAGCCACAAAGGCTTGATAAATTAGGCTGGCTTTTGTTTCACCTATTAGCGTGCCTTTAATTATTAAAATGGTTTTTCCTCTACCAGTTGAAACATGGAATAATCTTAATTTATAAAGGTCAAGGTGACCCAATGCTTTCAGGTTTTTCTTCAGCTACGAAATGATGATTAAAGAAATAGTATTAAGTAACTATTGAAATATTGATTTTTAATGACTAGGTGATTTCATAGAATGAAATTGCATTACTATTTAAAGTAACATGGGTGTGTAATGGTAATCTATAATGCTAAAGGACTACAATAAAGCGGTAGACAACATATTATCTAAATTCATCTAGTGGTAGAAAAGACCAAAACTTTCGATGGAAGTAATGAAAAAACTTGGGAAATATGCATTCTACTCAATCTCGTTTGAAAGCAGCAATTAGGAAAGCAATGTGATGACAGCCAAGAAATAGAGACATGAATCCCTGTAATAGACGCCTTATAAAATATATCGAAATTACAAACATCGAATTCTAGTGTTTGATAAACTCATCTAACCTAATTTAGTAGAGACGAAACATTATCTGAGGGGAAAACGCCTCTGAGAAAACTAGAGATCAGTCAAATGATAAAGAACAAGATCGCATTTCAGACACTAACATAAACTCCAAATGATTTCGTTTATTAGCCATAAATGAGAATAACAGAAACAAATAATAGGAAGAAGGAAGGAAAAATATGTCTTTCAGATCTATGGATAGACAAAGTCTTCATAGTCAAAGAGTTGACACAGGCAACAAAAGAAAATAAAGTGGATAATTTTAGTGAATTAAAATTTAAATATTCTTGCCGGAAAAAAAGCAATGTAACTAAAATTAGAAGGAAAACAGGTAAACAGGAAATTATTTATGGGGTTTCTTTGATAAATGTCTCATTGACAACATATATAGAAAATTTAAAAATTAATGTGAATGAGAGGTATTTGCCTCTGAAAAATTATCAGATCACCACAGGCAGGATTCAGAGGAACTAATTCAAGCTATCCATTTCCATACTGACAAAAAAGTGCTACAAAATAGGGAAAGGCAAATAAAAGAAACTATCAGGCATTATCTTAAACAAACACGATTTGGAAAGTTGCAGAAAACTAAATTGATGAATTCTAGAGGGTGTTTGGGAGAACAGGTATCCATTTGGTGGCACTGTGAACATGTCCGGTTAACCTGGAAAGAAATTTGAAGCTATGTCCGTGAATTTATTCTACTGTACATACTTTTTCACTCTGTTACTAGAACTACATCCTAAGGATATCTAGTTAGACCAGGATTTCTCTTCTGAATAAAGAAGGAACTGATATTACAATTCAAAACTTGTTGTTTCATCTGTATTGGAAAGAGTATTAAACCTCTCTCACTGTCAGAAAAGGAGACTGTACTCCTGATTCAATCAGGAGTATATTTTCAGTTAAGCAATTCCCCTCTAATATCTGGAAATTAGTCAGTATATAGGGAAATAAAGGGATTGAATAAGATAATTTTTTTAAATTTTTGGCCAGCTCAGAAATTCTTCACTCTATTACTCAGTCCCAATAAGCAAGCCTATATTTTAGAATGAGGAAACCAGGGCTGAGAAAGTTTAATGTCCCTGGTAAAGGTTACACAGCTAGGAAGTGTCACAAGCAGGATTCCAATTCTAATCTTTCTGACTTCAAGTGTAACACAGTAAGCACTTTCCAACATGAAGAGGGTTTTTCTCTCAAGTGGCCAGTGATGGAGGTAGATAAAGTATTGATTCTCGTGTTAGAGTTGTGTCAAGGAAACAAAAGTCCAGTAAGTGCTAGACATTTCACCGAAGAGATAGTTTTAATAATATTTTGAAGTAACTCACATTATGCTAACAAGAGTTCCTTGATATTTTAATTTAAAAATGTAGTGATTGTCAGATAGAAATGTAACAGGTCATATAAGTAAAAGCGTCTGTAATGTACTTAGAAGAAGTGGAGGTTCTCCTTCACCAAGGAGAACGTAGGCATGGTTCTCACTTGGTTCAGGGAGGAAGCTGCATTTTCAGACACCTGCTGGAACAAGCAGTGCATGATTGCTGTAGAGACAGAGAGACATTTAGTGATTCTATATCATGTCCTTGTTGGGCGTCTTTGGAACATTGAGTGTTTAGATGAGATTGTAATCAGGTCCAGAGGTGACAAAATACTACAAATCTTCAAGCAAGATGAGAATAGGATTACTCCTTTTCAGAGATATGGAGGAAGAGATGAAGATGTAGACTGATCTTGTCTAACTTCTCAGGGGTATGTTTGTAAGTGTACATTTGTGAGAGGATATATGTGTGTATTTGTTAGGATGGATGTGAGAAAGGTGGAAAGAGGGAAAGTTAGAATATGTCTCAGCAGAGAATGCACAAGGATTCTTTGAGTGGAAGCCAATCGAATGTTTGCTGTCTTCTTAGCTGTTCCGGTTATGGTACTGAGCATCGCCACTGCCTTGATCCCACTGGACCTTTAAAGAGAAACACAAGGATATTGTAGAGTGTCATCTGGAACAACCCAAGTATTTTTGTAGTTCGCCAGATTTCAGGAGCAATAAACCGGATGGCTAGTGAAGCAGGGGAATCCTAATTTCTTGCCCTTGTAATTCAAACAGTAAGCAATACAAATTAAATGTCAGTATTCCCATTGGTCTGTTGACTGACAGGAAAGTGGAGGGAATTTTAGCTGACTGGGCAACTCCGGTCAGAGACAGGATTCAAGCTTGGTATCTCGAGTCTTGGTGCTTCTATCATTGGTTCACAATGTCTCTCCTCAGATGAAATGAACTTTCCAGTCAGAACTCTGCCAGTAAATGATAAACAACTGACTCTCTACAAAAGTGTGTTTGACACAATTTTCATTTTAATCTGAATTATTAAGCTTCTTATCTCCTTAAGTCAGGACCATAATGAAAACAGTAAATTTTGCCATGATGTGAAGCACTTTGTGGATTTCCAAAGTGTAAAATATTCACTTTGAAAATTTGAGAATCAGCATTTCTGGTCCATTTTATGATCATTCCAGCACATCTCAGGTTCCAGTTATCCAATTCTAAAACTGCCCTCATTGACAAACATGTAGGTTGCCCTCCTCATTCTACTACACACTTTCACTGTCAAACCGAGTAAGTCACTTCTCCTATCTGGAAATTATTCTTATAATAAAAAGATAGAAATTGAAGTAGAAAATTTCAGAAAGAAATAGAAAACTCAGGAATTTTCTTCTCAAGTTATTTTTCAGTGATAGACTGTCAGTATATTCCGTTTGGGTCTGTTCTTGATGAAAATAGAAAACAAAAATCATCTGCAGGGCAAAATACATGAAGGATGGCATGGTTGTATGACAGGAATGAGGGATGTATAAATTAAAGAGCTCAAGGGAATTGTTAAGGGGCAGAGAGGAGGAAGGCAACAGATGTGATCTCTGAGGATTTTGGAAGCACGACCAATGGGGAAAAGGATATCACAACATTTGACAGTCCAAGAGAACAAATACAGGATTTCTGAGCTACCTGTCACTGTATCAGCAGCCTTCAGCATTTTCATCAGGACCAGGTGAAGAAAAGCAGCTATCAAGGATACTTTTTCTACTCAACATCACTTGTAAAGGTAAGAAGGACACCAAATTTGGGATCATAGAATGGGATCACTGGGATCCCAAATATAGAGTTAAAAGGACATTTTAATTCATCGGGTCAAATTTACACTTTTGACGGATGAGGAATCTGATGTCAAGACAGTTGAATGTGCTTTACCAGTTTCACATGCCCAGTAAATGTCTGAGATAAATTGGAAAGTTAGGCCATTCATGCTCAAAATCAATTGCTCCATGTTCTCTGCCATCTCAGTGTGGGAAGGATGTATAAAATCTCATTGTCAATTTCCATTGAGCTCTACATCGTAAGATATACTTGAACGTCTAAATACTAAAAGCAGCTCAGTTCTATACGTTGCTTTTCCAGAACACTTCTTTCTCAAGAGACCTTTTATATAGAAATTGCAAACTTTTGTACCCAACATAAAGGTGAGAGAACTCAGGTTCAGAGAAATATAGTAAGTTTCAGAGATGTGAGAAAAGTCAGATTTTTATGTCCTATACTTATTCCAAATCAAGTCGGTCCATCATCTGATGATGCTACCTTCGCTGAAATTCAAATCATAGAAAAGGATTTTCCTAGATATGGAGAATAATTAAAGATTTCATCGGATATTCTTCTCTGAGGATCATCACAAAAAATCTTGTTCTCTTGTCAAAAATAATGACAGCATGACTATCCCACAGAATAGGATCGACATCAACTTTGATTGTCCCTTACCGCATACAGAGTCTGTGATTGCTTGAAGAAGACATTTAGAAGGGACACAACATACATGTGTAGGGGCTCTGAAAAACAAGAGGAGGAAGGTTTTAGAAGCAGGTCTGCAGCTGTGTGTGAAAAGTTGGGGGCAGAATAGGAAGGGTAGACGTGCAAATTACTTAGCAAAGCGAGAGTGTGACAGAATCCCAGGGTTGCATGGGAGTCAGTTTGCCATTTTCTGAGCCATCTTACCTCGGCAACTGATGCCAGGTACTACAGCCTTCGTATTGGATGTCCAGTTCCCAGTTTCATTCCCCCAAAGACACATATTATTAACATAATTTCTGAGCTCTGTGCCCTAGCTTTTGAGCACTTCCATTACTAGGAACAATGACTGTACTACAAGAGAGAGAAAATTCTTGTACATCATTGAATGATACCTTAACTTGCAAGCAAAGGGAAGTCCTGATAAGGACCATGGTAATGTCAGCAAGGGCTAATTTCTTCCAAAGCTGCTGAGAAGACATTAGGGTTTGGATTTTCTTCCCTCTAGGTGTGTATGTGTATGTATTTGTATGTCTCCCTACATGTATTTAGTGGAAAAGGTGTGATACACAAATTTACCGATACAATTACTTCATTTAGTGAATTAATTTACCAACATTCTTTTCAGGAAATAGTTCCTTTCCCATTCCTGAGATAATACTTACTCTTCCTTAGTTTTCTTTTAGCTACTTAATCTAGGTTTTCATGGGGCAGGTTGTAGAGAGTAAACATCTCAGTGAACCCATTCAGGCTATTTGCCAAAACCACCTGATGGATATTCATCTACATCTAAAATCTTAGTGACCAAGGTGACTAAGTTTCTTAGTACCACAAACCAAAATCCCAGTCAGATGACAAAACGTCTAACACTTAAAGAGTGAAAGGATCCCAGAGACAATAAGACAAAATATCCTCATTTCACACATAAGGAAACAGAAGCTCAGTCGGGTAAAGGACCTTCCCATGGCACATACTAAGGGAGCCAAGATCTAAACCTCTCTTCTGATTCTCAAAACAAGATAATGATATTGCCACTACCTAGTGTTTCACAGTTGTGGGGATCTTATTGCGTGTAATCTCCTTTCACCATTGCAAATTAGGAGCTTCTACCCAAATAACTGGGGCTCCTGATGACTCGTAATGTACAGAGATGAACAGATCTTGTCAGGATGCCAAAGCTGCCTTTCTCCACACCTCTCCAGGGTTCACTGCTGCTCAGCAGCAGAAACAGCTTTAGCTCATGCTTATATAGTACTTTAAAGTTAACACAGCAGTTTCTACCTTTTTCTTCTCCCCAGGGCTCTAGAATAATTTCCTCCAAAATACACTGCTTCACTAGGACCATCCCAGGTCTCTGGAGCTGAATTCTTCCTTATTTTGATATAATTTGCCCAAACCCAAGTGTTTCTAAGTCAACTGAGAAAAGTGCTTTGACACTGTGCTTCGTCCTTGTAATCGTTAATATTATTACTTGGTTGTTAGAAATAAACTTCTCAATCAGAGCAATCTTTGTTCCCCTTGCTAAATGGATTCAAGTACCTTTTGCAATCTAGTTGTGCTTGGTTCTCTGCACATAGGGATGGGAAAGTGATGAGCATTAAATAAATATGCATATTTTCAAATTATGTGTTTTAAGAAGCAAGAGGAAAACAATCAAAAGAATCTTCATATCTTCAACAGTAAAAGTAAGATATTCATATGTCCCCTTCAATATAAGATGATGATGATGAAAACATAATGACCAATTACAAAAGAATTGCTTCCTTTAAATATGGCTCTTTATGAATCTAAAATACTTAAACACAAATTATGCCATTAGTACCTTGAACAGCTCCACGACTGAGAAAAATGAGTCTGAACATGTTGATATAATTTGCCCCAGATCGTACATGTATGGTCCTTCCGACTCTAGGTTTACTTATCCTTCCGCAATGTCCATTGGGATAATTTACATGGCAGGAGAGCAAAATGGCAAGAAAGACTGAGTGAATTCGTCTCCTAGATGGATTTTTTTAACTACATCAAGAAGTAATTCTCTGACAAATTCCTTGTCACTCCTTAATCACTGAGTGAGCATTGCCTCAGTAAAACTGCAACCTGCTAAGTATCTTACCTGGAAATGTCTAAAGTCACCCCTAGCATCCTGGGCCATCTCCAGTTGTCCTAATCTAACTCTCACAACTGGAACCAGATAGCTGTGGAGGAAAAAATGAGTCTAGTGACACTGCACTGATCTCTCTCACTGAAATCCAAGGTACTCACTTTTAATAGCGTCATACACCTAATATGATGGTCATCATCAGGAATGAAAGGCACATTTTAACAACATTTAGATCCTCTCTCTGTTTTGTTACTGTGGTCTTCCTGTAAGGTGTTGATCTAACCTTAGATCCTTCCTGAATGAATGCCGGTTTCCCTAGTAATCCTTATTCAAAAGGAAATTCTTTCTTTGGTAACAGGGTTGTTTATTTTACATTAATTTTCTTTTCAAAGGAACTATAGCTTCAAGTAGGGAAATTTAGATCAGATTGCACTCATGCTCTTTTACTTAGACCACAGATATTTGTTCAGAGTAGTTGAATCAAAAGCTCTTTTGAGTCAGCATGATTTAAAATCTAGGGAAAAAGAAATTGGAAAGTGCTATTTGAAATATAGAACACGTTTTGAAATCTCAAAAGAAAATTCCACCTCATAACAATAATATCAAAATAATTGATACTAAGATTGTATAATGCTTTGAATTTTAAAGGTCAAACAGAATTTGAAATTTGCCACAAATTGTTCGCTTACATGGTGGGGGTTACATTTTGAAATATATGTATGTATGTTTGTGAAACTCTACATATCATATACCTAGCAGGTACTCAGTTGCTTAATGGACTTGTGGCCTTGGGAAAATCTCTTGATTGTTCTATGATTCAGTTCAGCCATCTTTAAAAAATGTTTGTTGTGAGGATAAAAATGGGATAATTAATGCACTGAACGTTTAAAATACAAAAGAATATATAAACACTATATAAATGCTATTTAGAAATATATAATATATAAAAATAAATTGATTTTATATGTATTTATGTATGTATTCGTGTCCATATACATGTGAATATAGAAATATAATGGATTCCTATGTTAATGAAGTGGTACTATGAAGCAGGTACAGAATTAGAGATTGGAGAAGTGAAAGTCTGATTCATTCGAGGAAGATATCATTACTTTGAGTAGGGAAAATTACAGTTTATAAAGTCATTGGCATTGACTCTAGGTACAATGTGACCTCAAAATGAAAGAAAAATGGGAGAAGCAGAGGTGTCAGCAAAGGCACCTGGAGGGATGGAGCATTGCCAACCCCCTAAGGGAGGAGATGACAATGAAAATGTTTTTCTTACAAAAGATGGCACAAACTATGCTGCAACTTGTTCCCTTTGATAACTAGTCGGTGTGAACATTCACACCTCACATATCAGCAGAAGCTGCACATCAAAATTCAGGGTACTGTTTTGTTTCATTGTTTGTTTAGATCTAAGAAAATGATGGAGAACATGACATGAGTTCACAGAAAATTAGAACCACATCTTATTTTTCAGAGAGCTTGTCATTGAACATTTGCAAATACGTGGAAGCAAGTATACAAAACATGATGTGAAGAGTAGGTGCTAAGTAAATAGTCATTTTGTAGTTCCCATAGAACCCAATTCCCTCCGTAGAGATGTACAAAATATTTCCTGGAGTGCTAAAGGGATATGGCCTATCATAATGTGCTAATTACAAAGTAGAAACCTGTTCCCAAGTCCTCTTTAAGCATACGTATATGTGTTTAGACAAAAAGACAGGTAGAGTGATCAATAAGCGAATACATAGATAGATATAGATATGTGTGTGTACGGGGGGAGAGAGAGATGTATATGTGTGTATGTGCATGTATGTCTATATGTATGTATGCATGTGTGTAATCCTAAGAGAAGATCTTGAAAATGAATCAACAATCACAAGGAAGCAGCATGGCTCCATCAAGGACAAGTTAGGACTGCATTAATTCACTGTTTTTGTTGACAGTTACAAAACTGATAGATAACATGAATGCTATGAATACAATTTACCATCACGATTGGATATTCTGTCAGTAACTCCAATGGATACTTCCCCTTCCTTCTACTAAGTCATTTTATTACTCATTATGATCACTAATTCTAAGGTGACTAATGACTGTATATTTACCCTTAAATTAGATTAAAAATGAAATTTAAATTTTGGATTAAAATTTTGTCTCATTAGTTAAATTTTAATTTAATAGGTGAAAACGTCAATAAACCCTGGGATTGCAACCCAGGTTATTAAAGTTTTATAAAATAACGAAGCCTATTTTTTCATCATGTCTAGCTCACATTCTTTCCACACTTTCTTGTGCATGTGTGAATATATGTGTGTAAGTGTGTGTGTGTCTGGAAACATGAGGTCTCTGGTGGTTATTCCAAATAGACTGTTCAATGAGATCATGTTTCAAGAAGTGAGAACTTGTCAATTTTGGATATATAGAGGAGAGGAGTAGGTAACTTGAGAAGAAATCTATTTTACCCTTTATACATTGAAAATAATCATTTGTGATAGCTCTATTTATGTTTATCCTATTTACCAGATTTATTGTCAATAACCTTGGTGTTTCTTTATGCCATGCGGTTTAAGGAGCCTAGGGTATCTATGTGTGAATCTATGTGTCTATCTATCCGCCAGTCCGTCTGTCTCTCTATCTGTCTATATATGTGCCTTAGCACTATTATGCATAGTAATGCATAAGAACATGACAATAACATTTCAACATTAAAATAATGGAAGGGGTAGATTCAGAGAATTGTGGAAATATTTACATGAATGGAAATAGAGGGCAAATATATACAGAGATTACTGTACAAAGAAAAGCAATATTGAGAAAAAATTAATAGCAAATAACCCAATAATCAATAAATATTTATTAAGCACCTGCTGTTTAAGAGATTTTGCTTAGTGCTAAGAATATTTAATGGGTCAAAACCCAGTCCTGAGACTCAAGATTTTGACAATCTAATGGGCCTTACACCGAAATGACTAGGTCCAATCTACAGACAAAATGTATAAGAAATGATCAACCCAGGGAAGGCATTGGAATTCAATAACAAGGAAGATTGCAAAAAAGGAGGGATGTTTTCCTGTGGATGGTGGTTGTTCATTTAGAATGTGAAGGCAGGAACTTCTCCACTTTATTGTACAGATGAAGAAACACAGGCAAATAGTGTTAAGTGACTTTTCATGGGTCACACACTTATAAAGTGTCTTAGGCCTGATCTGAAGGCTTCCTGACTCCAAGCTGCGTTTTCTATCAATTATTGCCTAACTTGTCACCACTACCTAGATGCTCCAACGTACCATGGAGCTTGCAGAGAAGGAGTAATCTATCTTGGAGCCAAGTTTTCAACCATCTTGCTGGGTATTGGACAGAAACCTAATTCCTTATGATGGAATCAATCAATGGGGAGAGGGGAGGACTGTGGATTCCAAATATATTCCTAAAAAACTTTTAAGATGCTCAACAGTCATTTTAATTACATTCAACAACAGAGAAATACAACCAGAGAATAAAGTCTAACAAGGCTACTAACTGTCAGACCATAAGCAATCTGTACATTACACAGAAACAGAGAAATCCAAGGTTCTGACCACACATACATAGTTACAAAGCAGCAACATCTAGGTTTTCATGTTGACGGAAGAGGGTAGCCTCCCAACACCTTCCAGAATACCATCTACCACAAGAATCTTCTTCAAAAGAGTAAGCTCCAAAACAAAGCTAACCTCATAATATTTGTACACCTCTCAGAATCAGAGGCATTCCAACCCTTGTGATGCAGTGCCTAATTAACCTTTAAGAAAGATGTGGGGTTTCCTATAAAAACAAACCTGTTTTAATCAAGTATCATTTGATGGGATCCACCTGAGATCTATGAATGGGTGAGGAAGATCTTTATATTACTGGTATGTAATATATTTTGATATTTTAAGGTGTGAAATGAATGACACTGTGAGTGATGATGGTGAAAGTGGTGGTGATAATGATCAGGGGGGGCACATTACTGAAAAATTTTGAAGAAGATCAGAAATATGTAAGCTTTCCAGACTTCCTTCAAAAGCAGTCAGAAAATCACCAAAAAGTGAATGTAGAGAAGCAAAAATAAAGGAGCAAAGCAGTTGCCCTCCTAAGATGACTTGAAAGGATGTCACAAAAGATAGATTTTCAGGGGTTGAACTTTGAGCTTTGTGAAGTGTAGTCACTTTCATGTTGACTGAATTAAAGATCACTCGACACTAAGTGCAACTACTTTGAAAAGCAGTCTAGGCCTCAAAAAATTTCAACTCAACTCTCACCTAACTCCAAGGCTCTGGAACGTTCACCTCAAAAACTTTCATGTAACAAACAAAAGTTGGTTTAGTAGGAAAATATTGAAGGACCACTCCCTACCACAAACACCACTTTTGTAGAAGTCAGAAGTAGTTTTCTTGACCAGAAGTGATCCTACCCTGTTGGTGTAAGTGAGGGTGAAGTGGCACATGCCTGATGAATGCAGTACCACAGGGAGAAAAAAGATTTTTGGGACAGTGTGTCTGGGAGCCTGAATTTCGATGCAGCGAGGGGAGGGGTTCTTGAGGTTGAACCCCCAGATAGAGTTCAGAATATATCAGTACGGC
>CM053771.1:11624200-11640407 GCA_028658325.1 Potorous gilbertii | reverse complement strand
CTTAGGATTACACACATGCATAGATACATATAGACATAAATGCACATACACACATATACATCTCTCTCCCCGCCCCCATACACACACACACACACACACACACACACACACACATACATATCTGTATCTATCTATGCATTGACCTACCGATCATTCTACCTGTCTTTTTTTCTAAACACATATACGTATGCATAAAGAGGACTTGGGAACTGGTTTCTACTTTGTAATTAGCACATTATGATAGGCCATATCCCTTTAGCACTCCAGGAAATATTTTGTAAATCTCTAAGAAGGTAATTGGATTCTATGGGAACTACAAAATGACTATTTACTTAGCACCTACTCTTCACATCATGTTTTGTATACTTCCTTCCACATATATGTAAATGTTTAACGACCAGCTCTCTGAAAAATAAGATGTGGTTCCAATTTTCTGTGAACTCATGTCGTGTTCTCCATCACTTTCTTAGGTCTAAACAAACAATGAAACAAAACAGTACCCTAAGTTTTGATGTGCACCTTCTGCTGATATGTGAGGTGCGAATGTTTGCACCGAATAGTTATCAATGGGAACAAGTTGCAGCATAGCTTGTGCCATCTTTTGTAAGAAAAAATGTTTTCATTTTCTTCTCCTCCCTTAGGGGGTTGGCAATGCTCCAGTCTCTCCAGGTGCTTTTGCTGACAATTCTGCTTCCCCCATTTTTCTTTCATTCTGAGATCACACTGTACCTAGAGTCAATGACAATGACTTTAAAAATGTAATTTTCCTTACTCAATGTAATAATATCTTCCTCGAATGAATCAGACTTTCACTTCTCCAATCTCCAATTCTGTACCTGCTTCATAGTACCACTTCATTAATAAAGTATTCATTATATTTCTATATTCACACATATATGGACATGAATACATACAAATATATATATATACATATATATATATATATATATATATATGTTTATTTTAATATATTATATATTTTTAAATAGCATTTATACAGTGTTTATATGTTCTTTTATATTTGAAATGTTCACTTCATTAATTATCTCATTTCTATAGTCACAACATTCAAACTTGTTTAAAAGATGGCTGAACTGAATCAGAGAACAGTTAAGAGACTTGCCCAACACCACAAGACCACTAAGTAACTGAGTACCCGTTAGATATATGATATGTAGAGTTTCACAAACATACATACATGTATTTCAAAATGTAACCCCCACCATGGAAGTGAACCATTTCTGCCTAATTTCAAATTCAGTTTTACCCTTAAAATTCAATGCACTATACAATCTTAGTATCAATTATTATGACATTACAGTTATGAGGTGGAATTTTCTTTTGAGATTTCAAAACATGTTCCATATTTCAAATAGCACTTCCCAATTTCTTTTTCCCTAGGTTTTGAATCATGCTGACTCAAAAAAGCTTTTGAGTCAACTACTCTGAGCAAATATCTGTGGTCTGAGTAAAAGAGCATGATTGCAATCTGACCAAAATATCCCTATTTAAAGCTATAGTTCCTTTGAAAAGAAAACAAATGTAAAGGAAACAACCCTGTCACCAAAGAAAGAATTTCCTTTTGAATAAGGATTACTGGGAAAACTGGCATTCATTTCAGGAAGGATCTAAGGTTAGATCAACATCTTACAGGAAGACTACAGTAACAAAACAGAGAGATGATCTGCACCTTGTTAAAATGTTCACTTCATTCCCGATGATGATCATCATACTAGGTGTATGACACTATGAAAAGTGAGTACCTTGGATTTCAGTGAGAGAGAGCAGTGCCGTGTCACTAGGCCCATTTTTTTCCTCCACAGCTGTCTGGTTCTAGCTGTGAGAGTTACATCAGGACAACTGGAGATTGCCCAGGATGCAGGGGGTGACTTTAGACATTTCCAGGTAATATACTTAGCAGGTTGCAGTTTTACTGAGGCAATGCTCACTCAGTGATTAAGGATTGACAAGAAATTTGTCAGAGAATTACTTCTTGATTTAGCTAAAAAAATCCATCTAGGATACCAAGACACTCAGTCTTTCTTGCCATTTTGCTCTCCTGCCGTGCAAATTATCCCAGTGGAAATTCCAGAAGGATAAGTAAACCTAGAGTCTGAAGGACCATACATGTATGATCTGGGGCAAATTATTTCAACATGTTCAGACTCATTTTTCTCAGTCGTGGGGCTGTTCAAGGTACTAATGGCATAATTTGTGTTTAAGTACTTTATATTCATAAAGAGCCATATTTAAATGAAGCTATTCTTTTGTAATTGCTCATTTATTTTTTTCATCATCATCATCATCTTACATTGAAGGGGGCATATGAATATCTTACTTTTACTGTTGAAGATGTGAAGATATGAAGATTCTTTTTATTGTTTTCCCCTTGCTTCTTAAAACACATAATGTGAAAATATGCATATTTATTTAATATTCATCACTTTCCCATCCCTATCTATCCAGAGAACCAAGCACAACTAGATTGCAAAAGGTACTTGAATCCATTTAGCAAGGGGAACAAAGATTGCACTGATTGAGAAGTTTATTTCTAGCCACCCAGTAACAATATTAACAATTACAAAGACAAAGCACAGTATCAAAGCATTTCTCTCAGTTTACTTAGAAACACTTGAATTCAGGCAAAATATATCAAAATAAGGAGGAGTAAAGCTCCAGAAACCTGGGATAGTCCTAGTGAAGCAACATATTTTGGAGGAAATTGTTCTAGAGCCCTTCGGAGAAGAAAAACTTAGAAACTGCTGTGCTAACTTTAAAGTAGTATATAAGCATGAGCTAAAGCTGTTTCTGCTGCTGAGCAGCAGCGAACCTTTTAGAGGTGTGGAGAAAGGCAGCTTTGGCATCCTGACAAGATCTGTTCAGCTCTGCACATTACAAGACATCAGGAACCCCAGTTATGTGGGTAGAGGATTTTAATTTGCAATGGTGAAAGGAGATTACACGCAATAAGATCCCCACAACTATGAAATACTAGGTAGTGACAATATCATTGTCTTGTTTTGGGAATCAGAAGAGAGGCTTAGGTCTTGGTTCCAGTACTACGTGCCATGGGAAGATCCTTTACCTGACTGAGCTTCTGTTTTCTTATTGTGAAATGAGGTTATTGGATCTTTTTGTCCCTGGGATCCTTTCACTCTTTAAGGTTTAGACTTTCTGTCATCTGACTGGGATTTTGGTTTGTGATACGAAGAAACTTAGTCACCTTGGTAGCTCAGATTTTAGATGTAGGTGAATATCCATCAGGTGTTTTTGGCAAATAGGCTGAATGGATTAACTGAGATGTTTACTCTCTCCAACCTGCCCCACGAAAACCTAGATTAAGGAGCTATAAGAAAACTAAGGAAGAGTAAGTATTATCTCAGGAATGGGAAAAGAACTATTTCCTGAAAAGAACGTTGGTAAATGAATTAACAGAATGAAGTAATTATGTCAGTAAACCTGTATCACACACCTTTTTCACTAAATATATATAGGGAGAAATACAAATACATACACATACACACCTAGAGGGAAGCAAATTCAGACCCTAATGACTTCTCAGTAGCTTTGGAAGAAATTAGCCCTTGCTGACATTACCATGGTTCATATCAGGACTTCCCTTTGCTTGCAAGTAAAGGTATCATTCAATGATGTACTGAAGTTTTCTCTCTCTTGTAATATAGTCATTTTCCTTAGTCATGGAAGGACTCAAATGCTAGGGCACAGAGCTCAGCAATGATGTTAAGAGTGAGTGTCTTTGGAGGAATGAAACTGGGAATTGGACATCCAATAGGAAGGATGTAGTGCCTGGTATCAGTTACCGAGGTAGGATGGCTCAGAAAATGGCAAACTGACTCCAATGCAACCCTTGGATTCTGCCACACTCTCGCTTTGCTTGCTTATTTGCACGTCTACGCCTCCTATCCTGCCCCCATTTTTCCACACATAGCTGCAGACCTGCTTCTAATATCTTCGGTCTCTTGTTTTTCAGAGACTCTACACATGTCTAATGTGTCCCTTCCAAATGTCTTCTTCAAGCATTCAGAGACTCTGTATGCGGTAAGGGACAATCAAAGTTGATCTTGATCCTATTCTGTGGGATGATCATGCTGACACTATTTTTGGCAAGAGAACCTAATTTTTTGTGATGATCCTCAGAGAAGGATATTCCATAGACTGTTTAATTATTCTCCATATCTAGTTAAATACATTTCTATGATTTAAATTTCAGCGAAGGTACCATCATCTGATGATGGGTCGATTTGATTTGAAATAAGTATAAGACATAAAAATCTGACTTTTCCCACATCTCTGAAACTTACTGCATTTCTCTGAACCTGAGTTCTCTCAACTTTATGTTGGGTACCAAAGTTTGCACTTTCTATATAAAAGGTCTCTTGAGAAAAAAGTGTTCTGGAAAAGCAACATATGAAAGTGAGCTGCTTTTAGTATTTAGTCTTTCAAGTATATCTTACGATCTAGAGCTCAATGGAAATTGACAATGAGCTTGTATCCATCCTTCACACACTGAAATGGCATAGAACATGGAACAATTGATTTTGAGCATGAATTGCCAAACTTTCAGTTTTATCTCAGACATTTACTGGGCATGAGAAACCTGTAAAGCACATTCATCTGTCTTGACATCAGTTTCCTCATCTGTCAAAAGTGCAAGTTTGACCCGATAATTTAAAGTGCCCTTTTAACTCTATATTTGGGATCCCAGTAATCCCATTCTAAGATCCCAAATTTGGTGTCCTTCTTACCTTTACAAGTGATGTTGAGTAGAAAAAATATCAAGCTGCTCTTCTTCACCTGCGTCCTGATGCAAATGCTGAAGGCTTCTGCTACACTGACAGGTAGCTCAGAAATCCTATATATGTTCTCTTGTACTGTCAAATGTTGTGATATCCTTTTCCCCATTGATCGTGCTGTCCAAATCCTCAGAGATCACATCTATCGCCTTAATCCTCTCTGCCCCTAACAATTCCCTTGAGTTCTTTAATTTATACATCCCTCATTCTTGTCATACAAACATGCCATTCGTCATGCATTTTGCCCTGCAGATGATTTTTGTTTTCTATTTTCATCAAGAACAAACCCAAACGGAATATACTGACAGTCTATCACTGAAAAATAATTTGAGAGGGCAATTCCTGAGTTTTCTATGACTTTATGAAATTTTCTACTTCAATTCCTATCTGTTTATTATAAGAATAATTTCCAGATAGGAGAAGTGACTTACTCGGTTTGACACGGAAGGTTTGTAGTAGAATAAGGAGGGCAGCCCACATTTTTGTCAATGAGGGCAGTTTTAGAATTGTATAATTGGAACCTGAGATGTGCTGGAATGATCATACAATGAACCAGAAATGTTGATTCTTAAATTTTCAAAGTGAATATTTTACACTTTGGAAATCCACAAAGTGCTTCACATCATGGTAAAATTTACTGTTTTCATCATGGTCCTGACTTAAGGGGATCAGAAGCTTCATAATTCAGATTAAAATGAAAATTGTGTCAAACACACTTCTGTAGAGAGTCAGTTGTTTATCATTTATTGGCAGAGTTCTGATTGGAAAGCTCAATTCGTCTTAGGAGAGACATTGTGAAGCAATGATAGAAGCACCAAGACTCGAGATGCCAATCTTGAACCCTGTCTCTGACTAGAGTTGCCCAGTCAGCTAAAATTCTGTCCACTTTCCTGTCATTCATCAGACCAATGGGAATACTGACATTGCATTTGTGTTGCTCACTGTTTGAATTACAAGGGGAAGAAATTAGGATTCCCCTCCTATAATAGCCATCGGGTTTATTGCTCCTGAAATCCAGTGAACTACAAAAATACTTGGCTTGTTCCAGATGACACTCTAAAGTATCCTTGTGTTTTTATCTTTGAAGGTCCAATGAGATCAAGGCTGTGGCGATGGTAAGTAACAGAACCAGAACAGCTAAGAAGACAGCAAAGATTCGATTGGCTTCCACTCAAAGAATCCCTGTGCATTCTCTGCTGAAACATACTCTAACTTTCCCTCTTCCCACCTTTCTCACATCCATTCTCACAAATACACACTTATATCCTCTCACAAATGTACACTTACAAACGTACCCCTGAGAAGTTAGACAAGATCAGTCTACATCTTCATCTATTCCTCCCTATCTCTGAAAAGGAGTAATCCTATTCTCATCTTGTTTGAAGATTTGTAGTATTTTGTCACCTCTGGGCCTGATTACAATCTCATCTAAACACTCAATATTCCAAAGATGCCCAACAAGGACATGATATAGAATGACAAAATGTCTCTCTGTCTCTACAGCAATCATGCACTGCTGGTTCCAGCAGGTGTCTGAAAATGCACCCTCCTCCGTGAACCAAGTGAGAACCATGCTTACGTTCTCCTTGGTGAAGGAAAATCTCCACTTCTAAGTATATTACAGACTCTTTCACTTATATGACCTGTTACATTTCTATCCGAGAATCACTTGTTTTTTAATTTAAAATACCAAGGTTGTCCTGTTAGCATAATGTGAGTGACTTCAAAATATTAATAAAACTGTCTCTTGGGTGAAATGTCTAGCACTTACTGGATTTTTGTTTCCTTGTCCCAACTCTAACATGAAAATCAGTACTTTATCCACCTCCATCAATGGCCACTTGAGAGAAAAATCCTCTTCATGTTGGAAAGTGCTTACTGTGTTACACTTCAAGTAAGAAAGATTAGAATTAGAATTCTGCTTCTGACACTTCCTAGCTGTGTAACCTTTACCAGAGACATTAAACTTTCTCAGCGCTAGTTTCCTCACTCTTAAAAATAAGCTTGCTTATTGGGACTGAGTAATAGAGTGAAGAGAGAATTTCTGAGCTGGCCAAAAATTTAAGAAATTGTTTCCTTCAATCCCTTTATTTCACTACATACTTACTAATTTCCAGATATTTGAGGGGAATTGCTTAACTAAATTATACATCTCCTGATAGAGTCTAGAGTGCAATCTCCTTATCTGACAGTGAGAGAGCTCCAAATTTCTTTCCAGGTTGACCAGACATGTTCACAGTGCCACCAAATGGATACCTGTTTTCCCAAACACCCTCTAGAAATCATCAATTTAGTTTTCTGGCAACTTTCCAAGTCGTGTTTGTTTAAATTGATGCCTGATAGTTTCTTTGATTTGCCTTTCCCTAATTTGTAACACTTTTTTGTCAGTATGGAAATGGTTAGCTTGAATTAGTTCCTCTGAATCCTGCCTGTGGTGATCTGTTCATTTGTCAGGCAGAAATATATCTCATTCATATTAATTTTCAAATTTTCTATATATGTTGTCAATTGAACATTTATCAAAGAAACCCTGTAAATAATTTCCTGTTTATCTGTTTTCCTTCTAATTTCGGCTACATTGCTTTGTTTCCTGCAAGAATATTTAAATTTTAATTTACTGAAAATTATCCATTTTATTTTCTTTTGTTGCCTCTCTCACCTTTCTAACTATGAAGACTTTCTATATCCATAGATTTGAAAGACATATTTTTCCTTCCGTCTTCCTATAATTTATTTCTGTTCTCATTTATGACTAATAAAGGAAGTCATCTGGAGTTTATGTTAGTGTCTGAAGTGCGATTTTCTTCTTTATCATTGGACTGATCTCCAGTTTTCTCAGAGGCGTTTTCCCCTGAAATAATGAGTCTTCTCTACTAAACAAGGTTCGTTGAGTTTATCAAACACTATAAATCTGTTTGTAATTTCGACATATTTTATAAGGCATCGATTACAGGGATTCCTGTCTCTATTTCTTGGCTATCATCACACTGTTTTCCTCATTGCTGTGTTCAAACGAGATTGAGTAGAATGCATTTTTTCCCAAGTTTTTTCATTACTTCCATCGAAATTTTTGGCCTTTTCTACCACTAGATGAATTTAGATAATATGTTGTCTAGTGTTTTCTTGTAGTCCTTTGGCATTAGAGATTACTATTACACAACCATGTTAGTTTAAATAGTAAAGCGATTTCATTCTATGAAATCACCTAGTCATTAAAAATCAATATTTCTCCAATTACTTAATACTATTTCTTTAATCATCATTTTGCAGCTGAAGAAAGGCCAGAAAGCATTGGGTCACCTTGACCTTGACCTTGCTAAATTAAGATTATTTCAGGTCCCAACTCGTGGAGGAAAAGCCATTTTAATAACTAAAGGCACACTAGTAGGTGAAACAAAAGCCAGCCTAATTTATCAAGCTTTTGTGGTGCATTGGTTAGGTTTGAATGAATATAAATTGCAATTGTAATTTGTACTTTCGGAAAATCACTTTAGTGACTGAGTCTGTGTTGTATTGGACTGGGCAGAGACTTAAGCAAGACAGGCCTCCTGACAGACAATTGTAGTAGTCTATGTGTTAGAAGGGAACACACTTGCGAGGAGGTGCAAATGGGAAATGAAGAGACCTTGGCAAGAGATTAGATATGGAGGATGAGAGATAATGAGCTTTCCCGAATGACTCATATTTTTTGAGGCTGATGGAATGGGAACCTGTGGATGACCTTGATAGTACACGGGAGTTAGAAGTGAGGAATGCTTAAGAGGAAAGTTAATGAATTTGATATTGGACGTTTTGAATGTATTGTATATAATAGATATCCAATTTGATATTTGTAAAAGTCATTTTTAGAGACGCAATACTGGAGTTGAGGAGGGACTTTGACTAGAATAAGTATATTAGAGAAGCTACTTATCTGTCAAGGACAGAGTCATTAAACCCATGGGAGCTGATGAGACCATCAAGTGAAAGAGATAGGGCCTAAGACAGAACTCTGTTGTATACATATTGTTCAATGACATGAACTGAAAAGTAAACCAAGAAAGAACACCGGGAATAAATTGTGAGGAAAGCACACAGAGCAGGAGGTGTCCAGAAGATTTAGAATGAAGAGACCCCCAAATATGAGAAAGTAATCAAGTATTCTAAAATTCGTAGAGATCAAGGAAAATAAGGACACTGAGAAAAAGTCATTGTTTTTGACATTAATGATAGTATTACAAATTTTCAAGAGGTGTTTTGGTGGTATAAGGCTGGAAGCTGAATTTTAAGGTGTTAAGGAAAAAGTGAGAGGAGAGAAGTAGAGCCATATTCTCTATCTGACTTTGCACAGAATTTAACTGCTACATGCAGAGGAATTACAGTATGATCATTGACAAGAACAGAAGAATCAAGTGAGTATTTTGTTTTATAGGATGGAAGGCATGGGTAAGAGTGGAGACAGAATGAAATGAGAAAATAGATTGGTGGATACTCAAACTAAGTTATGTCCTAGGTATAACAGAGGGAAACAACCCATTGGAAGACCCAGGAAGCAATTGAAGCCTTAGTAAAGACGGATGCTACTTGATCAGGTGACGTGAAGCGAAGATGGAGACAGCTGCACAAGCCATATAATATAAGTGATTTGAGCTGAGAAAGAGGCGAGAAAAAGTTTCTCTCCTCATTTTTTTCTAAAAAAATATAAAACATGTATATTATTTGAGAAGATCCGAGAGGCAGAAAAATATAAACTTTAAGGATGGATGACAGAAACGGTAGGAACCACTAAGGGGAGTAAAATAGTGAGTGGATAAGGCAGATGTAGTACAATCCACTAAGAGCAGTGAACATTCAGTTGTGGTGGTGAATCATTAGCGGGTACTTGTTGCATTCAGAAAGCTTATGTGATTTTCATCATTTTCTTCAGCACAATGTATGTAAGAATAAAGGTAGTAAATAATAGCAATGATTCCAAGTGTAATGCAAACGGTGCAATGATAAGGGAGAGAAGGATCTGAGAGCATAGTACAGTGTGTGCAGTGTGGAAATGGCATTGGTAGGCAGTAAGAATAAATATAGAAAAGGTAGACACCTTATGCTCCCAAGAGCTTCATGTTCTATTAGACAACAGAAAATGAAGTAGGTTGGTAACATACAGATGTCAGATAAATTTGAGTATAAATTGCTTGCATAAACCTCTACAAACATATCTGTGTGTGTACACGTACAAACAAGCGAGTTTTTATGTTTTTATGTTTATATACATATGTGTATAATTTGTATATATATATATATTAAAGCAAAGGCCTTTGAGTGGAACAAGAGAACACCTGTTTCCATTTACCTAAATGCAATAAAACTTCACTCATGCATCCTCACAAGAAACATTGGTATTTAAGAGACATTTTGAATGTATGAAGAGATAGACGAGATGTGAGAGTGACAAAGCCATTATGTGATATAGAGTACTGGACTGATCACAGATTTTCCCTTTCAAGCCTAACATTCTCATTCATTAAAAGTGCTACCCTCAAGGTGTAATGAATGCCAGAAAAAATACTGTCAATAAATTCAAGTTCTTCTCTGAGCATGAACATTTACTTTTTTTTTTAAATAAATTTATTTATTTAACTTTTTATATTCATTTTCACAACATTTTGGTTCCCAAATTTTCTCCCGATTTGGCCCCTCCTCTCACCCCAATACATGGCGAATTCTAATTTTCCGGTCACCAATCTCACCTCTCTTCTATCATCCATCCCTTCCCTTGTCCCCATATTCTCTTTTGTCCTGTAGGGCCAGATAACTTTCTATTCCCCATTACCTGTATTTTCTTTTTCTTGCTAGCAAGAAAAATACTCTACAGTTGTTCATAAAACTTTGAATTTCAGCTTCTCTCCATCCCTCCTTCCCCACCAATTCCCTTTGGGAAGGCAGGCAATTCAATTTCGGCCATATCTGTGTACATATTTTTCCGTCCTTTAGTTAAATGTGATGAGAGTAAGCTTCATGTTTTTATCTCAGCCCTCCTTTTATGTAGCCATTCACTGATAGATTTTTTGCTATAAATTGCAGAGCTGTTATATTATCTACATATATTATTGTAACATTAGGTTTCTACCATCTATATATGAGATTGTCTTGTAATGGAAGAACTAAAATGTGAATCAATAGCATGATTATATCAGTTAATCAAGAGTTCATGAAATAAATTCTTCAACTTTGTGTGATTGTCAACAGATTTCCTAAGGTACAGAAAATATATGCTTTGGCTGATTTCATTTAATTCTATTTGTAAAGGTCGTAAAAAGCATTACTTTTTGGTAAGAACCCGAAAAGTGCTTGAAAGCTATTTGGAATATTTTCTCCATAGATCTACCAAGTTATCCATGGACACAGGGCCATCATGCTGACTTCACTGTTGTATACCAGTGAATCCAGGACAGTATGTCAGTGCTTTGCCAGAAGAAACGGGATCACTTCATTTTACATTTTCTTAGGAAGGTTCTGATCACCTAACAAAATCAGTAAGATACCAGATACTCAGATATTCCTTGAACAAACCTGCCAAGCATTTAAGCCCTACCATACAGAGTGCAGCTACAATGGGCTGGCCATATTCAAATTCAAAAGTCAACTTGCCAAAAGTGAAACACTTGCAAAGAGTAAATCCTCAAATGTTGGTCTGAAGTGATAAAAACACACTCTTAAGGTCTCTCTTAAGATCTTTCCAATTGTGTGACTTCGCAGACACTACCACAGTACCTCTAAGCATGGCATGCCCACCTCACAGCAGGTACTCTGTTCTATCAGCAAAATAGATTTGGAGTAGCTCAAAAGAAAATGATACGCGTAAATGTAAAGAATTACCTCCAAAATCTTCACATGGTCTGTTTGAACGTGACCTGTGGTAAAGGATTATGAACTGATTTTGGTCTGATTAGTGAGAGTGGGAAACACCATAAGTTGACTGTGGCATAGTGATGTCATCTTACCTGTCTTCAAGAAAGAAGGACAAACAAGCATGGGCATTGAATCTAATTTAAACAAATATAAATTTCTCTGAGTAAGTGTCTTCCCTAATACCTGTTTCAGGGCACATAAGACATCTTTATTTCTGAGACTGTAGATTGTGGGGTTGAGCATGGGAGTAAGAATAGTATATTGGATGGCTAAGACCTTTTCCTGACTTGTAGTTTGATAAGATTTTGGCCTGAAGTATGCAAAGAAAAATGGTCCATAGTACATGGCAACCAAAATCAGATGGAAAGAACAAGTGTAGAACCCTTTTTTCTGGACTTCAACAGATTTCATGTGAAGTACAATATGGAGAATCTGAGCATAAGAGGCAAGAATTTTTCAAAAGGGAATAACAACGACAGTGCCCAAGCAGATACCTCCACCCACAGATACCAAAGTTCAGTGAGAGACCTTTTTGGCTGTCCGAAAGGGGAATGGGGAGTCTCCATAACTCAGTCCCCTCGGGAGGCAGCAGTGGATTCAGTGGCAGACAGGGGCTCCCAAGGCATGCAGGAGCCCAGATCCATTATTGACGGTCTCCACGTAAATCCCCTGAGGGAATTGAGCCAATTGTGATGGTCCTGCCCCACCCCAGGAACTAAACTTAATCTCAACCAGAACAGCAGCCCTGCACCCACCCAAGAAGTTGAACTTAGTCTCACACTGAGTAGCAGACCCACCCCCACTGAAAGCCCTGAAGCTTGGAAGCAGTATTTGAATCTCAGACTTCAAGCACTAGCTGGGCAGATCAGGAGGCAAGACTGGGGTGCAGAGGAATCTCAGAAGTCAAGGAACTGGGAAAATGTCCAGAAAATGGAAAAAAATATAGGACCAGAGAAGGTTACTTTCTTAGTGAACAGATATCTCTTCCCTTCCGTTCTGGTGAGGAAGACCAATGGTTACCATCAGGAAAGGCACAGAAGTCAAGGCTGCTGTACTCCAACCATCCAAAATAAATATTCAGTGGGCTCAGGCCATGGAAGAGCTCAAACAGGATTTTGCAAATCAAGTTAGACAGGTGGATGAAAAACTGGGCAGAGAAAGTAGAGAGATGCAAAAAAGCATGAAAAACAGGTCAACACTTTGCTAAAGGAGACCCAAAACAATGCTGAAGAAAATACCACCTTGAAAAATAGGCTAACTCAATTGGCAAAAGAGGTTCAAAAAGTCAATGAGGAGGAGAATACTTTAAAAAATAGAATTAAACAAATGGGAAAAGAGGTTCAAAAGCTCCCTGAAGAAAATAGTTCTTTCAAAATTACAATTGAACAGATGGAGGCTAATGACTTTATGAGAAACCAAGAAATCACAAAACAAACCAAAAGAAAGAAAAAATGGAATCAAATATGAAATGTCTCATTGGGAAAACAATTGACCTCGAAAATACATCCAGGAGAGACAGTTTAAAAATTATGGGACCACCTGAAAGCCATGATCAAAAAAAGAGTCTAGACATCATCTTTCACGAAATTTTCAAGGAAAACTGCCCTTATATTCTAGAACCAGAGGGCTAAATATGCATTCAATGAATCCACTGATCACAGCCTGAAAGAGGTCAAAAAGAGAAACTACTAGGAACATTGTGGTCAAATTCCAGACTTCTCTGGTCAAGGAGAAAATATTGCAAGCAGCTGGAAAGAAATAATTCAGGTATTGTGGAAATACAATCAGGATAACACAAGATCTAGCAGCTTCTACATTAAGTGATTGTGGGCATGGAATATGATATTACAGACGTCAAAGGAACTAGGACTAAAATGAAGAATCATCTACCCAGCAAAACTGAGGGTAGCACTTCAGGAGAAAGAATGGTTTTTCAATGAAATCGAGGACTTTCAAGCATTCTTGATGAATTGACCAGAGCTGAAAAGAAAATTTGCCTTTCAAACACAGAAATGAAAAGGAGCATGAAAAGGTAAAGAGGAAAAAAAAGTCATAAGGGACTTATTAAGTTGAACTGTTTACTTTCCTACATGGAAAGACAGTATTTGGAACTCTTTAAACTTCTCAGTATCTGGGTAGATGGTGGTATTACACATGCACACATATACACACACACACACACTCACACATACACACGTGCATGCACACACAGAGATAGAGAGCACAGAGTGAATTGAATAGTGTGGGATCATATCTTAAAAAAATGAATTTAAGCAGTCAGAGAGAAATGTATTGGGATGAGAGAGGGAGAAATGGAATGGGGCAAATTATCTCTCATAGAAGAGGCAGGCAGGAGACTTTTTAGTGTAGTGAATAAGTGGGGAGGTGAGAGATAGACACGAATTTTAATGTCATCACATTCGACTAAGGAAGGAATAAAATGCACACTCATTTTCATATGAAAACCTATCTTACAATACAGGAAAGCAGAGGAGAAGGGGATAAGAAGGGTGGAGGCTATGTTAGAAGGGAGGGCATTGGGAGGAGGGAGCTATTTGAAGTCCACACACTTGGGGAGAGACAGGATCAAAAGAGAGAATAGAAGTAATGGGGGTTATAATAGGATTGAGGAAAATATAGTTAATCTTACACAACACGACTATTATCGAAGTCATTTGCAAAATTACATAGATATGACCTATATTGAATTGCCTTCGTTCCCAAAAGGAATGGGTGGGGAGGGATGGGGAGAAATTGGAACTGTAGAGTATTGTTCTTGCTACTAGAACCAAAGAAATATAGATGATGGGGTTCTGTGGCCCTACAAGGCAAAAGAGATGATGGGGACAAGGGAAGGGAGGGATGATTGAAGAGAGGACAGACTGGTGATATGGGAAATTAGAATGCTTGGTGTATTAGGGTGGGGGGAGGGGACAAGTGGGGAGAAAATTTGGAACCTAACACTTTATGAAAAAGAATGTGATAAAGTTAAATAAATAAATTTAAAAATAAAAAAAGTAAAGGCACACTCACACATAAAAAACTTAGGAGTTGAAAATGCTATCTACATCCAGAGAAAGAAGAATGTATTGTGAAAGCAGACAGAAGCATACTATTGGGTTCCTTTTCCTTTTGGTTTTGTGTTTGTTGTGGATTTCTTTTTTTTGGTGACCAATTCTTCTTTGAAATATAAATAATGTGAAAATATGTTTTATATAGTTGCACATGTTTGGCTTATATCAGATTGTAGGTCATCTTGTGGAGTGGGGAAGTAAAGGAAAGTGACAAAGTTTAAAATTCAAAATTTTTTAAAAGTGAATGTTGAAGCCTAATACTAAATAAATTAAGAAAACTGGTTTTTTCATTCGGTTAAATTTCTTTTCATAATTTTATTTGGTTTCGTTTATTTTTTCCCAGTTTCTCTCATATTCCCGTATTTGAATTTCAAATTCCTTTTAAGCTCCTTGTATATTTTTTGGGTGGTGCTTGAAGGAATCTCTAAGGTTTCAGTAGCTTCTTTTTACCTTACTATTTTTTTTTCTGTATACGTGAACACTTATTCTTTCAAAAAAGGTAACTTTGTATGTTTGGATTACTGTTCCTATGCTTACTCATTTTTATTTTGTTTTATTTTTAGTAACTTCTTAATATACTGAGGGTTTAGTCTTAAATAGTGAGTAATATTGACCAGGCCTCAGGTCAGTTTCACTGTTATTTTCTGAATTACATCTGAGGGTTCAACCTCAAGAACTCCTCTCCTCTCCTGAGATGAAATCGGGGCCCCAAAACACACTGTCCCCAAAATGGTTTTTCTCCCTCTGGTACTGCACTCATTAGACATGTGCCACCTCAACCTCACCTACATCCACACGGTAGCATCACTTTTGTTCAAAAAAATCTATTTCTGGATTACACAAAAAGTGGTATTTGTGGTTGGAAGTGGTCCGTCAATATTTTCACACTGAACCATCTGCTGGTTGTTAGATGGAAATTTGTGAGGTGAAAGTTACTGATGTAAGGAATGAGGTGAGAGTTGAGGTGAAATTTTTTGAGACTTAGACTTCTTGTCAAAGGAGGTGTACTTAGGGCCTATTCTTCCCTAATACTGTCAACATGAATGTATCTGCACTTCGCTGAGGTCAACCCTCAATCCGTAGAAATCTGTCTTTTGTTGACATCCTCTCAAGTCATCTTAAGAGGATAACTACTTGGCTCCTTTATTTTTGCTTCTCTACATTCACTTATTGGTGATTTTCTGACTGTCTTTGAAGGATGTCTGGAAAGCTTGGATATTTTTTACCATCTTTATAAACTTCCAGTAATGTGTGTCTAAATACTCATCACCATTATTACCACCATCATCATCACTCACACTGTCTTTCATACCACAGCTTAAATCTTGAAAATATTTTACATATCTGTAATATAAATATCTTCCTCAATCATTAATAAATCTCATGTGGGTCATACGAAGAGAAACTTGAGTAAAGGAAGTTTATTTTGTAAGAGAG
>CM053771.1:11599935-11623700 GCA_028658325.1 Potorous gilbertii | reverse complement strand
CTTGAAAGTCCTCTATTTCATTGAAAGACCTGTTTTTCACCTGAAGTATTATCCTCAGTATTGCTGGGTAGGTGATTCTTGGTTTTAGTCCTAGTTCCTTTGACTTCTGGAATATCCTATTCCAAGCCCTTTGATCCCTTAGTGTAGAAGCTTCTAGATCTTGTTTAATCCTGATAGTATTTCCATAATACTGGAATTGTTTCTTTCTAGCTACTTGCAATATTTTCTCCTTGACCTGGGAACTCTGGAATTTGGGCACAGTGCTCCTAGGAGTTTCTCTTTTTGGATCTCTTTCAGGTGGTGATTTGTGGATTCCAAGAATACTTATTTTGCCTTCTGGTTCTAGAATATCAGGGCAGTTTTCCCTGACAATGTCATGAAGGATCATTTCTAGGCTTTTTCTTTGATCATGGCTTTCACGTGGTGTTATAATTTTTAAATTTTCTCTCCTGGATCTATTCTCCTGGTCAGTTGTTTTCCCAATGAGATATTTCACATTCTCTTCCATTTTTTCATTCTGTTGAGTTTTTTTGTGATTTGTTGGTCATTAGCCTCCATCTGCTCCATTCTAATTTTGTGAGAACTATTTTTTTCAGCGAACTTTTGAACCTCTTTTTCCACTTGGCTAATTCTGCTTTTGAAAGCATTCTTCTCCTTGTTGACTTTTTCAAGCTCATTTGCCAATTGAGTTATCCTTTTTTTCAGGGTGTTATTTTCTTCAGCATTTTTTTGTGTCTTCTTTAGCAAGGTGTTGACGCATTTTTCATGCATCTCTCTCATTTCTCTTCCCAGTTTTTCCCTTCACCTGTCTAACTTGATTTTCAAAATCCTTTTTGAGCTCTTCCATGGTCTGATCCCATTGGATATCTATTTTAGATGTTTGGGATACAAAGGCCTTGACTCCTATGTCTTTCTCTGATTGTAAGCATTGTTCTTCCTCATCAGAAATGAAGGAAGGAAACATCTCCTCACCAAGAAAGTAACCTTCTATGGTCTTATAATTTTTCCCTTTCCTGAGCATTTTCCCAGCTAGTCATTTGACTTCTGAGATTCCTCTCCACCCCTGTGCAGATCCGCCAAGGTAGTGTTTGGGGTATGAGATTCAAATGCTGTTCCCCAACCTCAGCGCTTTCAGGATCAGGCCTTGCTGCTGTTCAATGTAAGCTTAAGTTGTGGTGCTCAGGTGGGGGCAGGGCTTCCTTCCAGGCTCAGCTCCCTCAGGGGTTTTATGTGGAGTCATTCAGTAATGGACCTGAGCTTTTGCCTGCTCCAGAAGCCTCTGGCCACCCTCTGCCTCTGCTGTTGCCTCCCGAGGGGGCCTGATTTGTGGAGATATCCCACTCCCCTCTTAGCCAGAACAGAAGTCTCTCTCACTGACTTGTGTGCTTTGGGGTGGAGTGACCTTTGCGGCCGCCAGAGATTCTGTCCCTGAAGCCTGCTCAGATCTGTTCCTCTCCTGGCCAGGGAAGGGTTAGGCTCTTCACCCGTCTGGTGCACGACAGACTTTTGGAGGCGGTTTTTCGGGGCCCTCTGGCATGGAAATCTCCTTCACTCCGTTGTTGTGTGGCTTCAACTGCTCCAGAATTTGTTGGGAGTTTTTTTTTCAGGAAATCCTTGGCCTGTGTATTGGAAGCTAGCATGTGGGATTCTTTCTCCTCCATCCTGGCTCCTCCCCAATATTTTGACTTTCTTTAAAGGAAACTACTACCAAAATCTTTGGTTAAGCATTCTGACAATTTCAATTGACAACTTGTAATATAACATTTAATAAAGCAAAGTAAAAATGAGTAAGCAAAGGAAAAGTAACCCAAACATAGAGAATTACTTTCTCGTAAAGAAGAAGTGGTTTCATGTACAGAAGATGTTAATGAGGTTAAAAAAAATTGCTATCCTAGAGATTCACTTCAAGTGGTCAAGAGTTTCCTGAAAATCTAGGAAGAACCTGAAAGGAATTTGAAGTTCAAATAGGAGGAATTGATGGTGAAAGGTAACAAATAAATAAACCTAAGAAAGATATGATAAGAGAGCAAAGCAAATAAAAGAAAATTCTTATTTTTCAATATATATTCGTTTAGTATTAGTTTTCAACATTCACTTTTAAAGGATTTTCAGTTTTACATTTTGTCAAATTTTTTTCCCTCCTCCCTACCCTAGATGTCCTACAATGTGATATAAGCTATACATGTGCAACTGTATTAAATATATTTTCATATTAGTTGTATTTTAAAAAAGGATTAGGAAACAAAAAAAAATCACATACAGATTAACACAGAAAAAAGTGAAGCCAATAGTAGCTTTTCTCTGCATTCAGATATATCGCTCTTTCTCTGGATGTGGATAGTATTTTCCATCCAGAAGTTTTTTGAGAATATCTGGGATCATTCATTACTGAGAGAAGCACTGTGGGTGAAATTTGGTCATTGCACAATATGACTGTTAGCTTGTATAACGTTTTCCGATTTCTCAGCATTATTTCATGCAAGGACTACCAAGTTTTTCTGCAGTCCACCTCACTTTTTCTTATGCAACAATAGTACTCCATTCCATTAATGTACCATAATTTGTTCAGCTGTTCCCCAATTGAAGGGCATCCCCTAAATTTCCATTTCTTGTCTACTGAAAAAAGAGATGGTACAAATAATTTTGTTCATGTAGATCCTTTCCCCATTTTTAAAATCTCTTTGGAGTAGAGCTTTCGAAGTGTTATTATTGCAGAAAAAGATTTGCACACTTAGTAACCGCATGGGCACAATGCCAGATTGCCCTCCAGAATGGATGATCTATTTGTCACCAACATTGCATTAGTGTTCCAATTTTCCCACATCTTCTCCAAACTTTATCATTGTCCTGTTTTGTTATGTCAGTCAATCTGACAAGTATGAAGTCTTACCTCAGAGCTATTTTGATTTGCATATCTCTAATCAATAGTGACAAAGGCATTTTTTTCAAAGAATTATAAAGAGCTTCAATTTCTTTACCTGAGTACACTCTTTCATGTCATTTGACTATCAAGAATTTAGGTAATAACTAATATTTTTGTCAAGTCTCTGAATATTAAAGAACTGAGGAACTTTTCAGAAACACTGGCTGGAATAATTGTTTCCCAGCTTTCTGATGCACTTAAAATCTTTCTTGTATTACCCTTGTTTGGGCAAGAAAAAAATAATTTATTATAATCAAAGTTAAGAAATGGAAAACTTAAAGGAAGAAAATTACTCCATGACACCTACAGTTGGAAGAGAGAAACTGAATGACATCTTAAAATAAGAAGAAAAATAAAACTTAAGAAAATAGAAGAGAATGTGAAATATTTCCTATTAAAAACTATTTAACGGGAGAACAAATTTAGGAGAAACAATATAAATATTGACAGTCTCCTGACAATATCACCAGAAACTTTTAAGGAAAATTAACATATGGTACTAAAACAGGAGAGTAAATTACAAAGAGAAAACAAAAGCAATCTCCATGCCATTCCTTATAAGAGAGCTCAGGGGTAAAACTTACTTGAATGAAATAATGAAGGTTCAAAGGCCCCAGAATAGAAAAAAAAAACCAACATTGCAAACAACAAGGAAATAAAAATGATTTTGTGGAAATGCAGTCAGGATTTCACAAGTTTAGTAGCACCTACTCTAAAATACCGTAGGTCCCAGGACCTAATATTTCAAAAACCAACAGGCCTGGGGTTTGAACCAAAAATAGTTTGTCCGCAAAATTCAGTATAATCCTACTTGGAAAAAAAATAGACATTTGATAAATTGAAATACTTTGAGGAATTTATAACAAAAAGAATAAAACTCAATGGAAATTTTAAAAGTCAGAAGAAACATAAGGAAAACATTAAAAATTAATTCCAAGTTAATTTAGAGATCTAACCATTTATTTAGGGCGTATGAAAATTTTATATGTATTCTTAACCGTCTCATCATTAATAAGGTAGGTTGCAAGGAATATTGGTCCTGAGTAAGATACGACAGGGTTATACTAAAAAAATGCTAGGAAAGTGTAAAATGAAGTAAGTATATTATAAAAATGTGATGTAGAGGGAAGAACAAATACAGAGAAGTTCGGTGTGGGTGGAAGACTGGAAATGTTGAGAATTTACTGTCGTTCTGGTTGAAGAGGAAACAATGTGTGTATCTGGAAAGATATGGTTGGTGGTTGTTGTCCCCCAATCTCAAAGAAGAATAACATCCTATTCTAGAGTCAAGTCACATTATGTCTGACTGTGGCTGATCAGACCAATAAAACCTTGGGATATTCTATCATAGCACTGGCCAAAATAGTCCACATGAGTATTTGAGGTAGATTCTCTAAATCTGCACATCTCACATTTCTTTTGATGTACTTCAACTCTGCTTTCCTCATAAAACATAGCACTTTCCCTGATGTAAGAATGACATGCTCTTTGGTCCTTTGTGTGTGTCTTCCATGACACATCAATATTTCAAAAGTCCTTAAGAAGGAACACTAAGAATGTCCTTTTTTCCTTTGTCCAGACCGCCACGTGAGCACTTGCTTTGTGTGAGTTCTCCCTATAACAGTCTTTTCTTCAAGTGCATTTTTTGCATTTGAATAATGTAGCTAGCCCATCATAATTGCATGCTGCAAAGTACAGTTTCAATGCTTGACTGTTCAGTTCAAGAAAGGAAGTCAGTAGCTTCTATCTTATTCTGCCAGAGCATCTCAGAATATTCCTAAGGCAATTGAGAGATGAAGTAATTCATTTCCCTGGCAGGGTACTGGTAGACTGTCCAGGTTTCAAGGACATGCCATGATGAGGTCACCACGCAACAGCTCTCTACATCTTCAGTTTGGTATTCAGTCTAGCATCCTTTTTCACCCATGCTTTCCTTCACAGGTTTGAAAACACTGAGGTAGTTCCATCAACTTATGTGTCAATCTCATGGTCAATACATACGTCCCTGAAAAGTACACTACCAAGGTAAGCGAACTCGTCTACAGCATTTAAAACTTCTGCATTACCTGTATCTGATATTTACACGTATGGATAAAAGGGTGTCGAAGTCTTCCAAATATTTGCAGGGAGTAAGGTGACAACATACTTTTAGAGGAGTATATAGATTGGAATTCGGGAAGGTAAAAAGAAAGGATGGGGGAGGGCGTTTTGGGAGGGTTTGTGGATTGGGATTGGGGGGGTGGAAGCTGGACACTTGGAGAAGTGCATTGGATAGGAAAGGGAGGATGGAGGGAAAATTCAAGGTAAGAAGGAGAGGTAAAAACACAAGTTGAGAAGCAAAATAGTGTGCTAAAATAAGAAGGAGGAAAATTCAAAAACCAATAATTATAATATGAATGAAAATCGTATATTTATATCAACTCTCTTTGCACTGACAAAGGAAAAATAATTCTAAGGATCCTTATAAATTGGGAATGAGTGGATAAGCGGTGTAAAGTTTTGATGGAACACTACAGTAACATGAGAAATAATGAGCTCAATGATCTGAGAAAGGCAAGGAAAGACTTGGACAAAATGGTGGAGTGAAGTGAACAGAAACAAGAGAACACTGTAAATGATAAGATTAAAATAGCTTTAAGAATAATTTTTTGTGGCTAAGATATTTTGACTTTTGAAAATGAGAAATTAAGAATCAATAAGGAAGATGGTAGACTAAAAGCACAGGTTTGCTACAGCTGTCCTCCCAATCTCAGGGAGATACATTAAAAAATGATTTTAAATATATTCTGAAACTGCAAAACCCACAGAGTGATGCAGTGAAACAAGGCTGTAGCACAAGACAGCATGGCAGTTTGACAGCAATAGTCTACCAATCTGAGATAGGAGCAGAGGACATTCTAGCATGGGCAAAGCCAGCAAAGACTGTTCCTGAGCAAGACTAGGGCGAACGGCATCACTGGGACTTGTGGCTGTTTTCAAATAACAAAACAACATAATGCTGAGGAAAAATTGGAAAGTCAGTGGAAAAAAAACTGTGGGACCTTTGTTAGAAGGTACAGTGGTGCAGGTCCAGCACCATGGTGTAGAGGTTGTGGAGCGTCCCAGAACAGTGGCAGACACAGCAGCATCAGGGGGAATGGGAATGACTTTTTCTACAACCACATATTCTGGAATGATTGAAGTGCTGAGGGTTCACCCCCCACCCCTATTGGAAGCAGAGAATTATTTTAACAAAGAGCTCAAAAGTCAAGTATATGTATGGGAAAATAATCTAAAACAGGAAAAAAATTATCAACCTATGAAATCTTACTTTGGTGAAAAATAAGATCAAAACATACAGTCAGGAGGATACAACATAACGATGAAGAAAAGAAATGCCTTAAAGTAGATTAATTGAAAGGGTAAACAAGGTCCAGAAAGTCAATAATGAGAAGGATACTTTAAAAAGTGCAAGTTATGAAATGGAAAAGGAGGTTCAGTCACTAAAGAACACAGTGCTTTAAAATACAATGGATTCAGGGGAGGAGCCAAGATGGAGGAGTAGAACAATTCACATATGCTAGCTCTGAACCCACAGGCCATAGATTTACTGTAAAAATAACTCCCAACAACTACTGGAGCACTGGAAGCCACGCAGCAACAGAATGAAGGAGATTTCCATTCCACAGAGCCCTGAAAAACCTATTCCAAATGTACATCTAGCACCAGGCGGGAGCAGAACTTAGCCTTTCCCTGCCCGTGTGGCACTGAGAGGAGCAGATGCGAGCAGGCTTCCGGGATGGAATCTCTGGTGGCCGCAAAACTTACTCCACCCACAGGCGCACAGGTCAGTGAGAGAGACTTCAGGACTGGCTGAGAAGGGAGTGGGGTGTCTCCAAATCTCAGGCCCCCTCGGGAGGCAGTGGCAGAGGAACCGTGCCCCAGAGGCACCCGGAGCAGGCAGGAGCTCGGGTCCATTACTGAAGGTCTCCACATAAAACCCCTGAGGGAACTGAGCCTGGAAGGCAGCCCCGCCCCCACCTGAGCAACAGAATTTAAGCTCACATTTAATAGCAGCTGACACACTGCTGAAAGCCCTGAGGCTGGGGAGCAGCATTTGAATCTCAGACCTGAAGAACTAGCAGGGCGGACTTAGGTGGGGTTAGAGAGGACTCTCACAAGTCAAGTAACTGCCTGGGAAAATGTCCAGAAAAGGGAAAAATTATAAGACCATAGAAGGTTACTTTCTTGGTGAGAAAATGTTTCCTGCCTTCCTTTCTGATGAGGAAGGACAATGCTAACCACCAGGGAAAGACAAAGGAGTCAAGGATTTCCCCAACATCTCAAATAAATGTTCAATGGGCTCAGGCCAAGGAAGAGCTCAAAAAGGATTTTATAAATCAAGTTAGACAAGTGGAGGAAAACCTGGGAAGAGAAATGAGAGAGATGCAAGAAAAGCAAGAAGAACTGGTCAATATCTTGATAAAGGAGACCAAAAAAATGCTGAAGAAGATAATACCTTGAAAAATAGGCTAACTCAATTGGTAAAAGAGGCTCAAAAAGTCAATGATGAAAGGAATGCTTTAAAAAGCAGAATTAGCCAGGTGGAAAAAGAGGTTCAAAAACTCACTGAATAAAATAGTTTTCTCAAAATTAGAGTGGAACAGGTGGAGGCTAATGACTTTCTGGGAAACCAAGAAATCACAAAACAAAACCAAAAGAATGAAAAAATGGAAGAAAATGTGAAATACCTCATTGGAAAAACAACTGACCTAGAAAATCGATCTAGGAGAGAAAATTTAAAAATTATGGGACTACCTGAAAGCCATGATCAAAAAAAGAGCCTAGATATGATTCTTCTTGAAATTATCAGGCATAACATCCGTGATATTCTAGAACCAGAGGGCAAAATAAGTATTCAAGGAATCCACAGATCACCACCTGAAAGAGATCCAAAAAGCGAAACTCCTAGGAACACTATGGCCAAATTCCAGAGTTTCCAGGTTAAGTAGAAAATGTTGCAAGCAGATAGAAAGAAACATTTCCAATATTGTGGAAATACAATCAGGATAACACAAGATCTAGCAGCTTCTACATTGAAGGATTGAAGGGCATGGAATAGGATATTTCAGAAATCAAAGGAACTAGGACTAAAACCAAGAATCACCTACCCAGCAAAACTGAGTATAATACTTCAGGGGAAAATGTGATCCTTCAATGAAATACAGGACTTTCAAGCATTCTTGATGAAAAGCCCAGAGCTGAAAAGAAAATTTGACTTTCAAACATAAGAATGAGCAAAAGCATGAAAAAGAAAACAGCAAAGAGAAGTCAAAAGGGACTTACCAAATTTGAACACTTTACACTCCTACATGGAAAGACAATATTTGTAACTGTTGAAACTTTTCAGGATTTGGGTAGTTGGTGGGATTACACACACATGTACACACACTCACACACACATGCTCACATGTGCACTCACACACACACTTACACACATGAACGCACACACAGAGACAGAGAGCACAGATTTAATTGAATAGGATGGGATCACATCTTAAAAGAAATCAATGTAAACGGTGAGAGAGTAATGTAGTGGGAGGAGAGAACGTGAATTGGAATGGGGTAAATTATCTCTCAAAGAAGAGGTGAGCAGGAGACTTTTTAGTGGAATGAAAAAGTGGAAAGCTAAGAAAAAATATCACGTTCCTCTCATCACATTGGACTAAATAAGGAATAAAATGTACTCTCATTTTGGTATGAAAACCTATCTTACAACACACGAAAGTGGGGAGAAGGAGATAAGTAGTGTGGGGGGGATGATGGAAGGGAGGGCAATGGGAGGAGGAAGCAATATGAATTCAACATTCTTGGGGAGGGACAGGATTAAAAGAGAGAATAGAAACAATGCGGGGTAGAATAGGATGGAGGGAAATATAGTTAGCCTTACACAACACGACTATTATGGAAATCATTTGCAAAACTACACAGATATGGCCTATATTGTATTGCCTGCCTTCCCAAAGGGAATGGATGGGGTGGGAGGGATGGGGAGAAGTTGAAACTCAAAGTTTTTGGAACAACTGTCGAGTATTTTACTTGCTACTAGGAAAAAAGAAATACAGATAATGGGGAATAGAAAGCTATCTGGCCCTACAGGACAAAAGAGAAGATGGGGACAAGAGGAAAGAGGGATGGTAGAAGAGAGGACAGATTGGTGATAGGGGAAATTAGAATACTGGGTGTTTTGGGGTCGTGGGAGGGAGCAAATGGGGATAAATTTTGGAACCTAAAATTTTTTGAAAATGCATGTATAAAGTTAAGTAAATAAATTATATTTCAAAACGTAAATTAATGTCTGGCACTGCAAAAGTTCCTTCCTTTAAGTTTTTTACATTATTTCTTTTAGCATTCTTGACTTTTTGTTCTTCCAAATGAATTTTGTTACTATTTTTATCTAATTCAATAAATTAATTTCTTGATAAAAAAAAGGAATGCTATTTCCTCCTGAGAGATATACCAAATGATTACTGGAGTGTTAAAGTGATATGCCCAATCATAAAGCCCTAGTTATAAAGTAGTAACCAGGTCACAAGTCCTCTTTATGCATACTTATATGTGTTTAGACAAATAGATAGATAGATCGATAGGTTAATAACTATATATATATATATATATATATATATATATATATATATATAGGCATGTATATATAAATATATATGTGTATATATATATTTACATATGTGAATTTATATTTATATATATTTACATAGAGAGGGAGGGAGATATGTATATATAAGTATGTGTATATGTGAATGTGTATCCATGTGTGTATGCTTGTATGTATGTAATCCTAAGTGAGGATCTTGAAAAGGAAGCAACACTCACAAAGAAGAAGCATGGCCAGCACCACTGGACATTCTGTCAATAACTCCTGTGGACACCTCTTCTTCCTTCTACTAGGTCATTTTATTACTCATTCTGATCCCTACTCTAAGGGAACTAATGACTGTATATCCACCCTTAAATCAGATTAAAAATGGAATTTAAATTTTGTAATAAATTTATGTCTCATTAATTAGATTTAAATTTAATAGATTCAAATATCTCTCATTAATCAATAAACCCTCAGCTTGCAACCAAGCTTATTAAAGTTTTATAAAATAAAGAAAACTGTATTTTTCATCATATCTAGTTCACATTCTTTCTATACTTTTTGTGCATGTGTGAATATAGGTGTGTAAGTGTGTGTGTTAGGGTAACATGATGTCTCTGGTGGTTATTCCCAGTAGACTGTTCAACGATATTGTGTTTCAAGAATTGAGAACTTTCCAGGTACAGATATATAGATAAGGGCTGTGGGTAACTTAGGAAGAAATCTATTTTACAACTTATACATTGAAAATAATCATTTATGATAGCTTAATTGATTTTTTTTGCTGTTTACCAGTTGTACTGTCAATAACCTTAGTGTTTCTTTATACTATGCGGTTTAAGGATCCTCGGATATCTATCTATCTATCTATGAACTTATTTAACTATCTATCCCCTATCTGTCTGTCTGTCTGTCGATCTGTCCATCTATGTATCTTAAGCCTGTTATGCATATTAATGCATAAGAACATGACAATTATGTTTCGTCATAAAAATAATTGAAGGGGTAGATTCAGAGAAGTGTGGAAATATTTTCTTAAACAGAAATAGAGAGAAGTGAGTCCAACTAGAACAATATATTAAGTGAGTATTGTGTAAAGAAAAACAATTCTGAGAACAGTTAATGGTCAATGTAATTATAAGCCAATAAATAAATAAATATTTATTACACACATACTGTGCACTAGAGATTTCGCTTAGTACTAGGAATATTTAATGAGACAAAACACAGTCCTGAAACTGAAGATGTTGATAATAAAATGAGGAACATAATATACAAATGACTAGGACTAATCTACAGACAAAATATATAGGAAATAATCAACCCAGGAAAGACATTGGAATTCAATAACAAGGAAGACTGAAAAAAGAGAGGGACGTTTTCATGTAGATATTGGTTGTTCATTTAGAATGTGAAGGTAGGAACTTCTCCACTTTATTGTACAGATGAAGATACAGAGGCAAATAGTGTTAAGTGATTTACCAAGCGTCACACACCTAGCAAGTGTCTGAGGCCTGATCTCAGGCCTTCTTGACTCCAAGCTGACGTTTCTGTCTATCATTGCCTAACTTGTCACCTCTAGCTAGATTCTCCAATGTGCCATGGTGCTTGCAGAGTAGGAGTAATCTAGCTGGAGTCGTTTTCAAGCATCTAGGTGGTTAATTTGCAGAAAGCTAATTGCTTGTGATGGAATCAATCAATGGGGAGAGGGGAGGACTGTGGCTTCCAAATATATTCTTAAAAAATTGTAAGGTGGTCAACAGTCAAGTTAATTACATTGAACAACACAGAAATACAACCAGAGAATAAACATGAGCAGGGATTCTAGCTGTCTGACCACAAGCAATATATACATCACACATCAACAGAGGGATGAAAGTTTCTGACCACACACACATAGTTACCAGATAGAAAAGCAGCAACATCTGGATATTCATGATGAGGGAAGAGAGTAGCCTCCTAACAGCTTCCTAGAATCCCATTTACCACAAGAATGTTCTTCAAAAGAGGAAGCCCCCAAACAAACCTCACCTCATAATATTTGTATGCTTCTCAGAACCCGAGGCATCCTAGCCTTAGTGACACAGAGCCTAATTAACATTTAACAAAAGTAGTGGGCTTTCCTAAAAAACAAACGTCCCTTAAACAGATATCCTTTGATGGGGTCCACCTAAGGTCTGTGAATGAGTGACGAAGATCTTTATATTGCAGACATGTAAAATATTTTTGAGATTTATGGTGTGAAATGAATGACAGTGTGAGTGATGACTATGATGATAATGGTGGTGATAATGATTGAGGGGGCACATTACTGGAAAATGTAAAAGAAGATCAGGAATATGCAAACTGTCCAGACTTCCTTCAAAAACATTCAGAAAATCACCAAAATGTGAATGGAGAGAAGCAAAAATAAAGTTGTCCTAAGATGACTTGAGAGGCTTTCACAAAAGACAGATTTTCAGGGCCTGAGCTTTGAGCTGAGTAAAGTGTAGACCTTTCATGTTGACTGAGTTAAGGAATACTAGACCCTAAGTGAATGTCTTTTGAAAAGCAGTCTAGGCCTCAAACAATTTCAGCTCAACTCCCACCTCACTCCCAGGCTCTGGAACTTTCCCCTCACACACTTCCATCTAACAAACAACAGTTGGTTTAGTAGGAAAGTATTTAATGACCACTCTGCACCAGAAACATCACTTTTGTCGAAGTCAGAAGTAGTTTTGTTGACCAGAAGTGATCTTACCCTGTTGATGTAGGTGAGGGTGAGGTGGTACATGCCTGGTGAATGCAGTATCACAGGGATTAAAAACATTTTGGGGACAGTGTGTCTGGGGACCCTGATTTAGGATGAAGGGAGGGGAGGAGTTCTTGAGGTTGAACCCCGAGATAGACTTCAGAAAATAACAATAAGGTAGACTTGAGACCTCGTCAATATTATCCACTAATTGAAGTTACAACTTAATTATACTAATAAAGTACGAAAAATATAACCTTTAAATAAAACAAAACAAAAATGGGTAAGCAAAGGAAAAGTAAGCCAAACATAGAGAGCTACTTTCTTGTAAAGAAGAAGCGGGTTCATATACAGAAGACGTTAGTGAGGTTAAAAACAAAAAAAACCCTACCTTAGAGATTCACTTCCAATGATCATGAGCCACCCAAAAAATCTAGGAAGAACTTGAAAAGAATTTGAAATTCAAATAGGAGAAATTGAGGCAGAAAAGTAACAAATAGAAGAAACCCAAGAAAAATATGGAAAGAAAATTAATGAAATAAAAAAAACATTTTATTAATTTTCAATATATATGTATTTTGTATTAGTTTTCAACATTACCTTTTAAAACATCTTGAATTTTAAATTTTGCCACATTTCTTTCTGTCCTCCCTACCGAAGATGGCCTACAATCTGATATAAACTATACGTGCACAACTATATTAAATATATTTTCAAAATAGTTACATTTTAAAGAAGAATTAGGGTGCAAATAAATCACATGAAAAACAAAACAGGAAAAAAAAGGAAGTCACTAGTAGCTTTTCTCTGCATTCAGAATACATCGTTCTTTCTGGATGTGAATAGTATTTTCCATCCAGAAGATTTTTGAGAAAATGTGGGTTCTTTCATAACTGAGAGGAACAACGTGGATCAAATTTAGTCATAGCACAGTATGACTATTCCTACGTGAAATGTTCTCCTCCTTCTCAGCATTATTTCATGCAAGTACTTTCAAGTTTTTCTGAAGTTCAACTCATCGTTTCTTATGCGACAATAGTACTCCACACCATTAATGTACCACAACTTGTTCAATTGTTCCCCAATTGATGAGAATCCTCTAAATTTCTAGTTCTTGGCCACTTCAAAAAGAGATGCTATAAATACTTTTGTACATGTAGGTCCTTTCTCCCGCTTTTATAATCTCTTTGGAGCAGAAACTTATAAGTGTTATTGCTGAAGAAAAAGATTTGCACAGTTACTAGCCCTGTGGGCATAATACAAGATTTATCTCCAGAATGGATGATCAATTTATCACCAACACGGCATTAGTGTTCCAAGTTTTCCACATCTTCTCCAACCTTTATCATTGTCCTATTTTATTATGTTAGTCAATCTGACAAGTGTGAAGTCGTACATCAGAGCTGTTTTGATTTTTATTTATCTAATCCATAGTGACTAAGGCATTTTTTTTTCTTGTAATTGCAAAGTGCTTCAGTTTCTTCATCTGACAGTCTTTCATGTCCTTTGACTATTAATCAGTTATGGAATAGCTTGTGTTCTTGTAAATTTGAATCAAATCTGTATATATTAAAGAACTGAGGACATTTTCTGAAACACTCTCTAGAATTTTTTTCCCCAACTTCCTGATTCACTTAACCTTTTGGTTGCCTTACCCTTGTTTGTGCAAGAAAAAAAAAAAACAATTTATTGTAATCAAAGTTTGGAAATGGAAACCCTAAAGGGAGAAAATTATTGCATGTAGCCTAGAATTAGGCAAGGGAACATGAATGACATCATAAGATACGAAGAAAAATAAAACTTAACAAAATAGAAGAGAATATGAATTATTTCTTATTAAAAACTATTGATTGGGATAACAAATTTAGGAGAAACAATACAAAAATTGTAAATTTACTGACAATATTATAATAAATATTTAAAGAAAATTACCGTGAGGTTTTAAAATAGGTGAGTAAATTAGAAATAGAAAAAAATGCAATCTATAGTCGATTACTAATAAGAGATCTCAGGGGTAAAACTTACTGGAATAAAATAATCAAGGTTCAAAGCACCCAGTTTAGGTAAAAAAACAAACAAACAAAGAAAAAACATTGCAAGCAATAAAGAAAGAAAAATAATAGTTTGGAAATGCAGTCAGGATTTCACAAGGTTTAATAGCACCTAATCTAAAAGACCATAGGTCTCAGGACATTATATTTCAAAAACCAAAAGACCTAGGGTTTGAACCAAGAATAGTTTATCCAGCAAAAGTGAACAAAATCCTACTTGACAAAAAAATCGACATATGATAAATTGAAATACTTTTGTCACTTATAACAAAAAGAATAGAACTCAATGGAAAATTTGTTGTAAAATGGCCAGAAAAAATGTAAATAAAATATTAAAAATTAATTCCAAGTTAGTATAGAGTTTAAGTCATTTGTTTATGGTGTATGAAAATTGAATCAGTATTTTTAAACCTATCATCAAACTTCAACTTACAAAGGTAAGTTGAAAGGAATGTTGTTCCTGAGTAATATGTGATAGGGTGATATTTTAAAAAATGGTAGGAATAAGTAAAATGAAATAATTATATTTTAAAAGTGGGACATGAAAGGATGAACAAATAAATAGAAGTTAGGTGTGGGTGGAAGACTGGAAATGTTGAGAATTTAGTGCCATCCTTGTTGGAGAGGAAAAAATGTGTATATCTGGAAAGGAATCGTTGATGGTTGTCGTCCCCCAGTCTCAAGGAAGAATAACATCTTATTCTAGAGTCAAGTCACATGATGTCTGACTTTGGCTGATCAGACAAATAAGACCTTGGGATGTTCTGTCCCAGCACAGGCAAAAATAGTCCACGTGAGCATTTGAGGTGGATTGTCAAAATTTGCACATCTAGCATTTCTTTTGATATGCTTCAATTCTGCTTTCCTCATAAAACACAGAACTTTCTCTGATGCAGGAATGCCATTCTGATTGGACCTCTGAGAGTGTCTCTCATGTCACATAAACATCTGCAAAGCTCTTAAGAGGGAATATTAAGAATGTCCTTGTATCCTTTGTACAGTCTACCATGTAAACACTTGCCTTGTGTGAGCTATTCATAAAATAGTCTTTTTGGCAGGTGTACGTTTTGCATTTGAATAATGTAGATAGACTATCAGAATTGCAGGCTATGAAGTAGAGTTTAAATACTTGACAAATCAGTTCAAGAAAGTACGTCAGTAACATCTGTTTTATTCTGCCAAATAATTTTTAGGCTCTTCCTAAAGCAAATGAAAGATGAAGTGATTTATTTCCCTGGCATGGTACTGGTAGACTGTCCAGGTTTCAAATGCATGCCATGGTGAGGTCAATACACAACAGCTCTCTACATCTTCAGATCAGCAGTTAGTCTAACACCTCTTCTCTCCCATACTCTCCTTCACAGGTTTGAAAACACCGAGGTAGTTCCATCAACTTATGTGTCAATCTCATGGTCAAAACATACATCGCTGAAAAGTACACTACCAAGGTATGTGAACTTGTCTGCAGCATTTAAAACTTCTGCATTACCTGTAACTGATACTTCCAAGTATGGATAACGGGGTGCAGAAGTCTTCCAAAAATTTACAGAGAATAAGGTGAGGATATGGTTTTAGAGAAGTATATGGGTTGGAATTTGGGAGGATAAAAAGACAGGATGGGGGAGAGCACTTTGGAAGGGTGTGTGGATTGGGATTGGGAATGTGGAAGCTGGATACTTGGAGAAGTGCATGGGATAGGAAAGGGAGGATGGAGGGAAAACACAAGGTAACAAGAAGAGGTTAAATAGAAAAGTTGAGAAGGAAAATATTGGGCTAAAAGAAGAAGGAGGGAAATCAAAAACTAGTAATTATAGTTTCAATGCAAATGATTTATTTATACCAACTCCCTTTGAATTGACAAATGAATGCAAATTCCAAGGATCCCTAAAAATTGAGAATGTGTGGACAAGCGGTGTAATGTTTTGATGGTACACTGCAGTAATATAAGAAATAATGAGCTCAATGATCTTAGAAAGCATGGAAAGTCTTGGGCAAAATGGTGAAGTGAATAGAAACGAGAGAACACTGTATACGCTAACACCAAAACTGCTTCAAGAATGATATTGAGTGGCTAAGTTATTTTGACTATTAAAAATGAGAAATTAAAGATGAATAATGAAGATGGTAGACTAAAAGCCCGGGCTTGCTAGAGCTCTCCTCCCAAACCCAGCCAAATACATTTAAAAGAAATGATTCTAAATAAATTCTGAAACTACACACCCCACAGAAAAATTGGAGTGGAAAAAGTCTCCAGCACAAGACAACCTGGACGTTTGACAGCAATGGTCTATCATGATGAGTTAGGAGCAGAGCACGGTCCAGCATGGGCAGAGCCATCGAAGACTCGTCCTGACCAAGCCTGGGGTGAAGAACATCACTGAAACTTGTGGTGGTTTTCGAACTAAAATAAAATATATAATGATGAGGACAAACTGGAAATTCAGTGGTAAAAATTTGGGGACTTTTGTTAGATAGTACAATGGTGCAAACCCAGTGCCATTGTGCTAGAGGGCGTCGAAAAACCCACAACAGTGGCTGACACAGCAGCATCTGGTGGAGTGGGAATGGCTTTTTCTGGAACTCTAGGAACACATATGCTGGAATGATTGGGGTGCTGAGAGTACACCTCCCCACCACCACTGGAAGCAGAGAATTACTTTAACAAAGACCTCAAAAGTCAAGTATATGTAGGGGGAAATGATCGAAAACATGAAAAAAAAATCGGACTATGGAATCCTACTTTGGTGACAAATAAGATCAAAACATACAATCAGGAAGACACAACATAATGCTGAAAAAAGAAACCCCTTAGAAATAGAAAAACTTAAATTGCAAAGGAGGCCCTGAAAGTCAATGATGATAAGGATACTTTAAAAAGCAGAAGTGATGAAACAGAAAAGGAGGTTCAGTCACTTAAGAACATAGTTCTTCAAAAACAGAATCGAGTAGATAGAAGCTAATGAATTTTACAGAAAATAAGAAATTTTAAATCAAAATCAAGAGTGGAAAAATAGAAGACCTTGTGAAATATCTCATTGGAAAAACAACTCACCTTGAAAAGAGATCCAGGAAAGCCAATATTTGTCTCTTTGAAAACCATGAGGAAAAGAGCCGAGATATCATGTGCCAAGAAATTACCAAAAAAAACTGCCCTGTATTTCTAATACCAAAGGTCAAAATAAAAAGGGAAAGAATTCTCCAATCACCTCCTGAGAGAGATCCCTAAAAGAAAACTCCAAGGAAAGGAATATTGCCGGGAAATTTCAGAGAACGCAGGTCATGAAAAAAATATTACAAGTAGACAAAAAGAAACAATTCAATATTATATAAGAACACTCCGGATAACATAGACTTTAGCAGATTTTACACTAAGGAACTGACAGAACTTAGAATCACCTAGGAAAAAAAAACTGAGTTGCAATTCTTCAGTGAAAAAATGGACTTTAAATAAAATAGAGGACTTCCAAGCATTGTGGCTGAAAAGACCAGAACAGAATAGAAAATTTGATGCTCAAGTACAAGAATCAAGAGAAACATGAAATGATAAACAGGAAAGAAAAGGCCTGAGAAACTCTTTAAAGTGGAACTGTTTACATCCCTACATGGAAAGATCCTATTTTTACCTCATGAGACCTTTCTCAGTATTAGGGTGGTTAGAGGGAATATATATGGGTATGTGTATATATGTATATATACATATATACATATATACACATGCATACATACGTATATATACACAGATTCATATGCACATATAAACCTATGTACATATATGTGTGTATACCTACATACAAGTACACATATATAATGTTGCTGTATATGGGTACGTATATGAATGTTGCACATGTATGTGTATGTTTGTGTACATGAACGTATGTGTGTATGTATACTTATATACGTTAATATTGCATAAATACATATGTATTTATATATGTACATATAGGTGTGAGTGTGTGTGTTTATGTGTGTGTGTGTGTGTAGGCAGAAGGTATAGGGTGAGCTGAATATGAACGCAGAATACCTTGTAAAATAAAATTTACTGTTGAATGGAATTTACTAAGTGTACGAAAAAGGGAGAGGTGGAAAGGAGCAAATAATCTCACATAAAAGAGGGAAGAAATAGCTTTTAAAATGGAGGTGAAGAGGGGTAGATAAAAGAAAATAAGTGAGCCTTACTCTCATGGGATTTGGCTTATGGACGAATAACACACTCAATTTGGTATGGAAATCCTTTTTACCCTTCAGGAAAGCAAGGGGGAAGGGGACAGGAGAAGGGTGACAATAGAAGGGACAACAAATTGATTAAAGAGATAATCAGAAGCAAAAACTACTGTGGTAGGGTAGTTGAAGGGGGGAATGGAATAAATTGGTGGCAGGATAGGACAGAGGGAAATGTGATTAGTCTTTTACCAAATAACTACTACGGAAGTGCTATGCATTTTTTCACAAGTGTGATCTATACTGAATTGCTTGTTTGCCCAATGAGGGTGTTGGTGGAGGAAGGGAGAGAATATGGAATTCAAAGCTTTGAAATTGAATAATAAAAATTGTTTTAGCACACAAATTGAAATTGAGATGGATAGAATATGCAGTCTGAAAAGCTATTTTGTCCTACAGGAAAATAGAGGGGAAGGGGTATGGAAGAAGGATGGGTAATAGAAGGGAGGAAAGACTGCAGCAATTGATTGATGTAGAACATTCTGTTCTGGGATAAGAGGTGGGGAGAGAGGGGGAAAAATTTTGAATTCAAATTCTTGTGGAAGTGAATGTGGACAACTGAAAAATAAATAATTATGTATCCAAAAAAGAAAAGAAAAACACAATTGGTCAAATGGAAAATGGGGTTCAAAAGACCACCGAAGACAATAATTTCTTAATTACAAGAACTGAGCTGATAGAAGACAATGAGAATAACAAATCAAGAAATTATAAAGCAAAATCAAAAAAGATTTCTTCAGGAGGTGATTTCAAAATTCTTCCCATTTCTATTTTGCCCTGTAGTTCTAGAATATCAGGGCAGTTATCCTTAATAATTTCTTGGAAGGTGATGTCTAGGCTCTTTTATGGGCCAAGGTTTTCAGGTAGAGATGTAATTTTAGAATTTTCTCTCCAGGATCTATTTTCCTGGACAGAGTGGATTTTTTTTTGCTTGTTTTTACTAATGAGATATTTCACATTGTCTTCTATTTTTTCATTCTTTTTTTCTGCTTTATAACTTCTTGATTTCTCATGAAGTCATTAGACTCCATTTGCTCCATTCTTACTTTTAAGGAATTATTTCCTTTAGTGAGCTTTTGCACCTCTTTTTCCAACTAGCATAGTCTCCTTTTTAAGACCTTCACCTCAACATTGCCTTGTTGCACTTCTTGTGCCATTTAGATTAGTCTATTTTAAAGAAGTTATTTTCTTCAGTATTTTTAGGATAGTCTTCTTTAGTACTATGGAGACACCATATTCATCATTTTTTTCCAACAATCTTATTTCTTTTACAAAAATTTTCTTCACTTGTCTTACTTGGTTTTCACAATGCTTTTTGAGCTGTTCCGTGGATTGTGACAAATTCGTACTTCTTTTCAGGCTTTTGATGTAGGAGATTTGACATTGGTCTCCTCCTCTGGTTGTATGCACTTAGCTTCCGTCTCACCAAAGTAAGAATGTATGGCTTTAGTTCTTCAATTATGTTTGCTCCCTCTAAGTCAAACTAAGTTTACTTTCAAGCTTTGTCGAGGTAAAATTCTGTTTCCAGCAGGGGTCGAGTTGGAGAGTGGGGAGTGAATGTACTCTTCCAGGCTTCAAGAATTTTGTATCAGTAATTGCATCTCCCAACATCTGTGGGCCCAGAGCTACAAAAACTCTGTATGGGGCTACTACTGTTGATAGGTTCACCAATTTTGCTGCCACCACTCTCCCCTGTACCATTAGACTGGGGCAGGATCTGGCCAGACAGATTTCTCCTCTCTCATCCATGTCCTACAGAGTGGTTCCACTGACATTTTTGGCATTTCTGGATTAAGATGTCTGGAGTCTGCCACAGCTGCCAATAATTCAGTCTTCTGAGGCCTGCTGCAGCTGGTCTGCATTGTTGTGCTCCAGGCAACACTGCAGTTTTTTAACTCTATAATTTGTTTATATTCATGTTTTATTAATATATGGAGGTTTGTGGAGGAGAGTGCAGGCATGTAACTGCTTTTCCTATAAAATTTTAGCTCCATCTACTTATATTTGTAAGTCTTGAGATTTTCTCAATATTTGTGGAGTTGGAGGGCATATATATATATATATATATATATATATATATACATATGTATATATGTACATGTATGTGTGTGTATATATACATACAGAGAAAGAGGGAGGGAGAGAGAGAGAGAGAGAGAGAGAGAGAGAGAGAAAGAGAGAGAGAGTGAAGGAAAAAGAACACACAGGGAGACCTGAAGATGAAGAGATGATATTTAAATATAGTATTGGGGAATGGAAGAGGAATATAATGGGACAAGGAAGAAGGGAGAAATACAAGGAATAATTTTTGTCAAATAAGAGAGGCAAGATAAAGCCATTTAAATGGAAGGAAAGATGGGCGAAGAGAGAGGGAAAGAATGATTTTTATTTTCATCAGATTGGGCTTAAGGAGGGAATGATGTGTACAATCAATTTGGTTTGAAAATCTTACACTACAGAGGAGGAAAGGGCATAAACTGGGGGTGGGAGAGATGATGGAAGGGAAGGTAAATAGACAGAGGTGGAAATTAGAATGAAGCACTTTTGAGGAGAAAAAGGATCAAAAGAAAGGAGAGAACAAATTGGGGGAAGGAGAGGAGGTAAGGACACTACAGACAGTCTTTCAGAGTATTACTATCACGGAACTGTGAGGTATGACAATACACGTATAACCTATTTCAATTTCCTTTCCTTCTCAATGGGAAGGAAGGGAAAGAAGTTGAAACTCACTGTGTTAAAAATGAACGTTAAACACGGATTTTACTTACAGCTGGGAAATAAGACACACAGGCAATGAAGCATAGAAATCTGTCTTGCCCTGCAAGAAAATGGAGGAAAGGAAATTAGAAAAGGGAGGAGTGTTATAAAAGGGAGAGCAGATTGGGGAAAAGGGTACTGAGAATTCATGCTGTGTTGGAGTGGGCAGGGTGGAGCGATGGAGTGAAAACTGGGAACTCAGTCCCGTGGATTTAAATATTGAAAGATAATAATTAATTAAATAATAATTAATTAATTTGATTACTTTTGTTACATCATTACTTGTAATTAATTCATAGTTGTATAGATATATATAGTGTGTGAAATTATACTTTACTTATTTATTTAAATTTAAAATTCAGGGATATATAAAGAAAAAAGTTACCCCCATGCAAAAAAAATCTGATATTAATATTTTCAAAGTTAATTTAAAGAAATACACAACAAATTGTGTCCAATAGTAGCCTCCCTAAGGGTGGATTGGCGGGAGAGTATTCACCCCAAGCACGCAGGGATTTTAAGTGTATGATTTAATTGATTTCTTGACTTGCAATTTATTGACGAAAATCAATGTAAAGACCTTTCTTGACAGATATGATTTATACTTAGATATTCATTCCTGGGCTTTTTATTTATTTAATCTTATTCCTTTTCCAAAACTTCTCTTTAGGGGTAAAGTGAAACAGCAACGACATATGAAAAAGAATATCAGGCTTTTGCTAGAGATTTCATTCTATTAGGAATATTTCATGCAAATCTGTGGGGATGGCTGTTCTTAGTATTTATTGTCATCGTTTTTGTGTTGGCGGTTATGGGGAACGCAGGCTTGATTTTTCTTGTCTGCTTCAACAGCCAGCTCCACACTCCCATGTACTTTCTTCTCAGTCATCTCTCCTTAATTGCTATCTTGATCATCTCCAAAGTTGTTCCCAACATGGCCAATAACTTCATATCTGGACAACTCTCCATCACATTTACAGGTTGTGGATTCCAGCTATTCCTGTACATCATCTTTGTAGGTGATGAATGCCTTGTTTTCACAGCCATGTCCTATGATCGCTATATAGCCATCTGCCACCCACTTTATCATCCCATCCTCATGAACCACCGGATCAGTGCTGGTATGGCTGCTGCTTTCTGGATGGAGGGAATTGTCAATTCTACAATTCATACAGCTTATATGCTTCATCTACCATATTGTGGCACAAGAGTCATTTACCAATTTTTCTGTGAAATCCAAACCATATTGTGTATCTCCTGTGCTGACACACCACAGTATGAAGGAGGAGTCTTTGCAAGTGCTATATTCTTCTTCATAATTCCCTTTTCCGTTATTCTTCCTTCTTATACTCAAATTCTCCATAGCGTGCTTCAGATGAAATCTGTTGAAGCCCAGAGAAAAACCTTCTCCACTTGTTCATCTCACCTGATTGTGCTTGCCCTCTACTGTGGACCATGTGTCTTTGCATACATGAGGCCCAAATCCTATCACACTACAAGTTAGGACAAGGTCTTAGCCATCTTATATACCATTGTCACTCCCATGCTCAACCCCATCATGCAGAGCCTCAAAAACAAAGATGTCTTCTGTGCCTTGAAGAAAGTTTTAGGCAAGACAGTGAGTCACACAAACTAAGATTTCTTTAAAATTAGATTCAACGCCCATAGTTGTCTTTTCTTGAAGAGAACCAAGATAGTATCACTATGCTAGGGTCAACTTATGGTATTTCTCCATGACACTAATCAGACCAAAATGAGTTGATAATTCTCTAGCAGAGGACAGATTCAAACACTTCATGTTAGCTTTTGGGGATAATACTCTACAATTGTGTATATCATTTGATTTTGATGTACTTTAATTGTTTTTCTCCTAGAACACAGTACCTCCTGTGAGGTGGGGCATGTTTAGGAGTCCTCTGTTAGTGTCTGACAAGTCACACAATCAATTCCAGAGGTCTTAAGAGAGACTTTGAAAGTATGTTTGCATCACTTCTTCTGCTCAACATTTGAGAACTTATTGTTTGCAAGTGTACCATTTTTGGTAAGTTGACTTACATTGGTCTGATGGGCTAGTTTGTACAAAATATTCTGAGATTGCCTGAGCTCTTCACCTAGAAAAATTCATTTGGCTTACAAAAAGACCTATGACACAGGTACTATACCCCTAATTCTAAGATTGAGGAAACCAGGGCTAAGAAATGTTAATGCCCTTGCCCAGGGTGACACAGCTAGGAAGTGTCACAAGTGGGATTTCAATTTCAATCTTTCTAGCTTCAAGTGTAGCATGGTAACCATTTTACAATATGAAGAAGGTTTTTCTCTCAAGTGTACATTGATAGAGGCACATAAAATACTGGTTCTCATGTTACTTTTTTGTCAAAGGAACAAGGGTCCAGGAAGTCCAAGAAATTGGACTGAAGAGATAATTTTATTATTATTTTGAAGTTA
>CM053771.1:11545507-11599435 GCA_028658325.1 Potorous gilbertii | reverse complement strand
ATGTACAAATTAAAGAGCTTAAGGAAATTCTTAGGGGAAGAGAGGAGGAAGGCAGGAGATGTGATCTCTGAGGATTTGGGCCACACAATCAGTGGGGAAAAGGATACCATAACATTTGACAGAACAAGAGAAGATATATGGGATTTCTGAGTTACCTGTCACTGTAGCAGCAGCCTTCCACATCTGCATCAGGACCAAGTGAAAAAGAGCAGCTTTTTCTTATTTTTGGTTTGTTTGTTTGTTTGGGTTTTTTGGTGCTCAACATCACTTGTAAAGGTAAGAAAGAGGACAAGTTTGGGATCATAGAATGGGATCACTGGGATCCCAAATATAGAGTAAAAAGGACACTTTAAAATCATTGGGTCCAACTTGCACTTTTCACAGATGAGGAAACTGATGAATATGCTTTGTCAGTTTCTCATGACCAGTAAATGTTTGAGATAAAATTGAATTTCAGGCCATTCATCCATGTTCTATATCAACTCAGTGTGGGAAGGATATATATACTGGCTCATTGTCAATTTCCATTGAGCTCCAGACGGTAAGACGTACTTAAACAATTAAATACTAAAAGTAACTCACATTTTTATGTTGCTTTTCCAGAATACTTCTTTCTCAAGAGACCTTTAATGTAGAAAGTCCAAACTTTTGTACCCAACATAAAGTTGAGAGAACTCAGATTCAGGGAAATGTAACAAGTTTCTGAGATGTGAGGAAAAACTCAAATTTTTATATCTTATAATTATTTCAAATTGCTCCATCATCTGATGGTGATGCCTTCCCTGATATTTAAATCATGGGAAAGGAATTTTCTTAGATATAGAGAATAACTAAAAGCGTCTAGGGAATATCCTTCTCTGAGGATCATCATTAATAAGCAGGTTTTTTTTTTTTTTTTTTTGCCAAAAATAAGGTCAGCATGGCCCTTCTACACTGTAGGATGGAGGGCACCTTGGATAGTCCCTTCCCACGTAATTAGTCTGTTATTGCTTAAGGAAGGCATTTGAAGGTTACACATCACACCATATGTAGGCACTCTAAAAAACAAGAGAAGGAGGAGACTAGAGGTAGCTCTGCAGCTGTGTGTGGAAAGATGGGTTTGGGATAGGAAGGGAAAGAGGTGCAAAATAAGTAAGAAATGCGAGAGTGTCACAGTATCCCAGGGTGGGGTTGGAGTCAGGCAGTATGCCATTTTCTGAGCCATCCTACCTCTGCAACTGTTGACAGGCACTACATTCTTTCTATTGGGTGTTCAATCCCCAATTTCACTCCTCCAAAGACACACATTCTTAACATCATTCCCTAGCTCTGTGCCCTACCTATTGAGCATTTCCATTACTAGGAACAATGGGTCTACTACAAGAGAGAGAAAACTCCAATATATTATTTAATGATACTTTACTTGCAAGCAAAAGGAAGTTCTGATAAGAACCAAGGTAATGTCAGGAATTGCTAATTTCTTCCAAAGCTGCTGAGCTGGAGAAGATATTGAGTTCTGGATTTGCTTCTCTATATGTGTGTTTGTGTATGCATTTGTTTGTCTGCTCACGTCTATGTAGTGGGAAAGGTGTGATGTACACTTTCCTGGCATAGTTACTTCATTCAGAGAATTCATTTTCCAACCTTCTTTTCATGAAATACTCCTTTTCCCATCCCTAAGATAACACTTACTCTTCCTTAGTTTTCTTTTAGCTCACCAACCTAGGTTTTCATGGGGCAAGTTTGAGAGAGTCAAAACCTCAATTTATCCATTTGGGATATTGCCAAAAGACCTGACTGATATTTATCTACATCTAAAGTCTGAGTGACCAAGGTGACTAAATTTCTTAGTATCACAAACCAAAATCCCAGTCAGATGACAAAAATATCTAACAGTTAAAGAGTAAAAGGATCCGAGAAACAATCAGATCCAGAATCTTCATTTCACACATACTTTAAAACAGAAGCTCACTCAAGTAAAGGATCTTCCCACGGCACAAAGTAAGGGCACTAAGATCTAAACCACTCTTCTGATTCCCAAACCAAGGTAATGTCATTGTAGGTACCTAGTATTTCATAGTTGTAGGGATCTTATTGTGTTTAAACTCCTTTCACCATTGCAAATTAGGAGCTTTTACCCAAATAAGTGGGGTTGCTGATGTGTTGTAATGTGTAGAGCTGAATAGATCTTGTCAGAATGCCAAAGCTGTCCTTCTCCCCATCATTCCAGGGTTCCCTGATGTTCAGCAGCATAAACAGCTTAACTCATGCTTATATAGTACTTTAAAGTTAGCACAGCACTTTCTACCTTTTTCTTCTCCCCAGGGCTCAAGCACAATTTCCTCCAAAATATGCTTCTTCACTAGAACCATCCCAGGTTTCTGGAGCTTTATTCTTCCATATTTTGATTTAATTTGCCTAAAGCCAAGTGTTTACAAGTAACTGAGAGAAGTGCTTTGATACTTCGCCTTATCCTTGTAATTGTTAATATGGTTACTGGGTTGCTAGAAATAAGCTACTCAATCAAGGCAATCTTTGGTCCACTGACTAAATGGAATCAAGAACCTTTTGCAATCTAGTTGTGCTTGGTCCTCTAGACAGATAGAGATTGGACAGTGATGAACATTAAGTAAACATTCATATTTGCACGTTATGTGCTTGGAGAAGCAAGGGGAAAACATTCAAAAGAATCTTCATATTCATATCAACAGGAAAATTAAGACATTCATATATCCCCTGCAATATAAGATGGTCATTTTAAAAACATAAATGAGCAAATACAAAAGAATACCCTCATTTAAATATGTCTCTTTATGAATATAAGCACTTAAGCACAAATTATGCTATTAGTACCTTGAACAACCCCATGACTGAGAAAAATGAGCCTGAGCGTGGTGAAACAATTTGCCCCAGATCATACATGTATGGTCCTTCAGACTCTTGGATTACTAATCCTTACGGAATTTCCATTGGGACAATTTATATGGCAAGAAAGCAAAATGGCAAGAAAGTCTGAGTATATTAGTTTCCTAGATGGATTTTTAAACTATATCAAGAAGTCCTTCTCTGACACATTTCTTGTTACTCCTTATTCACTGAGTAAGCATTGCCTCAGTAATACTGCAACCTGCTAACGATGTTCCTGGAAATATCTAAGGTCACCCCCTGAATCATTGGCCATCTCCAGTTTTCCTTATCTAACTCACCACTGAAACCAGATAACTCTGGAGGAAAAAAGGAGCCTAGTGACATTCACTGCTCTCTCTTAGTTAAATCCAAGGCATTCACCTTTCATAGCATCATACCATGCATCATAGCATCATGACCATCTAATATGATGGTCATCGTCGAGAATGAAAGATAAATTTTAATAACATTTAGGTCATCTCTCTGCTTTGTTACTGTGATATTCCTGTAAGATGTTGATCTAACCTTAAATCCTTCCTGATTTAATGCCAGTTTTCCCAGGAATTCTTATTCAAAAGAGCATTCTTTCTTTGGTAACAGGGTTTTTTAGTTTACCTTTATTTTCTTTTCAGAAGAATTGTAGCTCTAAGGAGGGAAATTTTGGTCAGATTCCAGTAATGCTTTTTTACCCAGAACACAGATATTTGTTTATATTAGGGGAATCAAAAGATTTTTTGATTCAGTATGATTCAAAACCTAGGGAAGAAGAAATTGGGAGGTGCTCTTTCAAATGTGGAACACGTTTTGAGATCTCAAAAGAAAATTCTACCTCATAACAGGAATATCATAATAATTTTTGCTAAGATTATATAATGCTTTAAATTTTAAGGGTCAAACTGAACTTGAAATTAGCCCGAAATGGATCAGTTTCATGGTGTGGGTTACAGTGTGAACATTCACACCTCAGATATCAGCAGAAGCAGCACATCAAGACTCAGGGTACTGTTTCATTTCAGTGTTTGTTTAGACCTAAGAAAATGATAGAAAACATGCCAATAGTTCACAGTAAATTTGAACCACATTCTATTTTTCAGAGAGCTGGTCATTAAACATTTACAAATACATGAAAGAGAGTTACAAAACATGATGTAAAAGAATGTGCTAAATAAATACTCATTTTGTAGTTCATATAGAATCCAATTCACTCCTTACAAATATACAAAATGATTCCTGGAGTCCTAAAGGGATATGGCACATCATAATGTGCTAATTACAAAGTAGCAACCAGGTCCCAAGTCCTCTTTATGCATACGTACATTTTTATAGACAAATAAACAGATAGAACGATTAATAGGTGAATACATGGACAGATACAGATATGCGTATATATACATATATATATATATATATATATGTATATATACGCATATCTCTCTGTGCATATATATATATATATATATATATATATTATATATGCACAGAGAGAGAGAGGGAGAGAGAGAGAGAGAGAGAGAGAGAGAGAGAGAGAGAGGGAAACAGAGAGATGTATATGTGTGTAGGTGTAGTTTGCATGAATGTAATCCTAAGTGCGGATCCTGAAAAGGAAGCAACAATCACAAAGGAGCAGCATGGCTCCATCAAGGACAAGTTAGGCCTGCATTAATTTACTGTCTTTGTTAACAGTTACAAAACTGGTATTTCACATGAGTGTTATAAATATAATTTGCAAGTACAACTGTACATTTTCTCAGTAACTGCTGTGGACACCCCGCTTCCTTCTACTAGGTCATTTTATTACTCATTATGATCCTTAGTTCTAAGGGAAACAATGACTATGTATTTACAATTAAATCAGTTTAAAAATGAAATTTAAATTTTGGATTAAAGTTGTGTTTCAATAATATGATTTAAATTTAATAGATTAAAATATCCTTCATTAATCAATAAACCCTGAACTGGCAACCCAGTTTATTAAATGTTTATAAAATAAAGAAACCTGTATTTATCATCATATCTGGCTCATATTCTTTCCACACTTTGTTTGTGCATGTAAGAATGTATGTGTGTAAGTGTGTGTGTTTGGAAACATGAGGTGTCTGGTGGTTATTCCAAATAGACTGTTCAATGAGATCATTTTTAAAGAATTGAGAGCTTGTCAACTATGGATATAGAGAAGAGCGGTGTAGGTAACTTGGGAAGAAACCTATTTTACCACTTATACATTGAAAATAATCATTTGTGATAACTCGATAGAATTTTATAATATTTGTCAATTGTAATGTCAATATCTTTGGTGTATCTTTATACCATATGGTTTAAGGAACCTGAGATATCTGTCTTTCTGTCTACCTATCTATCTATCTCCCTGTCTGTCTGTCTGTCTATCTATGTGTCTTAGACCTGTTACGTGTATTAATGCATAAGAACATGACAATTATATTTCATCATAAAAATAATTAAAGAGCTAGATTCAGAGAAGTGTGGAAATACATCTATGAATTGAAATAGAGAGCAGTGAGTCCAACCAGAACAATGTATACAGTGATTACCCTGTAAAGAAAAGCAATTTTGAGAAAATTAAGCCAATGTAATTATAAGCCAATAAACCAATAAATATTTATTGAGCACCTACTGTGTGCTAGAGATTGTACTTAGTGTTAAGAATATTTAATGGTACAAAACACAGTCCAGAAACTCAAGATATTGACAATCTAACGGGGAATATAACATAAAAAAAACTAGGTCCAATCTACAGACAAAATACATAGGAAATGATCAACCCAGGGAAGGCATTGGAATTCAAGAAGAAGGAAGACTGAAAAAAAAGAGGGAGATTTTCCTGTAAATGCTAGTTGTTCATTTAGAATTTGAAGGCACTTTGTACTTTGCTGTACAGATGAAGAAACAGAGGAAATTGTGTTAAGTGACTTGCCACGGGTCACACACTTAGCAAGTGTCTGAGGCCTGATCTCACGAATTCCTGACTCCAAGTAGAGTTTTCTATCTATTATTGGCTAACTTTTCACCTCGAGCTAGATGCCATAATGTGCCATGGTGCTTGCAGAGAAGGAGTAATCTATCTTGGAGTCAAGTTTTCAAGTGTCTAGTTGGTTAATGGAAAGAAAGCAAATTACTTGTGATGGAGTCAATCAATGGGGAGAGGGAAGGACTGTAGCTTCCAAACATATTCTTAAAAAACCGTTAAGATGTTCAACGGCCAGCTGTAACTACATTCAACAGGAGAGAATACAACCAGAGAATAAAGTCTAACAGGGCTTCTAACTGTCTGACCATAAGCAATGCATACCTCACACATCAACAGAGAGATCCAAGTTTCTGATCACACATACATAGTTACCAGAGAGAAAAGCAGCAACATTTGGGTTTTCATGTTGAGGGAAGAGGTTAACCTCCTAACAGCTTCCCAGAATCTCATCTACCACAAGAATCTTCTTCAAAATAGTAGCCCCGAAAACAAACCTCACCCCATAATGTTTATACACTTCTCAGAACCAGAGGCATCCCAAACCTTGTTACCCAGGGCCTAATCAACATTTAACAAAATATGTGGGCTTTCCTACAAAACAAACCTCCTTTAAGCATGTATCCTTTGATGGGATCCACCTGAGGTCGATTAATGGGTGAGGAAGATCTTTATATTGCAGATATGTAATATATTTTGGAGAATTTATGGGGTGAAATGAATGACAGTGTGAGTAATTATGATGGTGATAATGATGAGGGGACACATTACTGGAATATTTTAAAGAAGATCAGAAATATGCAAACTTTCCAAACTTCCTTCAGAAACAGTCAGAAAAACACCAAAAACTGAATGTAGAGAATCAAAAATAAAGGAGCAAAGTAGTTGTTCTCCTAAGATGACTTGAGAGGATGTCACAAAAGACAGATGTTCACGGGCTGAGCTTTGAGCTGAGTGAAGTGCAGACACTTTCATGTTGACTGAACTAAGGAACATTAGGCCCTAAGTGCAACTCCTTTGGAAAGCAGTCTAAGCCTCAAAAAATTTCAACTCTACTCTCACCTCATTCCCAGGCTCTGGAACTTTCACCTCACAAACTTTCATCTGAAAAACAACAGTTAATTTAGTAGGAAAATATTGAAATATCTCTCCCCACCATAAACACTACTTTTGTCGAATTCAGAAGTAGTTTTGTTGACCAGAAGTGATCCTACCCAGTCGATACAGATGAAGGTTAGGTGGCACATACCTGGTGAGTGCAGTGATACAGGGAGAAAAAGTATTTTAGGGGCAGGGTGTCTAGGGGCCCTGACTTTGGATGAGGGGAGGGGAAGGATCCTTGAGGTTGAATCCCCCGATAGAATTCAGAAAATATCAGTAAGGCGGACCTGTGACATGATCAATATTATCCACTAATTGAGGTTACAAATTAATTATAGTAATAAGGTACTAAAAATAAAATAACATTTAATAAACAAAATAAAAATGACTAAGCAAAGGAAAAGTAACCCAAACATAGAGAATTACTTTCTTGTAAAGAAGTGAGTCCATATACAGAAGAGGTTAAAAAAAACACTCCTACCCTAGAGATTCAGTTCAAGTGGTCACAAGCCCCCCCAAAAAAAATCTACAAAGGACTTGAAAGGAATTTGAAATTCAAACAGGAAAAACTGTGGTGGAAATGTAATAAATACAAAAAACCCAAGAAAAATATGAAAAGAAACTTAACCAAATAAAAAAAAACATTTTCTTAATTTTCAATATATATTTATTATCACTGGTTTTCAGCATTCATTTTTAAATGATTGTGAGTTTTAATATTGTAAATGTTCTTGTCCTCCCCCCTGCCCAAGATGGCCTACAGTCTGAAATAAGCTATACATGTGCAACTATGTTAAATATATTTTCACATTAGTTATATTTTAAAGAAAAATTAGGAAGCAAAAATCACATAAAAAAACACGAAAAAAAGGAAGTCAGTAGTAGCTTTTCTCTGCATTTAGAATTCATCGTTCTTTCTCTGGATATGGATAGTATTTTCCATCCAGAAGTTTTTTGAGAATGTCTGCAAGCTTTTATTAGTGAGAGCAGCAACGTCGATCAAATTTGGTCATTGCACAATATGACTGTTACTGTGTAAAATATTTTCCTATTTCTCAGTATTATTTCATGCAAGTACTACCAAATCTTTCTGAAGTCCACCTCATCGTTTCTTATGCAACAATATTACTCCATTCCATTAATGTACCACAACTTGTTCAACTGTTGCCCAACTGATGGGCATCCCCTACACTTCCAGTTCTTGGCCGCTGCAAAAAGAGATGCTATGAGTAGTTTTGTACAGGTAGGTCCTTTCCCCCTCTTTATAATATCTTTTGAGTAGAGAATTAGAAGTGTTATTGCTAGAGAAAAAGATTTGCTCAGTTAATAGCCCTGTGGGCATAATACCAGATTGCCCTCGAGAATGGATGATCAATTTATCATTGCCATGTTTTGCTGTGTCAGTCAATCTGACAAGTGTGAAATCGAGCTGTTTTGATTTGCATTTCTCTAATCAATAATGACTAAGGCATTTCTTTCAAGGAGTTATAAAGAGCTTCAATTTCTTCATCTGAGAACATTCTTCCATGTCATTTGACTATTTATCAATTAGGGAATAGCTTGCATTCTTATAAATTTGAATAAAGTCTCTAAATATTAAATAAGTGAGCAACTTTTCAGAAACACTGTCTAGAAAAATCTTTTCCCAGCTTTTTGACGCACTTAAAATTTTTGGTGCATTACCCTTGTTTGTGCAAGGAAAAAAATAATTTATTGCAATCAACGTTAACGGATGAAAAACATAAAGGAAAGAAATTACTCCATGAAACATGGAGTTGGGCAGAAGAAACCGAATGACGTCATTAGATACGAAGAAAAATAAAATTTAAAAAAATAGAAAAGAATATGAAATATTTCATATTAAAAACTATTTATTGGGAGAAAAAATTTAGGAGAAACAATACAAAAATTGTCAGTCTACTGACAATATTACCAGAAATTTTTAAGGAAAATTACCCCGGGATTCTAAAACAGGAGAAGCGCTTGATATCCCATCACTTATAAGAGGTACCAGGGGTAAAACTTACTGGAATGAAATAATCAAGATTCAAAGCCCACAGTTTAGGGTGAAAAATGTTGCAAGCAATAAGGGGAATGAAAAATAATGTTTTGGAAATGCAGTCAGGATTTCACAAGATTTAGTAGCGCCTAATCTAAAAAACCATAGGTCCCAGGACACTGTATTTCAAAAACCAAAAGACTTGGGGTTTGAACCAAAAACAGTTTATTCCACAAAACTGAGTATAATCCTACTGGGAGAAAAAGGTCATCAGATACATTGAAATACTTTGAGGCACTCATAACAAAAAGAATAGAACTCAATTGAAAGTTTGGTAGAACAAAGCCAGAAGAAACATAAGGAAAATATTATAAAATAATTCCAAGTTAATTTAGAGATTTAACCATTTATTTATGGCATATGAAAATATTATCAGTATTCTTAAACTCATCATCATTACTAAGGTAGGTTGAAAGGAATACTGATTCTGAGTAATATAAGATAGGATGATATTTTTTAAAAAATGGTAGTAAAGAGGGAAATGAAGTAATTATATTATAAAAATAGGACATGAAAAGAAGAATAAATACAGTGAACTTAGCTGTGGGTGGAAGAGTGGAAATGTTGAGGATTTAGTGTCATCCTAGTTGAAGAGGAAACAATGTGTATATCTGGAAAGTTATGGTTCCTGGTTGTTGTCCCCCAATCTCAAAGATGAATAATCTCCTATTCTAGAGTCAAGACACAATGTGTCTGACTGTGGCTGATCAGACCAATAAGGCCTTGAGATATTCTATCACAGCACAGGCAAAAATTGTGCAAGTGAGCATTTGAGGAGGATTCTCTAAATTTGCTCATTTCACATTGCTTTTGATGTGCTTCAATTCTGCTTTCCTCATAAAACACAGTACTTCCTCTGATGCGGGAATGCCATTCTAGTTGGTCCTCTGCGAGTGTATCCCATGATATGTAAACATTCCCAAAGCTCTTAAGAGGGACCATTAAGAGTGTTCTTGTATCCTTCGTGTACAGCACCATGTGAACACTTGTCTTGTGTGAGTTCTCCAAAAATTTTTTTTTGGTAAGTGTAGGTTTTGCATTTGTTAATGTAGATAGTCCGTCAGAATTGCACGCTATAAAGAAGTTTCATTGCTTGACAGTACAGTTCACGAAAGGATGTCAGTAACTTCTGTCTTATTCTGCCAGATAATCTTCAGAACATTCACATGACAATTGAAAAATGGAGCAATTCATTATCCTGGCATGGTACTCGTGGTCTGTCTAGGTTTCAGAAGCATGCTATGATGAGGTCAGCATGCAACAACTCTCTACATTTTTTGTTCGGTAGTCAATCTGACATCTCTTTTTTCTCACACTTTTCTTCACAAGTTTGAAAACACTGAGGTAAATCCATCAACATATGTGTCAATCTCATGGTCAATACGTACATCCGTGAATAGTACACTACCAAGGTAAGTGAACTTGTCTACAGCATTTAAAACTTCTGCATTTGCCGTAACTGATACTTCAACATATGGATAAAAGGATGTAGAAGTCTTCCAAACATTTACAGAGAATAAGGTGAGCATACACTTACAGAGAAGTATGTAAATTGGAATTTGGGAGGTTAAAAGCACAGGATGGGGTAGGGCGTTTTGGAAGGGTGTGTGGATTGGGATTGGAAAGGTGGAAGCTGGACACTTGGAGAAGTTCATGGGGTATGAAAGAGAGGATGGAGGGAAAAGACAAGGTAGCAAGAGGAGGTAAAAAGAACATGGCCTAAAATAAGGAGGGAAATTCAAAAACTAGTAAGTATAATTTGAATGCAAATGGCATATTTATACCAACTCTCATTGTATTGACAAATGAAAGGAAATTGCAAGGATCCCTATAAATTGGGAATGGTTGGAGAAGTGGTGTAAGGTTTTGATGGAAGACTCCAGTAATATAAGAAATAATGAGCTCAATGATCTTAGAAAGGCATGGAAAGGCTTTAGCAAAATGGTGGAGTGAAATGGACAGAAACAAGAGAACATTCTATACGATAACACCAAACCTGCTTCAAGAATGATTTTGAGTGGCTAAGTTATTTTGATTACTAAAAATGAGAAATTAAAGGTCAATAATGAAGATGGTAGACGAAAAGCACGGGCTTGCTAGACCTCTCCTCCCAAACTCATCCAAAAACCTTTACACAATCATTCTAAATAAATTCGGAAACTGCAGAACCCACAGAATAATGGATTGAAAGAAGTCTCCACCACAAGATAGGCTTGAAGTTTGACAGCAATGGTCTATCATGCTGTGCTAGGAGCAGAGCAGAGCCTAGCATAGGCAAAGCCAGCAAAGACTGTTGCTGAGCAAGAATGGGGCAAACTACATCACTGGACTTGTGGCAGTTTTCAAATAACAACACATTATAATGCTGATGACGAATTGGAAGGTCAGTGAAAAAAAATCTGGGACCTTTGTCATGTAGTACACTGGTGCAGGCCCAGCACCATGGTTGTAGAGGACGTGGAGGAACCCACAATAGTGGCAGACAGAGCAGCATGAGGGGGAGTGGGAACGGCTTTTTCAGGAACTCTAGGACTACATATTCTGGAATCATTGAGGTGCTGAGAGTACACCTCCCCAACCCCACTGGAAGCTAATAATCACTTCAACCAAGACCTCAAAAGTCAATTGCATGCATAGGGAAACGATCAAAAACAGGAAAAAAAAATATAAAACTACAAAATCTTACTTTGGTGAAAAATAAGATCAAAACATACAATCAGCAGGACACAACATAATGCTGAAGGAAAGAAACCCCTTAAAAACAGAGTAACTTAAATGGCAAAAGACGCCCAGAAAGTCAATGATGAGGACACTTTAAAAAGGAGAACTGAAAAGATGGATAAGGAGGTTCACTCACTAAAGAACATAGTTCTTTAAAAATGTAATGGAGTAGATAGAAGCTAATGAATTTAACAGGAACCAGGAAATTATAAAGCAAAACCAAATGAATGAAAAAATAGAAGACATTGTGACATACCTCATTGGAAAAAAAACAACTCCCCTTGAAAATAGATCCATGAGAGAAAATTTAAAAAATATTTGTCTATCTGAAAACCGTGATAAAAAGGTATAGATATCATCTTCCAAAAAATTACCAAAACAAACTGCCCTTGAATTTAGAACCAAAGGGTAAAATAGAAACGGAAAGAAATATCCAATCACCTCCTGAGAGAGATCCCTAAAAGAAAACTCCTAGGAATATTGCAGGCAAATTCCAGAGAACCCAGGTAAAGGAGAAAATATTACAAGCAGCAAGAAAGAAATAATTCAAATTTTATAGAAGAACATTCAGGGTAACATAGGCTTTAGCAGATTTTACACTAAGAAATTGAAGGAACCAAGAATCATCTACCAAAAAAAAAAAAAAGGAGTGCAATATTTCAGGGAAAAATTGGAATTTCAACGAAATAGTGGACTTCCAAGCATTCTTGCGGAAAAGACCACAACTGCATAGAAAATATGATATTAAAATACAAGAATGAAGAGAAACATGAAAAGGTAAAGAAGAAAGAGAATCCTTAAGAAACTCTTTAAAGTGGAAGCGCTTCTATTCCTACATGGAAAGACACTATTTGTACCTTATGGGATTTTTTTCAATGTTAGGGTGGTTAGACAGAATATATATGTGTATGTGTGTGTGTGTGTGTGTGTGTGTGCCTGAGTTTGTGTATATATACCTATATATGTATGCATATATATTTATATGTATAAATACCTACATATATACATATACACATGTATAGACACATTCATATACACATATAAACCTATGTGCATATATTTATTTGTACATACATACAAGCACATATATGTTGTATGATGTTGCTGTGTGGGAATATATATTACACATGTATAGATATGTTTGTGTGAGTGAACATATGTATATGTGAATACTTGTATGCATATGTGTATTTTAAGTACACATGTGTGAGTATATGTATATATATACATTAGTGTCTGTGGGTGCGTGTGTAGGGAGAGGGCATAAGGTGAGCTGAATGTGGACGCAGTATATTTAAAAAAATTAAAATTTACTGTTGAATGGAATGTACTAGAAGTAAGAGAAAAAGAGAAGTAGGTTGAAGCAAATCATCTCAAATAAAAAAGGGAAGAAGATCTTTTAAAATGGAATTGAAGAGAGAATAGATGAGAGAAAACAAGTGAGCTTTACTCTCACAGGATTTGGCTTAAGGAGGAATAATACACACTCAAATGTATATGGAAATCCATTTTACCTTCAGGAGAGCAAGGTGGAAGGGGACAGGAGAAGGATGATAATAGAAGGGATATAAAATTGAGTAAAGAGATAATCAGAAGCAAACACTATTGTGGTAGTCACCTGAAGGGGGAAAATAGAATAAATTGGTGGCAGAACATGACAGGGGGAAATGTGATTAGTCTTTTACCACATTACTACTGTGGAAGTGCTTCGCATTTTTCAAATGTATGATCTATATTGAATTGCTTGATTTCTCAGTGAGGGTGGTGAGGGAGGGAGGGAGAGATTACGGAACTCAAAGCTTTAATAATGAATGATAAAAATTGTTTTAGCATGGAACTTTAAATTAAGATGGACAGGAAATGCAGTCTAGAAAGCTATTTTGCACTACAGGAAAATAGAGGGGAAAGTGTATGGAAGAAGGATGAGTAATAGAAGGGAGGAAAGACTACATCAAGTGATTAATGCAGAAAATGTTGCCCTTGGACAAGGGGTGGGGAGAGATGGAGAGAAAAATTTGAATTCAAATTCTTGTGGAAAGGAATGTGTATAACTGAAAGATAAATAATTATATATCCAAAAGGAAAAGGAAAGCACAATTGTCCAAATGGAAAATGGGGTTCAAAAGACCGCTGAAGAAAATAATTCCTTAAGTGCAAGAATGGAGCTGACAGAAGATAATGACAATGAGAAATCAAGAAATTGTAAAACAAAACCAAAAGACCTCTTCAGTCGGTGATTTTTACATTCTTACAGTTTTTATTTTACCCTGCGGTACTAGAATATGAGGTCAGTTTTTCTTAATAATTTCATGGAAGGTGATACCTAGCCTCTTGTATGGACCATGCTTTCAGGTAGACAAATAATTTTGAAATTTTCTCTTCAAGGTCTATTTTCCAGGTCAATGTTTTTTTTTTTTTTGTTTGTTTGTTTGTTTTATTGTGCTGAGATATTTCACATTGTCTTTTATTTTTTCATCCTTTTGTTTCTGTTTTAAATTTCTTGATTTCTCATGAAATCATTAGATTCCACTTGCTCCATTCAAATTGTTAAGGAATTCTTATCTTTAGTGAGCTTTTGCACCTCCTTTTCCAACTAGCCCAGTCTGTTTTAAGACATTCACCTCCAAATTGCGTTGTTGCACTTCTTGTGCCATTTACATTAGTCTGTTTTTAAGAAGTTACTTTCTTCAGTATTTTGGGGTAGTCTCCTTTAGTACTCTGGAGATAAGATTTTCATCATTTTCTTCCACCAATCTTTTTTCTTTTCCAAAATTTTTCTCCACTTCTTTTTCTTGGTTTTCACAATGCTTTTTGAGCTGCTGCATGTACTGTGACCAATTCATATTACTCTTCAGGTTTTGATGTAGAAAATTTTACATTGCTCTCCTCCTCTAATTTTACTTTCAAATGGTAAATAAGGCATACAGGAAGTGGAGCATAAAAATCTGTATTACCCTACAAGAAAATGGAGGAAAAGGGATAAGAAAAGTGAGGAGTGTTATATTGGTGAAAAGAGTAATGAGAATTCATGATGGATTCGAGTGAGGAGGGTTGAAAGATGCAGTGAAAACTGGGAACTCAGTGTTCTGGATTTAAATATTGAAAGCTAAATAATTAATTCAACAATATTTATTTGATTATTTTCCTTACATTATTATTTATAATTAATTCATAAATATATAAATATATACATTTATACGTTCTCTATATATTTAAATTTAAAATTCAGGGACATCTAAAGAAAGAAACTACCTCCATGCAAAATCAACTGACATAAGAATTTTTTGGTCTTAGTTTTTTTCCTTTTTCTTGGCATTTTCCCAGCCAGTTACTTGACTTCTGAGAGTCCTCTCCACCCCCTGGCCTAGATGCGCCCAGCTAGTGGTTGGGGTCTGAGATTCAAATGTTCCCAGACAGTTACTTGAATTCTGAGAGTCCTCTCCAGTCCTGCCTAGATCTGCCCAGCTAGTGCTTGGGGTCTGAGATTCAAATGCTGCTCCCCAGCCTCAGGGCTTTTGTCGGCAGGCCTGACTGCTCTTCAATGGGAGCTTATCTGCTGGTGCTCAGGTGGGGGCAGGGTCGCCTCTCAGGCTCAGGTGCCTCAGGGGGTTTATGCAGAGACCTTTTGTAATGGAGCTTCTGTGGAGCTCCTGCCTGCTCTGGGACGCTCTGGCTGAGCTGCCTCTGCATCTGCCACAGCGACTGCCTCCCTAGGGGGTCCAAATCCCGGAAATACCCCGCTCCCCTCTCAGCCCGTCTCTCTCACTGACCTGTGCGTCTGTGGGTGGAGGGACCTTCGCGGACGCCCGGAGATTACGGTCCCTGAAGCCTGCTTGGATCTGCTCCCTCCTCTCAGTGGTGGGCGCCGGGCTAGGGCAGGGGAGGGCTCCACTCCCGTCTGGGCACGATGGACCCCTGGGGTCAGGTTTTCAGGGCTCTCTGCAACGGAAATCTCCTTCACTGTGTTTCTGCGCGGCTTCCACTGTTCCAGAATTTGTCAGGAGTTCTTTTTAGAGGAAATCCATGGGCTGTGGGTTCGGAGCTAGCAAATATGAGTCTTTCTACTCCGCCATCTTGGCTTCACCCCGACATAAGAATTTTTTAAGTAAATTTAAAGACATATATAAAAATTCGGGTCTAGTCCTAGCAATTTCTAAGGGTGGACTGGGGTGAGAAAACTCATCCCAAGAACCCAGGACATTCAAATATATCGTTTGATTGATTTTATGAATTGCAATTCAATGTAAATCAATGAAAAGAACTTCATAGTCAGATACTCATTCATGGACTTTTTATTTCTTTAATCTTATTCCTTTTCCAAAAATTCTCTTTAGGGATAAAGTGAAATAGTAATGATATGGGAGAAAGAAAATCAAACTTTTGCCAGAGATTTCATCCTATTAGGATTATTTCATGCAAATCTGTGGGGATGGCTGTTCATGACACTTATTCTCATGGTTTTTATGTGGGCGATTATGGTGAATGCATGCTTGATTCTACTTATCCGCCTCAACAGCCTGCTCCACCCTCCCATGTTCTTCCTTCTCAGCCATCTCTCCTTCATTGATATCTTGACCATCTCCAGCGATGTCCCCAGAATGGCTAGTAACTTCATATCTGGGCAACTCTGCCTCACATTTGGAGGTTGTGGATTCCAGCTATTCCTCTACATCATCTTGGTCGGTGCTGAATGGCTTTTTTTTTACAACCATGTCCTATGATCGCTATGTAGCAATCTGCCACCCACTGCATTATCCCATCCTCATGAGCCATCAGATCACTGTTAGTATGGTTGGTGGTTGCTGGTTTGTGGCAACTGTCAATTCTACAATTCATACAGCTTATGTGCTGCACCTGCCTTATTGTGGTACAAGGGACATTGACCACTTTTTCTGTGAAATCCCAGCCATGTTGAAAATCTCCTGTGCTGACACATCACAGTATGAAGGAGTACTCTTTGTAAGTGCTGCATTTTTCTTTGTCACTCCCTTTTGCATTATTGTTGCCTCTTATTCTCAGATTCTCCGTACTGTGCTTCACATGAAATCTTTTGAAGCCCAGAACAAAGCCTTCTCCACTTGTTCATCTCACCTGATTGTGCTTGCCATATACTATGGACCATTTATCTTTGCATACTTGAGGCCAAAATCCTATTACACTAAAAGTCAGGACAAGGTCTTAGCCATCTTAGCCATGGTCTCTCCCATGCTCAACCCCATCATCTTCAGTCTCAGAAATAAAGAAGTCTTATGCGCCTTGAAGCACGTTTTAGGAAAGACTCAGGAGTCACAGAAATTAAGATTTAATTAAAATTAGATTCAATCCACGTGACTGTTGTCCTTTTGTGAAGAAAACCAAGATGACATCACTATGCTAAAATCAACTTATGTTGTTTCTCTCTCTAACTAATCAGACCAAAATAAGTTCATAATGCTCTACCACAGTTCATGTGAAGTTTTGAGGGTAATTATTTACATTTGTGTATATCATTTGCATTTTATCTACTTCAATTCTGTTTTGTTCATAGAACATAGTAACTCCTGTGAAGTGGGCATATCATGATTGGGGCCCCAAGATAGTGTCTCCCAAGTCACACTATCAATTGCAGAGAACTTAAGAGCGACCTTGAGGGTGTGTTCATATCACCTCTTCTGACTAACATTTCAATATTTATACTTTGTTAGTCTTCCATTTTTGATAAGGTGACTTACGTTGGTGGGATTGGCTAATGTATACAAAATATTCTGAGACTGGCTGAGCCTTTCACCTAAAAAATTCATTTGGTGCACAAAATAGCCTACGACACAGGTGCTATTACCCTCATTTTAAGATTGAGGAAACCAGGACTGAGAAAGTTTACTGTCCTTGCCCAAGGTCACACAGCTAAGAATTGTCACAAATGGAATTTCAATCTTTCTAACATCAAGGGTAACACAGCAGTCATTTTCCAATATGAAGAGGATTTTTCTCTCAAGTGTCCATTGCTCAAGGTAGATAAAGTACTGGTTCTAATGTTACTCTTGGGTCAAGGGAACAAGAGTCCAGTAAGTACTAGAAATTTGATTGGAGAGAAAATTTCCTTATTATTTTGAAGTCACTCACATCATGCTGAGCTGCCTTTCTTGGAATTTTAATTAGAAAAATGCAGTGATTCTCAGACAGAAACGTAAGTGATCATATAAGTACAGGACTATGTAACCCACTTAGAAGACGAGCAGATTCCTCTTCACTAAGGAGAAGATAGGAATGGTTCACCCCTAGTTCAAGGAGGAGGGTATATTTTCAACCCTCTGCCGGGACCAGCAGCCCATGATTGCTGTAGAAACAGAGAGACTTTTAGTGATTCTATATCATTTCCTTCTTGGGCATCTGTGTAGCAAGGAGACTGTAGGCAGGTCCAGATACGACGAAATACTACAACCCTACAAGCAAGGTAAGAATAGGATTACACCTTGCCAGAGAAGTGGAGGAAGAGATGAATGTATTGATTGACCTTGTCTAATCTCCAACGTGTATTTTTGTGTGTATACATTTGTGAGAATCCAACAGAAAGATGAGAGAACTCAGGTGGAGAGAAATGTAGTAAGTATCAGAGGTTTGAGAAAAACTCATATTTTTATGTCTTATCAAATCAAGTCTCTCCATCATCTGATGATCCTCTCTTCCCTGAAATTTAAATCATAGACAAGGTCTTCTCCTTGATATGGAGAAGTAAGTAAAAGTGTCTATTTAATATCTTTCTCTGAGGATCATCACAAAAAATGAGGTTTGTTTGTCAAAATTGAATCAGCATGGCCTTCCTACAGTGTAGGATGGAGTTCACCTTGGTTAGTTCCTTACCATATATGGAGTGTGTGAGTTCTTGAAGAAGGTATTTGGAGGTAACACATCACACATGTATAGGGGCTCTGAAAAACAAGAGAAGGAGGATTCTAGAAGTAGGTCTGCAACTGTGTGTGGAAAGACGTGGGCGGGATAGAAGGGAAAGGTGTGCAAAATAAGTAAGTAATGCGAGAGCATGACAGAATCCCAGAGTCACGTTGGAATCAGGCAGTATGCCATCTTCTGAGCAATCCTACCTTTGACCCTGATGCCAGGCACTCCAATTTTCCTACTGGACCCCCAACCCCCAACTTCATTCAGAAGACACATATTCTGAATATCATTCCCGAGCTCTCTGTTCCAGGTGATGAGCACTTACATGACAAGGAAAAATGACTCTACTACAAGAGACAGAAAACTTCAGTACATCATTGAATGATACCTTTACTTGAAAATAAAGGGAAACCCTGCAAACAAACAAGGCAATGTCAGCAAGGGCTTTTTCCTTCCAAAGCTGCTGAATTCCAGAAGATATATATGTATGTATATTTGTGCGTGTGTCCATATGTATGTGATGGAGAATATATGATATACAGTTTCCTGACTTAATTACTTCATTCAGTGAATCCATTTCTGAATATTCTTTTCAGGAAGTAGGCCTTTCCAATTCATGAGATATGATTTACTCTTCCTTAGTTCTCTTTTATCTTCTCCCAGTGGGTTTCCATGGGCCAAGTTGAATGGAGTAAACACTTCAATTAATCCATTTAGGCTATTTGAAAAAAGCACCTTATGATATTCGTCTACATCTAAAGTCCGAGTGAACAAGGTCACTGGGAATCTTAGGATCACAAACCCAAGTCCCAGTAAAATGACAGAAAAGACAAATCTAACATCTACAGATTAAAGAACCCCAGAGACAATCAGATGCAATATCTTCATTTCATGTATAAGAAAACAGAAGTTCAGTGAGGTGAAGGGTCTTTCCATGTCCCATTGTAAAAGCACTAAGGTCCAAACCCAAGCCTTCTGATTCCCAAAAGAAGAAAATAGCCTTGTGCATATCTAGTATATCATACTTGTGGGGAACTTATTTTGTGCAAACTCCTTTCACCACTGCAAATTAGGAGCTTCTGTTCAAATAACTTAGAGTTCTGATGTGTTGTTATGTGCAGAGTTGAACAGATCTTTTCAGGATGCCAAAGCTGTCCTTCTCCCCATGTCTCCAGGGTTCACTACTCTGCTGCTCAGCATCATAAACTACATCACCTTCTGCTTATGTAGCACTTCAAAATCACCACAGCCGTTTCTACATTTTTCTTTTCCCCACAGGGCTCTAGGATAACTTTCTCCAAAATATGCTGCTTCATTAGGACCATCCCAGATTTCTGAGGCTTTAATCTTCCTTCCTTTTATTATAATTAGCCTAAAGCCTAAGAGAGGTGCTTTGATACTGTGCTTTCTCCACGGAACTGTTAACATTATGACTGGCTTGCTAGAAATGAACTACTCACTCAGGGCAATCTTTGGTCCACTGGCTAGTGGGATTCAAGAACGTTTTGGACTATAGTTGTGCTTGGTTCTTTGGACAAATGGGGACTGGCAAGTGATTCACCTTAAGTAAATACTCGTATTTTCACCTTAGGTGTTTGGGGAACCAAGGGGAAAACAATCAAAAGAATTTTCATATTTATGTCAACAGCAAAAGTAATATATTCGTAAGTCCACCTCAAATATAAAACTATGATGACAAAAATACACACGAGCAATTTCAAAATATTAGTATCATTTCCATAAGGCTTTTCATGGTTACAGAGTGATTAAACACAAATGATGCCATTTGTACCTTGAACAGATATAGAAAAAAAATTGATTTTATAAATTAATATAATGTAGAAATAAACTATATAAATATACATAAATTGTAAACATGTACAATAGACATCATAAGATATGGTTAGCAGGACTGATAAAATTTTAAATAACCTAACTGGCTTTACAAAATTTTTCCAACAACTTTTATTTTCAATTTAGAATACAAATTGCTTTCTCTAACACAATTTCTGGATTACAGAGTAAAAATCTTAATGGTTCTAACTTTTACTCAAGGAAATTTCACGTCTGTGTCCAGTCCTTAAAAATATTTTTGAAAGAAAAAGTTGTGAAACTCCAAGTGGAAGTGAGGAAGAGTGGAACAAAGTCCAGTGACGTCTAGTCCCCTCCTTTCCACTTGGGAGTTCACAGTTTTATGTCTGAGGTGTCTTTTTTCACTTTCAGATTTATGCATTTTCCCAATTGGCCTTAGTGGCAAATAAAACAACAAATTCTGAACTGTCTTGAACAACCAATTAGGAGTGTCATGTGTCACTAAAAGTGTGACCAAAATAATTACCTTTTAGTTGTATCCCCTGATGTAAAACCTTTTCCCGTTTAAGAGAGGCATGAGAAAATTAAAATGCTAGTCAATCTGCCTTTCTGGTATAAGGGGAAACATTTCCCCGACTTCTTCTTGTCTGTCTCTCCACCTTCACAATCTGGCCAGGATTAGAAGGTAGAAAGAGAGAGAGAATTTTACCAACAACTTTCTAATAATTTCCAAAACTTTTATGCTTTCCTAAAACTTCATATCCATGTTGTTCTCCTAGTGTCCTTTGCTTAAAGCCTTTTTAAAACTTCACATATTATTTACTTGTATTTTTTATGTAAAACTCCATTTAGCAGTCATAAAAAGTAAATAATATAAGATTAGTTTCTCTCTTTCTCTTCTCCATCCTCCTCCCTGATGTGGCAGCCATCAGACAGAAGGGACGAGGGAGAGGGAAACAGATAACATTCCAAATTCTAGCTACAGTGGAGCTATCCATAGTAACATAGTTGCTATAACTCCTGGGTAATAGGGATGTGGGGTTTCTATTAATACCAATCTTAGCCTCATTTCCAAAAGTATTCCTTCTCCTCTTTCTGTGGCTTGCCAAAGGATTTTTTGTACAATCCCTTCAGGCTCTTGGACTTTTTCACAAACTTGGTATCTAGACTTGTATAATGGAGGAGCTGTGGGAGGAGGAGACTCTATTTTAAATGTTTGTGTGACACACTCCACCATGTCTTTCTTCTCTTTTGTACTAGAGGCTGCATCTACTTTTATTGTGATTGTGGCTAATAGTACTTGTTCAGGTTTCTGAAGACATATTTTAAGTACATTCCTAAATTGAAAATAATGTAACAGGAGAAGCACTTGGTGTGACCTCTCTATAATACATACTCATTTGACTGCGTACTGTACTCTACTTTTCAAGATTTATAGTCCTTTCTCCGGCTTCTACATGCCTTTCACCACATGAATTACTTCACCTGTCTCTTTAAAATGCCTGGGCTCTAGCCTATTGCTAAAATGAAATTTATTTCGCCTAGCTGAAAGCAAAAGTGACCACGTGGAAGAAGCGTTCCCTTTGGCTCCAGGGGTACTCCTCTGGTCTTTCTCTATGAAGTTCCGAAAATTACTCCCCTGCCACCATCCATGACGCTATATCACAAGGAGAATTATCAACTAGCCATGGGGAGGCTTGCCTTTTGTGAAGTGGCTAGGTGTTGCCCCATGATAAGCTGTGTTTTAACGACGTTTACACAACTTACCCCAGCGGTTTTGTTCCAAGAAACCGGTTCACAGCAGGGGCTTCCCGCTGCCCTTGGTTGTCCTGAAAAAAGAAACTGTAAGTGCTGGCCATTCCTGCCATTGTTCAATCCGAGTGTGCTCTTCCCTGAGCTGTCAGCTCCTCTTACTCTGGAACCAAGTGTTTTTCATAGGAGCCCCACGTTAGACACCAAAATGTTGAATTTCCAAAGATCTGCATGAGATCTTTCTTTCGGGCACGAATGAATAAGGTAGGAGCAAGGATGATATGAACTCCCTTTATTCCCAGCTAGATCAGAGTATATATAGGCATTCTACTTCCATTCTACTTCCATTCAAGCAAGAAGTTTTGTAAATACTGTCTGCTGTGCTTACATGTTCGGTTGTTGTTATTCTTCTCAAGATATTTGTGAAGGCTGCTAATTGTGTAGGGGTTGTCCATCATGTAAATCATGCAAGGACGTGGCATCTCAAAGAGATTTCTCCTGAGGGCATCATGACCCTGAAAATCTGAGAGTTCCGGACTCCTTACATTATTGCACTGCATTTTTTTGATTTGATAAATTCATATGTAGAAACAATTTCTATAAACACACATGAATCATATGTGTGTGTGAATATATGTGTGAATATGGAAATGCAATGGGTCTATGTCCAATCTACAGACAGAATACATAGGAAATTAACAACCCAGAGAAGGCATTGGAATTGGAGAACAAGGAAGACAGAAAACGAAGAAGGAGGTTTTCTTGTAGATGCTGGTTACTCATTTAGAATGTGAGGCAGTTTATTTTCCAGTTCATTGAACAGGTGAAGAAACAGAAGTGAATGGTGTTAAGTGGCTTGCCATCTCGGCTCTTCCTACCTCCAAGCCGAGTTTTCTATCCATTGTCACCTAATTTGCCCCCTCTCCCTAGATGCCCACATGTACCATGGTATTTGTAGAAAGTAGGAATCTAGCTTGCAGCCAAGTTTTCAAATATATAGTAGGTTGAATGGCAGAAATATAAGTGCCTCTAATTGAATCAATCAATAAGGAGAGGGGAGGACCCAGGCATCCAAACCTATTGTTAAAAAAATTTTAATGGGGTCAATAATCAAGTTTAATTACATTCAACAGCAGAGAAATAAAACCACAGAATAAAGACTAATAGGGTTTCTACCTGGCTGACCATAAGCAATGCACACATTACACATTGACAAAGAGATTCAGTTTTCTGACCACAGGTACATAGAGACCAGAGAGAAAAGCAGCAACATCTGGGTTTTCATATTGAAGGAAGAGGGTAGAATCCTTAACAGATTTCTAGAATCCCATCTATCACAAGAATCTTCGTCAAAAGAGTAATCCCCAGAACAAATATCACCTAATAATATTTGTACACTTTTCAGAACCAGAGGGCATCCCAACCCTTGTGACCCAGTTCTTGATTAACATTTAATAGCAGGTGTGCACCGTCCGACAAAACAAACCTCCCTTAATCAAATTTCCCTGGATGGGACCCACCCAAGACCTATGAATGGGTGAGGAAGATCTTTATATTACAGATATGTAAAATATGTTCAAGATTTAAGGTGTGGTATGAAGGACAGTGTGAGTGATGATGATCGTGATATTGGTGGTGATGATGTTTGGGAAGCACAATACTAGAAGATTTTAAGGACCATCAGAAATTTCCAAGCTTTCCAGACATCCTTAAAGACAGTCAGAAAATCACCAAAAAGTAAATGTAGAGAAGCAAAAATAAAGGAGCAAAGTAGTTGTCTTCTTAAGATTACTTGAGAGGATGTCACAAAAGACAGATTTCCAGGTGCTGCGATTTGACCAGAGTGAAGTGTAGAAACTTTCATGTTCACTGAATTAAGGAACACTAGACCCTAAGTACAACTCCTTTTCCAAGCAGTCTAAGTCTCAAAAAATTTCACCTCAACTCTCACCTCATTCCCTGGCTCAGTCACTTTCACCTCATACACTTTCACCTAACAACCAGCAGATGGTTTAGTGGGAAAATACTGAGGGACCACTCCTCACCACAAATACCACTGTTTGTGTAAAACAGAATTAGTTTGTTGAACAGAAGTGATCCTACCCTCTTGATGTAGGTGAGGGTGAGGTGGCACATGCCTAAAGAGTGCAGCACCATAGGGAGAAAATCATTTTGGGGACAGTGTGTCTTGGGGCCCTGATTTTGTCTCAGGAGTGGAGAGGTGTTCTTAAGATTGAAGCCTCAGACAAAATTCAGAAAACTGTAAGATGGACCTGAGACCTTGTCAACATTACCCAATATTTAAGGTTAAAACCTCAGTATAGTAATAAGATATAAAAAATAAAATAAAATTTAGCTAATTTAAAATTAGTAAGCTTAGGAACAGTAATCCAAATATAGATAGCTACTTTTTTGGGAAATAATTGAGGAGGTATGCAGATGATGTTAGTGAAGTTAAAAGAAGTCACTCCAACCACAGAGATTCATTTCCAGTGGTCACGAATCACCCAAAAAATCTAGGAAAAACTTAAAGGGAATTTGAAATTCAAGTAGGAGAATTTGAGAGAAATAGAGAAAAATAAATCAAATTCAACAAAATTATGAAAGGAAAGTTAACCGAAATAAAAAAAAAAACATTTTAATTAGTTTTCAACATAGATGCATTTACTGTTAGTCTTCAATATTCACTTATAAAAGATTTTGAATTTTAAATTTTGTCATTCCTTTACCTCCCCTCTCCCCAAGATTACTCACAATCTCATACAAGTTATACATGTGCAACTATATTAAATATATTTATACATTAGTTATATTTTAAAGAAAAATTGGTAAGCAAAAACAAAACAAAACAAAAAACCTAAAAGAAACACCAAACAAGAAGAAAAAGGAAGCCTATAGTATGTTTCTGTCTGCTTTCACAATACATTGTTCTTTCCCTGGATGTGGATAGCATTTTCCATCTATAAGGTTTTTGGAAATGTCTGAGATCTTCCACTACTCAGAGGAGGAATGTGTATCAATCTTGTGTATTGGACAATATGACTGGTACTGCTTAAATGATTACTTATTTCTGCTCGGTTGCTTCACCAGTATTTCAAGGAAGTAACAGGAAGTCTTTCTGAAGTCCAATTCCTCATCATTTCTTATACAACAATAGTACTCCATTCCATTAATGTAGCACAGCTTGTTCAGCTTTTCCCCATTTGATGGGTATTCCTTAAAGTTAAAGTTCTTGGACAATACAAAAAGAGATGCTATAAATATTCTTGTGCAGGTAGATCTTTTTCCATCTTTATGATATCTTGGGAGTAGAGCCTTAGAAGTGCTATTGCTGGAGTAAAATATTCGCCCAGTTTGATAGCCCTGGGGGCATAGTTCCAGAATGCCCTCCAGAATGAATAAATGATCAATTTGTCACCAAAAATGCATTAGTGACCCAATTTTCCCACAACTTTTCCAAGCTTTATCATTGTTATGCTGTGTTAGTCAATCTCATAAGGGTAATGTGGTGCCTCAGAGCTGTTTTGATTTGCATTTCTCTAATCAATAGTGATTAAGGCATTTACATGTAATTGTAAAGAGCTTCAATTTCTTCATGTGAGAAGAGACTTTCTTGTTCTTTGACCTTTTATCAAGTAGGGAATAGCTTGTATTCTTATAAATTTGATATATTAAAGAAGTGAGGCATTTAGCAAAAACATTGGCTGGAAACATTGTGTACCAGGTTTCTGCTTCAGATCAGCTCTTTATTGCACTACTCTTGTTTGAGAAGGAAAAAATAATTTATTGTCAAAAAAACTAAGAAATGGAAAAAATTTAAGAAAATAACGCCATGAAAACTACAATTTGTCAAGAGAAAATGAGTGACATCATAAGACACCAAGAAAAATAAAAGAAGAAAAAATAGAAGAGAGTATGAAATATTCCAGAGGAAAAATAACTGTATCAGATGAACAAATTTAGGAGAGAGAATATAAAAATTGTCTGTCTACATAACAATATTACAACAATTTTTTAAGGAAAATTATCCTGAGCTTCTAAAACAGTGGAGTAAAATAAAAATAGAAAAAAAAATCCCACAATCTGTAATCTGTCTCTTATAAGAGATGGCAGAGGTAAAACTTAGGGGAATGAAGTAATCAAGGTTCTAAACGCCCACTTCAGGGGAAAAAATTATTGCAAGAAAGAAAGAAAGGAAAAATAATATTGTGGCTATATGGGCAGGATTTCACAAGACTTAGTAGCACCCAATAGAAGAGACCATAGGTCCTAGGAGAACCAAGAACAATTTATCCAGCAAAATTGAGCATAATCCTACTCGGAAAAAAATGGGTATTTTATAAACTGAAAGATTTTGAGGCATTTATAACAAAGGACTAGAACTTAAGGGAAAATTTGTTATTAAAAAGCCCAAATAATTAGAACGAAAAAATTTAAAAATTAATTCCAAGTTAATTTATGACTTAAAACATTTATTTATGATAGATGAAAATGTCAATATTCTTAAAACTGTCATCATGGCTAAGGTACGTTGAATGGAATGTTTGGCTGAGTACTATAGGATAGGGTGATATTTTAAAAAATGTATAGGATAAGGTAAAATGAAGTAATTATACTATAAAAAATGGGACATTAAAGGAAGAACAAGTAAAGAGGAAGCAGGTGGGAGGGGGGGATGGAAACTGGAAATGTTGGGACCTTAGTGTCATCCTGGTTGAAAAGGAAACAATGTGTATACCTGGAAAGATATGCTTGGTGGTTGTCCTCCAGTCTTAAAGAAGAACAAAATGACATTCTAGTCTAGAGTCAAGTCATATTACATCTTACCGTGGCTGATAAAACCAATGTGAATTTGGGATATTCAATCACAGCGCAGGCAAGAATAGCCGACATTAACATGTGAGATAGATTCTCCAAATTTGAACATTTCACTTTTCTTTTGAGCTGCTTCAGTTCTGCGTAACTCAGAAACTGCAGCCCTTTCTCCGATGCAGGAGTGCCATTCTGGTTGGTCTGCTGCCATTGTCTCCCATGTCACATAATCAGTTCTAAAGAGGGGTCGTTGAGAGTGTCCTTGTATCCCTTCTTCAGACCACCATGTAAACACTTGCCTTCTGTGAGTTATCCATAAAATAGTCTTTTTGGCAAGTGTGCATTTTGCATTTGAACAATACAGCCAGCCTATCACACGACTGCACTCTCTAAAGTAGAGTTTCAATGTTTGACAGTTCTGCTCAAGAAAGGACGTCAGTAGCTTCTATCTTATTCTGCCAGATAATCTTTAGAATAATCCTAAGGTAATTGAAAGATGATGCAACTTATTTTCCTTGCATGGTGCGGGTAGAGTGTCCAGGATTCAAAGGCATGGGATGGGGGAGGGCGTTTTGGAGAGGTGTGTGGTTTGAAATTGGGAAGGTGGGAGTTGGGCACTTGGAGAAGTGCATGGGATAGGAAAGGAAGGATGAGGGGGAAAGACAAAGTAAACACAAGAGTTTGAAAAGAAGCAGAGAAACAAAATAGTGAGCTAAAATAAGGGGAAAGGAAATTCAAAAACTAGTAATTGCAATTTGAATTTAAATGGGATATTTATGGCAGCACTTTCTGCATAGGCAAACGAGTGGAAATTACAAGGATCCATATAAGTTGGGAAAGCTGGACAAGTTGTGCTGTATGGTTTTGATGGAATACTACAGTAATATAACAAATAATGAGGTCAATGATCTTAGAAAGGTATGAAAAGACTTGGAGTGAAGTGAACAGAAAGAAGAGAACATTGTATACGATAACACGAAAACTTCTTTAAGAATGACTTTGAGTGACTGTCATTTTGATTATTGAAAATGACAAATGAAAAATCAACGATAAAGATGATAGATTAAAAGCACGGGCTTGCTAGAGTTCTCTCCCCAAGCCCAACCAAATAAACTGAAAAATGATTATAAATAAATTCTGACACTGCAGAACCCACAGAATAATGGAGTGAAGCAAATCTCCAGCACAAGACATCCTGAAAGGTTGAGATCAATGATCTACCATGCCGAGGTAGCAGCAGAGCACAGTCAAGCATGGGCAAAGCCAGCAAAGACTGGTCCTGAGCAAGACTCGGGGAGAGGAGGGTTGGATTAAATTACAGTCACTTGTGGTGCTTTTCCAATATCCAAACGACATAATCCTGAGTATAAATTGGAAAATTCGTGGAAAAATCATGTGGGATCTGTGTGAGAAAGTAGAGTGATATAGGCTCAGCATCAAGGTAGTAGAATGAGTGGAGAAACTCACAACAGAGGCATGCACGGCAGCTGCAGGGGTAATGGGAATGGCTTTCTTGCAGCTCTAGGACCACGTATTCTTGGATGATTGAGGTGATGATAGTACATTCACCACTCCCACTGGAAACAGAGAATTACTTTGACAAATTCCTCAAAAGTCAAGAAAATATGTGGGGAAATGGTAAAATATAGGAAAAAATATCATGGTATGGAATCTCGTTATGGTGACAAATAACATCAAAGCATACGATCAGGAGTGTAAAATAAAATACTAAGAGAATATTCCCCTTACGAATAGACTAACTCAAACGGCAAAAGAACTCCAAAAAATCAATGAGGAGAAGAATACTTTAAAAAGCAGAATTGGTGAAATTGAAAAGGAGGTTGAAAAACTACATAATGAATATAGTTCTTTAAAACTTAGAATGGTGTAGATGGAAGCTAACGAATTTATGAGAAAACATAAAATCACAAAACAAAAAAAAAGAATATAAAAATAGAAAACAATGCGAAATATTTAACTGGAAGAACAACTCACATGGAAAATAAATCCAGGATAGACAATTTAAAAATTATTTGTCTATCTGGAAACCCTGCTCCAAAAAATATTCTAGGCATCATCCACCAAGAAATAACCAAGAAAACTTCCCTGGTATTCTGGAACTAGAGGGTAAAATGGAAATGGAAAGAATTCTTCAATCACCTCCTGAGAGATATCCCAAAAGGAAAACTCCTAGGAATATTACAGGCAAATTCCAGAGTTCCCAGGTCAAGGAGAAATATTACAAGCAGCCAGAAAGAAATACTTCAAATATTGTGGGAATAATATCAGGACAACACAGGCTTTAGCAGACTCAACTGTAAGGAATTGAAGGGCTTGTGATATGATATTCTAGATGTCAAAGGAGATGGGTTTGAAACCAAGAATCACTTACTCAGAAAAACTCAGTATAATGCTTCAGGAAAAAAAATGGAATTTCAATGAAACAGAGGACTCTCAAGCATTCTTGCTGAAAAGACCAGAGTTGAAATGAAAATATGACTTTCAAATACAAGAATGAAGAGAAACATGAAAAATTAAACAGGAAAGAGAAACCCTAAGAAACACATTAAAGTTGAACTCTTTACATTCCTGCATGGAAAGGTCTTATTTGCAACTCATGAGAACTATTTTAGTATTAGGGTAGTTAGAGGGAATGCATGTCTTTATGTATGGGTATGTATACTTACACGTATAGATACACATATACATAAACACACATATACATACATGCATATATACATAGATACACAAATAGATACGTGCGTGTATGCACACGCACCTATGATATACATATCATATATGATATATATTATATGATATATATCATATAATATTCACATACATACCCATACACACCTACTGGTGTGTATGGGTATGTATGTGAATATTACTCATGTCTAGGCATGCTTATGTATGTGAGTGTGTATTTGTACAAATGCATATGTATATATGTGTTTGTATATACACAAGATACCTATGTAAATCCATGATCAAAAAAACCAAAACAATGTAAACTTTTGCTTTCAGGAAATTATCAAGGTGAACTCCTCCAATACTCTAGAAGCAGAGGGTAATGGACGATTAGAAATCCAAATGGAATGAATTTCATTGACCACCTACTGAAACATACACTAAGAAGCAAAATCCTATGAATATTGTAGGCCACTACGAGAGTTCCCAGGTGAAGGTGAAAATATTCCAGGAGGCCAGAAAGAAAAATATCGAGTACTGTGGAACCGTAATCATGATAACAGCATATCTAGCACCTTGTACATTATGGCATCATAGGGCTTAGAATGTGATATTCCAGAAGTCAAAAGAAGTGAGATCAAAATCAAGAATCACTTACCCAGCAAAACTGAGTGAAATCCTTCAGGAAAAAAAATATTCAGTTAATGAAATAGAGGACTTTCAAGCATTGTTGATGAAAACAACAAAGTCTAATAGAAAATATGATGTACGTTCTTATTACTCCTTCCCCTAGTAAGCCCTCCCTTTTATTATCACCACCTTTGTAGCCTTTTTCTTTATTTCCCTGAAGGACAAGAAAGATTTCTATACCGCACTGCCCATATACCTCATTTCCTAGCTTCATGAAAAGAAACTTTTTAAACATGTTTTGTAAAACATTAAGTTCCAAGTTCTTCTCCTTTTTCGAACCCCGCCCACAGCCATTGAGAAGCCAAGCCATTCATTATAGGTGGTACATGTGTAGTTACGCAAAGCACCTCAATAATAGTCATATTATAGAAGGCTAAGACATTTCCTTTCATTCTATTCTGCCTTCCCCCAATTATTCCATTTTCCCTTTTGACACCTGACCCTTTTCTAAGATGATGACTTCTGGTAACCCGCTTCCCCTACCTGTCCTTCCTTTGATCATGTCCCCTTTCACTAAGCAACTTCCTGCTACTTCATTGTAGGGTTAGTCATAAAATTCTGTGTTTTATTATTCTCTATTTAAGCCAAGTCTAATAAGAATAAGGTTCACTCATTCCTTCTCACGTATCCCAACTTTCCTTCCAATGTGAAACATTTTTACTTCCTTCTTTTATGTGAGAAAATTTAACACATTCTACCTTGCCCTTTCTCCTCCCAGTGTATTGCTCTGTCAACCCTTAATGCTAGATTTGTAGATCTTGGCCCTTCATAAGCAATTTACACTGGGCTATGTATTTACGTACGTACCTACCTACGTATGTATATATGTATATATGTGTGTATGTATGCATGTATCTATCTGTCATCTGTTTCTGTATCTATCTGTCTGTCTGTCTCTCTGTCTGTCTATCTCTATCTTATTTCTTGCAACTGCCCTAGTACTGAAAAATATCACATGAGTTACAAATATCGTCTTCCCAAACAGGATGTAGATATTTAACCTTCGATAATTTTCTTACAATTTCTGTTGCCTGTTTATCATTTCATGTTTCTCTTGATTCTTGTACTTGAAAGTCAAATTTTTGATTCAGCTGTAGTCCTTTCATCCAGAAGGATTGAAAGTCCTCTATTTCACTAAAGTTCCTTTTCTTCCATGAAGAATTATACTCAGTTGTGCTGAGTAGGTGATTCTTGATTTTAATCCTAGCTCCACCAATCTCCAGAATATGTTCATATATTCCAAACCTTTAGAACCTTTAATGTAAAAGCTGCTAGATCTTCTGATAACCTAGTTGTATTTCCAGATACTCAAATTGTTTCTTTCTGGTTGCTTGCAATGTTTTCTCCTTGACTTCAGATCTCTATATTTTGACTACAACATGCCTTGGAGTTTTCCTTTTGGGATCTCTTTCAGGAGGTGATTGGAGAATTCCATCCATTTTTATTTTGCCTGTTGTTCTGGAATGTCAGGGCAGTTGTCCTTGATAATTTCTTGGAAGATGATGTCTAGGCTCCTTTTTGGATCATGATTTTCAGGTAGATAAATAATTTTTCTAATTGTCTCTCCGGATCTATTTTGGGGATCAATGTTTTTTTTTTTTCCAATGAGATGTTACAAATTGTTTTCTGTTTTTTTATCCTTTTTATCTGTTTTATAATTTCTTGATTTATCAAGAAGATATTAACTTCCATTTGTTCCATTCTAATTTTTAAGGAAATATTTTCTTTAGTGAGCTTTTGCACCTCCTTCGCAACTAGCCAAGCCTGATTTTAGGGCATTGACCTTCTAATTGCCTTATTGAACTTCTTTTGCCATTTAGATTAGTCAATTTACAGGGTGTTATTTTCTTCAGTGTTTAGCGGTGGTCTCCTTTAGTGAACTGGAGACTCAATTTTCTGCAATTTCTTGCATCACTCTCATTTCGTTTCTATAATTTTCCTTCCTTTCCATGAGTTGCTTTTTCAAAATCCTTTTTAAGCTACTCCATGGGCTGTAACAATTTATTATTACTCTTCAGGCTTTTGATGTAGGAGTTTTGACATTGCTCTCCTCCTCTGGTTATATGCACTGATCTTCCCTGTCACCAAAGTAAGAATGTATGATGTGAATTCTTTAATTATGTTTACTCAACTTCCAAGCCAAATACTTTACTTTCCACCTCTTTGCAAGGCAAAACTCTACTTCCAGTGGGGGTCAAGGTGATGAGAGGGGAGTGGATGTATTCTCCCAGAATTCAAGGATTTTGTACCGATAGCTACGTCTCCCCTCATCTGTGGCCCCAGAGCTCCAAAAGTAGCGTCCATGGCTGCCATTGCTGCTGGGTTCACCAATGCTGTTGGACCACTAGCCTCTCTACAATTAGACTGGGGCAGTTTCTGTCCAGACAACCGACTCCTCTGTCATACAGGTGTTATGGAGATTTCCCACTGACCTTTTTGTCATTTGTGGGTTGAGAAGCCTGGAAACTTATACAAATGCCAATAATTCAGTCTCCTGATGCTTGCTGCAGCTGGTCTGTACTGTTGTGGTCCCGGCCACATTGCATTCTGCTCCTGGCCACATTGCATTCTGCTCCCATACCATTGTGAAATACATAGGAATTTGTTTCACTCTGTCATTTTGCAGTTTCTTTAATTCTATAACTTGTTTAGATTCATGTTTTACAAGTATGTGAAAGTTTGGGGAGGAGAGAGCAGGAAAGCCCCTGCTTTACACCCACCATTTTGACTCCACCCACTTAATAACTGTAACTCTTGAGACTTTTCTCAGTATTTGTGTAGGGTAATTAGAGGGAATATATGTATATATATACGTGTATATATATATATATATCATACAAACACAGAGAGAGAGAGAGGGGGGGAATTAGGGAGGAAGGGAGGGAAGGAGGGAGGGACAGAGAGAGTGTGTACAGGGAGAATTGAAGATGAAGAGATGATTTCTATAAAAAAAATTTGCAGGGTTGTGGAGGAATGAAATGGCGGAGGGAGGAAGGAAGAAATACAAGGGATAAATTATTTCTCGCATAAAAGAGAGAAGAGAAAGATTTTTCAGTTGAGAGAAATAGGGAAGAAGTGAGAGGGAAATAGTGATCCTTATTTTCCTCAGATTTGGCTAAAAGAGGTTATGACATACATACTCAAATTTGTTTGAAAATCTGTCTTGCACTAAGGTTAAGGAGGAGGGAAGAGAAAAAAGTGGGGGTGGGAGAGATGATAGAAGGGAAGGCAAATATACAGAGGTTTAAATTAGAAGGAAGCACTTTTGAGAAGTACGGTCAAAAGAGAGGATAAAATAACTTGAGGGCAGGACAGGAAGGAGAGACATTATAGAGAGTCTTTCACAGCATGACTGTTACAGAAAAGTGGGGCAAGACAACACATGCATAACCTATTTCGAATTGCTTGCCATCTCAATGAGGAGGAAGGGAAAGAAGGTGGAGCTCGCATTGTTAAAAATGAATGTTAAACATTGCTTTTACCTACAAAAGGAAAACAGGACCTACAGAAATTGAGTATAAAATCTGTCTTGTCCAAAAGAAAATGGAAGCAAGCAGAGAAAAGAAGGGAGTAGTGTTAGAAAAGCGAGAGCAGATTGGGAAAATGGTAACCAGGATACAGTTTGTATTAAAGTGGGTAGAGGGGCGAGATGGGGTGAAAATTTGGAGCTCAGTTTTGTGGAATTAAAGAGTGAAATCTAAAAATTAATTAATTAAATTCAATAAAATTTATTTATTTATTTGATCATTTTTATTATTATATCATTATTTATAATTGATTAATAATAATATGTGAAATTATTTGCCATTTTTTATTTCTTTAATTTTAGAAATCAAGGACATATAAAGAAAGAAGCTACGTGAATGCAGACAAAAATTGACATAACTATTTATAATGTAAGTTTACACATATACATAGCAGTTTTTGTCTAATGGTGTTCATCTCTAACGGGGGTCTGGGGGAAGAGAAGAAAAAAATGAAAAAAAATGTAAGTTAGAACTTTGGTATTTATTTAGAACCAATAGCAACTTATACACAAATGATTTGCCGTTGTACGAGGAACGATGTATGTACTATATTTGTTATGGAAATGCCTTTTAATTTTGCAAATTAAAAAAAGTGTAGTTTTTAAACTAATGATGCTAAAAAGCAAGGTAGCAACACACAACCCTGTTTCGCTAGATTGGTGACTGGGAAGGCACGAGAACATTTTGCACTATCCAGAACCTGGGCAAACATGCCATCATCAAATTCACTTACAATACTGATTACTTTCTCTGGGCAAGCAAATTTACACAGAATTTTTTATAAGACCTCACAACTAACAGTTTGAAAGGCCTTGGTCAGAACTACCAACGTTGTGTACAGATCTTGGTTCTGCTATTGGCATTTCTCTTGGAGTTGATAGGCAGCAAACATCATATTGAATGTTCTTCGACCCTGTCTGAAACCACACTGGCTCCCATGTGTATGACCATCTTCTACGTGAAGGATCATTCTATCAAAGGGGACTCTAGCAGGAATTTTGCAGAAATGACTAAGGAAGAGACACGGCTGTGATTGTCATCGGACAGTATATTCCCTTTACCGTTATAGAGGTGGAAAATGGAGGCATCCTTGAACTCCTGCGGATATCCTCACCTTGCCATACAACCGGGAAAATTTCAGTCAACATTTGTATGAGCAATGGTCCCCATATCTTGTAAATATCAGGTAAATAAAATCAGTACCACGTGTTTTGACACGTGTATAGAGGCTAATAGTCCTCCAAACCTCTTCTTGAGTTGGAAGTTCAGCTAAGGTCGATGGCCTCAGCATTTATTGATAATGGTCTATTGGGAACTCCATGGAAGTGTTCAACCCATCTCTCTAGGATCATGTCCTTATCACTGATCAACGTGGCTGGACCAGCAATGAGTAATTGTGATGAACTATTAGTTTTGGTCCATGATTAGCTTTCTGGGAAACATAAAAGAATTTTGGATTGTTACTATCAGAGTAAAACTGAGTTTCATCTGCCTTCTTACGGAGCCAGGAATTCTGCATCTCTCTAATCTTTACTTGTACTTTGATTTTGATGTCATTAAATGCTGCCATCTTAAAGGTGGATTAACTACCTTGTTGGTAAACTCTGTGGAGTTCTCATTTTTTTTGCAGATTCTGAATTTCCCCATCATTTTCTCCAAAGCAGTCTTCATATTTGCTAGTGTTCTGACCCAGATAAGCAAATGCAGTACTGTCCATCAAATCTCTGAAAGCTGCCCAGTCCTTTTCTCCTCCACTGCTGGCAACTGTGTGGTGGCTCAATATTATATATATATATATATATATATATATATATATATACACACACACACAAATACCTACATACACACACATATATATGTGTGTGTATACATAAACATACATAAATTGCTCTTTTGTATGTGTACACACACACAAGAATATGTGTGTACATGTTTATGGTATCAATTTATTCTGACATTCATCTAAAGTCTTCTTCTGCTCTTTCCTATGTTACCAACCTACCTAATTTTTGGTTGTCTAATAGGACATGAAGTTCTTGGGAACAGTGGTGTCTACCTTTACAATATTTATTCTTGGTGCCTAGCAATGTCATTTGCACATTGTACACACAGCACTCTTCTCTCAGACCCGTCTCTCCCTTACCATTGCACTGTTTGTATTACACTTGTAATCATTCCTATTTTTTACTACCTTCATTCCAACATACATTCTGCTGAAGAAAATGAAAAAATCACATAGTCTTTTTGAATGAAACAGCTACCCATTGATGATTCACCACCACAAACCTTCACTGCTCTTAGGGAATACTACTTCATCTTCCCTATCAACTCATTATTTTACTCTCCTTAGTGCCTCCTACTAATTCTGTCACCCATCCTTATGGTTTGTATTTTTCTCGCTCTTGCATCTTCTCAAATAAAATATATGTTTTATATTTTTCATAAAATTAATGAGAAAAGTAACCTTTTTCTCTCCTCTTTCTCAGTTCACGTCTCTTATATGACTACTTCAACTGTCTCCACCTTTACTTTATGTCACCTGATCAAACAGCATTAATCTTCACTAAGGCTGAGTCCACTACTTGCTCAAGAAATCAATTGCTTCTTGTGTCTTCCAATGGATTGTTTCCCTCTGTTATACTTAGGGTGTAACTTGGTTTGAATATCCACCAAACTATTTGCTCATTTCATTTGTCTCCACTTCTCCCCATGTCTTCCATCCTAAATAACAAAACACTAACTTGTTCCTTCTGTTCCTGCTAATGATCGTACTATAGTTCCTCTGCTTTTTACAGCTGGATTGTTTGAAAAGCCAAATACGAAACATATCTCTACTTCTCTCCTCTCATTTTCTTATTACCTCCATAAAATTCGGCTTTAAACCTTATACCACCAAAACAGCTCTCCAAAATTTCTAATAATGTCGTCGGTATCAAAAACAGTGACTTTTTCTCAGTGTTCTCATTTTCCTTGATCTCTCTACAAACTTTAGAATATTTTATTACTTCCTTACCTTTGAGGGTCCCTTCATTCTAAATCTTCTGGACACCTCCTGCTCTGGGTGTCCTCCTTACTATTACTTCCTTGGGTCCTTTCTTGGCTCCCTTTTCAGATCATGCTGTTGAACCATAGGTATACAACAGAGCTCTGTGTTGAGTCCTTTCTCCTTCACTTGATGGTCTCCTTACCTCACATGGGTTTAATGACTCTGTCCATGACAGATAAGTAGATTCTCCCTCCTCACCTCCGTTATTATTTATCTAAAGGTGATTTTCACAAATCACAAAATGGATATCTATTAGATATAATACATTCGAAACGTCCAATTTAAAACTCATTAACTTCCTTCTTAAGCACTCCTCGCTTTTAACTCCCCTGTACTGTCAAGATCATCATCAGGTTCGCATTCCATCGGCCTCAAAAAAATATGAGTCATTCTGGAATCTTCATTATCTCTCATCCTCCATATCCAATCTCTTGACAAGGTCTGCTCATTTCCCATTTGCACCACCTCTCGAGTATGTTCCCATCTCACACATAGACTACTACAATAGTCTACAAGGGGGCCTGTCTTGCTCAAGTCTCTGCCCAATGCAATCCATCATAAACTCAGTCACGAAAGTGATTTTCCTAAAGCACAAAAAACAATCGCAATTTATATCAATTCAAACCTAACCAATGAGCCACAAAGTCTTGGTAAATTAAGCTGTCTTTTGTTTCACCAATTAGCGTGCTTTTAGTTAGTCAAAAAAGATCAAGGTTACCCAATGTTTTCTGGGTTTCCTTCAACTACAAAATGATAGTTAAACAAATATAATTAAACATATGGAGAAATGTTTATTGGTAATGATTAGGTGATTTCATAGAATGAGGTTGCATCACTATTTAAACTAATGTACTTGTGTAATTGGCAATCTATAATACCAAAGGACTTCCGTAAAGAACTACACAACATGATATCCAAGTTAATCTGGTGGTAGAAAAGGCCAAAAACTTCGATGGAAAAAATGAAGAAACGTGGGAAAGAATGAATTCTACTCAATCTCATTTGAAAACAGTAATGAGCAAAACAATGTGATGATAACCAAGAAATAGAGACAATGAACTACTGTAATAGATTTATTATGAAATTTGCAGAAGTTGTAAACACAGAATTCTAGTATTTGATAACTCATGAAGCTACTTTAGTAGAAAAGCATCATTATCTGGGGGAAAAACGCCTCTGAGAAAACTAGAGATCACTCAAATAATGAAGAACAAGATCGAATTTCATACACTAACATAAACGCCAAATGATTTAATGTATTAGACAGAAATGAGAATATCAGAAACACATAATAGGAAAAAGGAAAGAAAAATAAGTCTTTCAGATCTACGGATACAAAAAGTCTTCGTAGTCATAGAGGTGACGGATTCAACAAAAGAAAATACAATGGATAATTTTCAATGAATTACAATTTAAACATTCTTCCAGAAACAAAAGCAATGAAGCTAAATTTAGAATGAAAACAGGTAATCAGGAAACTATTTATAAGCTTACTTTGACAAATGTGACATTGCCAACATATATAGAAAATTTAAAAATTAATATGAGTGAGAGGTATTTGCACTGGAAAAATGATGATATCACCACAGGTAGGATTCTGAAGAAATAATTCAAGTAACCAATTTCCATCTTGAGAAAAACGTGCTAAAAATTAGGGAAAGGCAAATCAAAGAAACTACAAGGCATCAACTTAAACAAATAAGATTTGAAAAGTTGCCAGAGAAATAAATTGATGAATTCTAGAGGGTGTCTGGGAGAACAGGTATACATTTGGTAGCACCGTGAACATGGCCCGTCAACCTGGAAAGAAATTTGGAGCCATGCCCATAAATTTATTCCACTGTACGTACTTTTTCACCCTGTTGCTAGAACTCCATCCTAAGGATTTCCAGTTAAAACAAGATTTCTCTTCTCAATAAGAAGAAACTGATATTCCAGTTCAAAAATTCTTGTTTCACTTGTATTGGAAAGAGTATTAAACCACGCTCACTGTCAGATAAGGAGGATGTACTCCTGACTCTATCAGGAGCCCTCTATTTTAAGTTATGCAATTCCCGTTTCATTTTTGGAAATTAGTAAGTATGTCGTGAAATAAAGGGATTGAATGAGATAATTTCTTAAACTTTTGGCCAGCTCAGAAACTCTCTCCTCACTCTATTACTCAGTCCCAATAAGCAAGCCCATAATGATCTTCAGAAAGATGATGTCTGGATGATGGTATGTATCTGGGGGACAAGATAAAAGAAATGCACAAATATGCAAACTGAGATGAAATATTTCTGACAGGACTGGGAGATATCTGCAGAAATATTCTCTGACAATTGGAATAGCTCAGTGGAAACAGATTTCAGACATGTTAGCAAAAGGAATCAGTGGAAAGGAGAAATATAAAATTTCCAGTTTGTATTTCCCCCCCAGAAATCAGTTTTGCAAATTGAATCAGGAATAGCTAGGCAATGCCATCCAAAGGATCCCTTCATCAACATCATATTGAGAGGTGAGAAGTCGATCAAATTTCGGATCAGAGAATGGCTTCTTTAGAGTGAAAGAAACAACTGAGATCACCAATTCTAACTTCCTCATTTTAAAGATGAGCACACTAAGGCAGTTAAGTGGCTTACATGAAATTACATATGTCGTGACATTCAGAGCCTGGATTCAAAGCCAGGTCATCCTGAGTCCAAATATACTTTCTGTAAGGGATCATATAGGAGAGCCTACTTAAAGTTACTCTTTATTTTCATTGAAGATTCCAATGTAGGATGTACTCCAAGAGATGAATACAACTTACTTTGGAGTTGGGCTACTGTATATAAAGTATTACAAGACAGACTGAACCCTTCAATTACATAAATTCATTTGGTGTGCAAAAACTCTTATGACATAGGAGCTCTTACCCTTATTTCAAGAATGAGGAACCCAGGGCTGAGAAACGTTAATGTCCCTGGTAAATGTTACACAGCTAGGAAGTGTCACAAGCAGGATTCCAATTCTAATCCTTCTGACTTCAAGTGTAACACAGTAAACACTTTCCAACATGAAGAGCATTTTTTTCCCAAGTGTCCATTGATGGAGGTAGATAAATTTCTGGTACTCACGATACAGTTGGGTCAAGGAAACAAGAGTCCAGTGAGTGATAGAAATTTCACTGAAGAGACAGTTTTATTATAATTTTGAATTCACTCTCATTATGCCTACAGCCCTTTCTTGGTATTTTAATTTAAACAAAGCAAGTATTCCCAGATAGAAATGTAAGAGGTCATATAAGCAAAGTTGTCTGTAACCCACTTAGAAGAGGAGATTCTCCTTCATCAAGGAGAAGGCTGACATCTTTTCCACTTGGTGCAGGGAGGAGGTTGCATTTTCAAACACCTGCAGGGACCAGCAGTACATAATTCCTGCAGAGGCAGAGGGAAATGTAGTGATTCTACATCATGGCCTTGTTGGGCATCTGTAGAGCCCAGAGGGTTTAGATGAGACTGTAGCAGGTCCAGATGTGATGAAATACTACAAACCTTCAAACAAGGTGAGAATAGGATTACACCTTTTCAGAGATATGGAGGAAGAGATGAAGATGTAGACTGACCTTGTCTGACCTGCCAGGTGCATGTTTGTATGTATCCATTTGTGAGAGGATATATGTGTGTATTTGTGAGAATGGATGTGAGAAAGGTGGAAAGAGGGCGAGACCGAGTATGTCTCAGCACAGCATGCACAGAGATTCTTTGAGTGGAAACCAGTCTAATGTTTGCTGCCTTCTTAGTTGTTCTGGTTCTGGTACCAACCATCACCACTGCCTTGATGTCACTAGACCTTCAGAGAGAAACACAAGGATTTTGTAGAGTGCTGTCTGGAACAACCGAAGAGTTTTCATATTTCGCTAGATTTGAAGAGCAGTAAACCCAATGGTTAGTGAAAGAGAGGAATCCTAATTTCTTCCCCTGGTAATTCAAACAGTAAGCAATAGAAATGCAAGGTCAGTATTCCCATTGGACTGTTGACTGCCAGGAAAGTGGAAGGAATTTTAGCTGATTGGACAATCCCTGTCAGAGACAGGACTCAACCTTCCCATCTCGAGTCCTGGTGCTTCTATCATTGATTCACAATATCTCTCAAACCCAAACGTAGAGAGCTACTTTATTGTAAAGAAGAAGTGGGTTCACACATAAAAGACATTAGTGAGGTTAAAAAAAAAACCTACCCTAGAGATCCACTTCAAGTGGTCACGAGCCACCCTAAAAATCTAGGAAGGACTTGAAAGGAATTTGGAATTCAAATAGGAGAAATTGAGAGGGAAATGAAACAAAGAGAAGAAATCAAATGAAAATATTAAAAGAAAGTTAACCAAACAAAAAGAAAAACATTTTCTCAATTTTCAATATATATTTGTTTAGTATTAGTTTTGAACATTCACTTTTAACAGATTTTGAGTTGTAATTTTGTCACTTTTATTTCCCTGCCCCTAACCAAGATGGCCTACAGTCTGATATAAGCTATACATGTGCAATTATATTAAATTTAAAGAAGAATTAGTGAGCAAGAAAAAAATCATACGAAAAAGAAAGCAGGAATAAAAGAAAGCCAATAGTAGCTTTCGTCTGCATTCAGAATAGAGAGTTCTTTCTCTGGACGTGGATAATGTTTTCCATCCAGAAGTTTTTTGAGAATGTCTGGGATTTTTCATTACTGAGAGGAGCAATATGGATCAAATTGGTCATTGCACTACATGACTGTTACAGTGTAAAATGTTTTCCTGTTTCTCAGCATTATTTCGTGCAAGTACTAACAAGTCTTTCTGAAGGCCACCTCATCATTTCTTACTCAACAATAGTGTTCCATTCCATTATTGAACTATAACTTGTTCAGCTGTTCCCCAGTTGATCGGCATCCCCTAAATTTTCAGTTCTGGGTCACTGAGAAAAGAGATGCTATAAATACTTTTGTACAGGTACATCGTTTCCCATTTTTATAACCTCTTTCGAGTAGAGACTTAGAAGTGTTATTGCTGGAGAACAAGATTTGCAGGGTTAATAGCCCTGTGGACATAATACAAGATTGCCCTCCAAATTGCATGATCAATTTATCACCAACAATGCATTAGAGTTCCAATTTTCATACATCTTCTCCAGTTTTTATCATTGTCCTGTTTTGTTATGTTAGTTACTGTGACAAGTCTGAGATCGTACATCAGAGATGTTTTGATTTGCATTTCTCTAATTAAAAGGGACTAAGACATTTCTTCATTTAATTATAAAGAGCTTCAATTTCTTCATCTGAGAACAGTCTTTCATATCATTTGACTATTTACCAGTTAGGGAATAGCTTGTATTATTATAAATTTGAATCAAGTCTCTGAATATTAAAGAACTGAGGAACTTTTCAGAAACTCTGGCTGGAAAAATTGTTTCCCAGCTTTCTGTTTCACTTAAAATTTTTGTTGCATTACCTTGTAATCAAAGTTAAGAAATGGAAAACCTAAAGGAAGTGAATTACTCCATGAAACCTTGAGTTGGGCAGCAGAAACTGAATGACGTCATAATATGAGAAGAAAAAACTTAAAAAAGAAGAGAATATCAAATATTTCATATTAAAACTATTTATCGGGAGAAAAAATTTTGTAGGAACAGTAAAAATATTGTCAGTCTACTGATAATATTACCAGAAAAACTTAATCAAAATTACCCTGGGTTGCTAAAACAGGAGAGTAAATTAGAAATAGAAAATGAAGCAATCAATAGTCCGTCACTTATAAGAGATCCCAGGGGTAAAACTTACTGAAATGAAATAATCAAGGATCAAAGCCCCCAGTTTAGGGGGGAAAAACATTGCAAGAAATGAGGAAATAAAAATTATATTGTGAAAATGCTGTCAGAAATTCACAAGATTTAGGTGAGCCTAATCTACAAGAAAATATGTACCAGGACATGATATTTCAAAAACCAAAAGACCCGAGGTTTGAATCACGAATAGCTTATCCCGCGAAATTGACTATAATCCTAGTTGGAAAAACCATGGACATTTGATAAATTGAAATACTTTGAGGGATTTATAACAAAAAGAATAAATCTCAATGGAAAATTTTGTTTTAAAAAAGCCAGAAGAAACACAAGTAAAACATCAAAAATTAATTCCGAGTTAATTTAGAGGTTAAAACATTTAATTATGGTATATGAAAATTTTTTCAGTATTCTTAAACCTGTCATCATTACTAAGGTATTTTGAAAGGAATATTGGTCCTGAGTAATATATGAAAGAGTGATATTAAAAAAATGCTAGAAAAGGGTAAAATGAAGTGATTGTATTATAAAAATGGGACATGAAAGGAAGAACTAATAAAGAGAAGTGAGGTGTGGGTAGAAGTCTGGAAATGTTGAGGATTTACTATCATCCTGGCTGAAGAGGAAACAATACGTGTATCTGGAAAGGTAGGGATAGTAGTTGTTGTCCCCCAATCACAAAGAAGAATTACATCCTATTCTAGAGTCAAGTCATAGTATATTTGACTGTGGCTGATCAGACCAATAATAACTTGAGATGTTCTATGACAGCACAGGCAACAATAGCCCACGTGAGAATTTGAGATAGATTCCCTAAATTTGCATATCTCATTTCTCTTCATATGCTTCAATTCTCCTTTCCTAACAAAACACAGCACTTTCTCTAATGCAGGATTCGTTCTGGTTGGTTCTCTGCGAGTATCTCCCATGTCACATAAACATTTCCAAAGCTCTTTAGCGGGGAAATTAAGAGTGTCCTTATATCCTATGTGAAGAACACCATGTGAAAACTTGCCTTCTGTGAGTTCTCCATAAAATAGTCTTTTTGGCAAGTGCACGTTTTGCATTTGAATAATGTAGCTAGCCCATCAGAATTGCACACTATGAAGTAGTTTCAATGCTTGACAGTTCAGTTCAAGAAAGGACGTCAGTAACATATATCTTATTCTGCCAGATAATCTTCAGAATTTTCATTAGGCAATTGAAAGATGAAGCAATTCATTTTCTTGCCATGGTACTGATAGACTGTCCAGATTTCAAAGGCATGCCATGATGTGTTCAACACGCAACAGCTCTCTACATCTTTGGTTTAGTAGTCAGTCAAACCCCTTTCTCACCGATACTTTCCTTCACAGGCTTGAAAACACTGAGAAAGATTCCTCAACATATGTGTTAATCTCATGGTCAATACATACATCCCTGAAAAGTACACTACCAAGGTGAGTGAACGTTTCTACAGCATTTAAAACTTCTGCATTTGCTGTAACTTATAGTTCCATATATGGATAAAAGGGTGTAGAGGTTTTCCATACGTTTAAAGAGAATAAGGTGAGGGCACACTTGTAGAGGAGTATATAGATTGCAATTCGGGAGGGTAAAAGGACATGATGGGGAAGGGCGATTTGGAAGAGTGTGTGGATTGAGATTGGGAAGGTGGAAGCTGGAAACTTGGAGAAGTGCATGGGATAGGAAAGGGAGGATGAAGGGAAAAGACAAGGTAACAAGAAGAGGTAAAAAAATAAGCTGAGAAGGAAAATAGTGGGATAAAATAAGAAGGAAGGAAATTGAAAAACTAATAATTAAAATACGAATGCAAATGGTATATTTATACCAACTCTCTTTGTATTAAAAAGTGAATGCAAATTCCAAGGGTGCGAAAAATTGGTAATGACTGGACAAGCAGTGTAAGGTTTTGATGGAACACTCCAGTAATATAAGAAAAAATAATCTCAATTACCTTAGAAATGCATGGAAAGACTTGGGCAAGATGGTGGAGTAAAGTGGACAGAAACAAGAGAACACTCTATACGATAACAGCAAAACTGCCTCAACAATGATTTTGAGTGCCTAATTATTTTGACTATTGAAAATGAGAAATTAAAGATCAATAATGAAGATGGTAGACTAAAAGCACGGGCTTGCTAGAGCTCTCCTCCCAACCCCAGACAAATACATTTAAAAAATAATTCTATATACATTCTGAAACTGCAGAACCCAGAGAATAATGGAGTGAAACAAGTCTCCAGCACGAGACAGCCTGGAATTTTGACAGGAATGGTCTATCATGCTGAGCTATGGAGCAGAGCACAGTGCACCGAGGGCAAAGCCAGTAAGGCCTGTTCCTGAGCAAGTCTGGAGTGAACTACATCACTGGCATCTGTGGCAGTTTTCCAATAACTAAGCAACATAATGGTGAGGAAAATTTGGAAGGTCAGTGGAAAAAAATGTGGGACCTGTGTTAGATAGTACAATAGTGCAGGCCCAGAGCCATGATTCTAGAGGGTGTGGAGGAACCCACAATAGTGGCAGACAGAGCTGCATCAGGGGGAGTGGGAATGGCTTTTTCTGGAACTCTAGGACTACATATTCTGGAATGATTGAGGTGCTGAGTGTTCTCTCTCCACTCCCACTGGAAGCAGAGAATTACTTTAACAAAGACCTCATAAGTCACGTATATGTATGAGGACATGATAAAAACAGGAAAAAAGAATATCAGACTATACAATCACACTTTGGTGACAAAAAGATCATACTATACAGTCAGGAGGACACAACATAATGCTGAAGAAAAGAAGTCCCTTTAAAATAGATTAACTTAAAAGGCAAAAAGTGTCCAGAAAGTCAATGATGACAAGGATACTTTAAAAAGCAGAACTGATGAAATGAAAAAGGAGGTTCAGTCACTGAAGAACATGGTTCTTTAAAAATAGAATGGAGTAGATAGAAGCTAATGAATTTTACAGAAATCAAGAAATTGTAAAACGAAAGCAAAAGAATGAAAAGGAGAAGACATTGTGAAATACCTCTTTGGAAAAACAACTCACCTTGAAAATAGATCAAGGAGGGGGGAGGAGCCAAGATGGCAGAGTAGGAAGACTCAAATATACTTGCTCCGAACCCACAACCTATAATTGCCTATAAAAAAAAACTCCCAACAAATTCTGGAACAGTGGAAGCTGTGCAGCAACTGGGTGAAGTAGATTTCCATTCCAGAGAGCCCTGAAAAACCGCCCCTAAAGGTCCGTCGTGCACAACTATTGAGTATTGTTCTTGCTACTAGGAAATAAGAAATACAGTTAATGGGGAATAGAAAGTTATCTGGCCCTATAGGACAAAAGAGAAGACGGGGACAAGAGAAAGGAGGGATGATAGAAGAGAGAGCAGATTGGTGATAGGGGTAATTAGAATGTTCGGTGTATTGCGTTGGGGGGAGCTGACAAATGGGGAGAAAATTTGGAACCCAAAATTTTGTGTAAATGAATGTCAAAAATTAAATATATAAATTTATATTTAAAAAAGGAAACTAAATCCAGGAGAGAAAATATAAACATAGTTTGTCTATGTGAAAACCATGATAAAATGAGCCTAGATACCATCTGGCAAGAAATTACCAAGAACTCTGCCCAGGCATTCTAGAATCAAGTGGTAAAATAGAAAGGGAAAGAATTCTACAATTACTTCCTGAGAGAGATCTCTAAAAGAAAACTCCTAGGAATATTGTAGGCAAATTCCAGAGAACCCAGGTCAAGGAGAAAATATTACAACCAGACAGAAACAAATTATTCACATAGTACAGGAGAACATTCAGGATAACATACACTTTAGTAGATTTTACACTAAGGAATTGAAGGAACCAAGAATCATCTATCAAAAAGTGGAATTTCAATGAAATAGAAGACTTGCAAGCATTTTTGCAGAAAAGACCACAACTGAATAGAAAATTTGATATTCACAAAGAAGAGTCAAGAGAAACAGGAAAAGGTAAACAGGAAGGAGCTGCCTTAAGAAACTCATTGAATTGGTACTGTTTACATTCCTACATGGAAAGAGCCCATTTGTAATTTATGAGACCTTTTACAGTATTAGCGTGGTTAGAGGGAACATATATGTGTATGCATATATATATGTACATATTCATATGTATAAATAAATATAAATATATATACACCTGCATAAATATAGACATTCATATACACATACAAACCTATGTACATTTATGTATTGTACATACATACAAGCCAAGCACACAAATGTTATATAATATTGGTGTATATGGGTATGTCTATGACATAGGTATATGTATGTTTATGTACGTGAATGTATGTGTGTATGTACACTTACATACATATGTGTGTTATACACATGTATGCCTATATATGTATATATGTGCATATACATGGGTGAGTATTTGTGTGTGTGAGCAGAGAGCATAATGTGAGCTGAATATGAACGCAGAATATTTAAAAAATGAATTTACTGCTGAATGGAATGTACTAGGTGGAAGAGAAAGGGGCAGGTGGAATGGAGTAAATCATCTCACATAAAAGAGGGGAGAAAGAGCTTTGAAAATGGAGCTGAAGAGAAGGTACATAAAAGAAAATGTCAGCCTTACTCTCGTGGGATTTAGCTTAATGAGGAATAACACACACTCAATTGGATATGGAAATCCATTTTACCCTTCAGGAAAGAAAGGAGGAAGGGGACAGCAGAAGGATAATAATAGAAGGGATAGCAAATTGAGAAAAGAGATAACCAGAAGCAAACACTATTGTGGTGGGGCAGTTGAAGGGGGAGAGTAAAATAAGTTGGTGGCAGGATAGGACAGAGGCAAATGAGAATAGTCTTTTACCACATAACTATTATGGAAGTGCTTTGCATTTTTCACATGTATGATCCATATTGAATTGCTTGTTTTTTCAATGAGGGTGGTGGGGGAGGGAGGGAGAGAATATGGTACTCAAAGCTTTAGAAATCAATGATAAAAATTGTTTTCTCATGCAACTTGAAAATAAGATGGACAGGAAATGCAATCGAGAAACCTATTTTGCCCTACAGGAAAATAGAGGGGAAGGGGTATGGAAGAAGAGTGGCTAATAGAAGGGAGGAAAGACTGCATCAAGTGATTGATGCGGAGCTTGCTGTTCTGGGATGACGAGTGGGGAGAGATGGGGAAAAATTTTGACTTCAAATTCTTGTGGAAATGAATGCGGAAAACTGAAAAATAAATAATTATGTATCCAAAGGGAAAAGGAAAGCACAACTGGAGAAATGGAAAATGAGGTTCAAAAGACTACTGAAGAAAATAATTCCTTAAATACAAGAATGAAGCAGAAAGAAGATAATGACAATGAAAAATCAAGAAATTATAAAAGAAAACAAAAAGATCTCTTCAGGATATGATTTTTAAATTCTTACCATTCTGTTTTACCCTGTGGTTCTATGATATAAGGGCAGTTTTCTTTAATAATTTCTTCGAAGATGATGGCTGGACTCTTTTCTGGACCATGGCTTTCATGTAGACAAAAAATATTTAAATTTTCTCTCCAGGATCTATTTTCGAGGTCAGTGCTTTATTATTTATTTATTTACTGATGAGACATTTCACATTGTCTTCTCTTTCTTCACCCTTTTGTTTCTGTTTTATAATTTCTTGATTTTTCCATGTGGTCCTTACATTCCATTTTCTCCATTCTGAGATTTAAGGAATTATTTTCTTTAGTGAGCTTTTGCACGTCCTTTTCCAACTAGCCCAGTCTGCTTTTTAATACATTCACCTCCAAATTGCTTTACGGCACTTCTTCTGCCATTTAGATTAATCTATTTTTAGCATGTTATTTTCTTCTGTATTTTGGGGTAGTCTCCTTTATTACGCTGGAGACACGATTTTCATCAATTTCTTCCATCAGTCTAATTTCTTTTCCAAAATTTTCCTCCACTTCTCTTACTTGGTTTTAACAATCTTTTTTGAACTGCTCCATGGATACTGACCAATTCATATTACTCTTCAGGCATTTGATGTAGGAGCTTCGACATTGCTCTTTTCCTCCGGTTTTATGCACCTATTTTCCCTCCCACCAAAGTAAGAATGTATGGCTTGAGTTCATGAATTGTGTTTGCTCCTCACAAGCCAAGCACTTTACTTTCTAACTCTTTGTCAAGATAAAATTCTGTTTCCAGTAGGGGTGGAGGTGGGGAGTGGGGAGTGAAAGTACTTTCCCAGACTTCAAAAATTTTGTATCAGTAATTGCATCTCCCAACATCTGTGGGCCTAGAGCTACAAAAAGTTTGTATAGGACTACTACTGCTGCGAGGTTCATTAATGTTGCTGCCACCACTAACCCCTCTACCGTTAGGCTGGGGCAGGATGCGGCCAGAGAGCATTTCTTCTTTCACCCATGTCCTACAGAGGTTTGCCACTGTCTTTTTTGTCATTTGTTGCTTGAGAAATCTAGAATCTGCCACAGTTGCCAATAATTAAGTCTCCTGAGGGCTGCTGCAGCTGGCCTGCACGTCTGCGCTCCAGGCAACACTTCAATTATTTTCACTCTATAATTTGTTTACATTCATGTTTTACAGATATGTGGAGTTTTTGTAGGAGAGTGCAGAAAAGTCCCTGCTTTTCATGCACTATTTTGGCTCCACCTACTTACATTTGTAAGTCTTGAGACGTTTCCAGTATTAGGGGAGTTGGAGGCAATATATATATATATTTAGAGAGACAGAGTCAGAGAGAGACAGAGAAAGAGAGAGAGAGAGAGAGAGAGAGAGAGAGAGAGAGAGAGAGAGAGAGAGAGAGAGAGACAGAGGGAGGGAGAGGGTCGAGGGAAGGAAAGAGGGAGAGACAGAGAGAGAGCACATACAGGGGCACTGAAGATGAAGAGATGATATCTAAAACAATAATATTGCAGGATGGGAGAGGAAAATAATGGGAGAAGAAAGAAGGAAGAAATACAAGAGGTAAATTATTTCTCATATAAAATAGGCAAGATAAAAAGTTTTCGTAGAATGAAAGATGGGGGAAGTGAGAGGGAAAGAGAGAGTCTTATTTTCATCAGACTGATCTTAAGGAGGGAATAATATATACAATGAATTTGGTTTGAAAACCGTACATTTCAGTTAAGGAGGAAGGAAGGGCATAAATTGGGGGTGGGAGTGATGATAGAAGGGAAGGCAAATAGGCAGAGGTGGAAATTAGAATGAAGTATTTTTGAGGAGAAACAGGGTTAAAAGAGAGGATAGAATAAATTGGGGGCAAGTTATGAAGGAGAGACACTACTGAGAGTCTTTCACAGCATGACTGTTATGGACCTGTGAGGCATGACAAAGCAGGTATAACCTATTTGAAATTCTTTGCCTTCTCAATGGGAAGGAAGGGAAAAAAGTTGGAACTCACAGTGTTAAAAATGAATATTAGACACTGAGTTTACCTACAACAGGGAAATAAGCCATACAGGTAATGGAGCAAATAAATCTGCCTTGCCCTACAAGAAAATGGAGGAAAGGGGATAAGAAAAGGGAGGACTGTTATAAAAGAGAGAGCAGATTGTGAAAAAGGGTAATGAGAATTCACACTGTGTTGGAGTGTGTGTGATTGAGAGATGGGCTAAAAACTGGGAAGTCAGTCTGGTGGAATTAAATATTGAAAGTTAAATACTTAATAAATGAAAAAATAATTCATTTATTTGATCATTTTTATTACACCATTATTGATAATTAATTTGAAATTATTCACAATTATACGTGATTTATTTGTTTAAATTTAAAATTCAGAGACATATAAAGAAAGAAGCGGCTTCCATGCAAAAAAAAAGAAACCTAATATAAGTATTTTTAAAGTAAATTTAGAGATATACATAACAAAATGTTTCTAATAGTAACCATCTCTAAAGGTGAACTGAGGGGAGAGAACTCATCCCAAGAACGCAGGGAATTCAAGTGCATCATTTGATTGATTTCTTGAATTACAATTTGTTGATGGAAATCAATGAAAAGACCTTACTTGACAGCATATGAATTGTAGTCAGATACTCATTCCGGGACTTTTTATTTATTTAATCTTATTCCGTTTCCAAAACTTCTCTTTAGGGATAAAGTGAAATAGTAATCCTGTGGGAGAAATAAAATCAAACTTTTGCTAGAAATTTCATCCTATCAGGTTTGTTTCATGCAAATCTGTGAGAATGGATGTTCTTCATACTTACTCTCATCGTTTTCATGTGGGTGATTATGGGGAACGCAGGTTTGATTCTTCTTATCAGCCTCAACATCCAGCTCCACCCTCCCATGTACTTCCTTCTCAGCCATCTCTCCTTCATTGATATCTTGACCATCTCTAACGTTGTTCCCAAGATGGCAGGTGACTTCATATTTGGACAATTCTCCATTACATTTGCAGGTTGTGGATTCCAGCTATACCTTTACATCACCTCTGAAGGTGCTGAATGCTTTCCTTTCACAGCCATGTCTTATGATCGCTATGTAGCCATCTGCCACCTGCTGCATTATCGCGTCCCCATGAACCAGTGGATGAGTGCTGGTATGACTGCTGGTTGCTGGCTTGGAGGAATGGTCAGTTCTACAATTCATACAGCTTATGTGCTGCACCTGCCTTATTGTGGTACAAGGGACATTGATCACTTTTTCTGTGAAATCCCAGCCATGTTGAAAATCTCCTGTGCTGACCCATCACAGTATGCGTGATTAGTCTATGTAAGTGCTGTGTTCTTCCTTGTAATTCCCTTTTCCATTATTCTTAGCTCCTATACTCAGATTCTCCATAATGTGCTTCACATGAAATCTGCAGAAGCCCAGAAAAAAAGCTTTCTCTACTTTTTCATCTCACCTGATTTGCTTGGCATGTGCTACAGACCATATATCTTTTCATACTTGAGGCACAAATCTTACCACACTACGTCAGGACAAGGTATTTGCTAACTTATATACCATGGTCACTCCCATGCTCAACATCATCATCTACATCCTCAGAAACACAGATGCCTTAGGTGACTTGAAGAAGGTTTTAGGAAAGACCCTGAGTCATAAAAATTAAGATTTATTTAAAATTAGATTCAATACTCATGGTTGTTGTCCTTTCTTGAGGAGAACCAAGATGGCATCACAATGCTAGAGTCAACTACTGGTGTTTCTCACTCTCACTAATTAGACCAAAATGAGTCCATAATGCTTTGATACATGTCTGGTTCAAACAGGACATGTGAACTTTTGGGGGAAATTATTTACATTTGTGTATATCATTTGATTTTGGTCTATTTTAATTCTGTTTTGTTAATAGCACACGGTACCTTTTGTGAGGTGGGCATGTCATGATTAGGGATCCTGTGATAATGTGTCCCAAGTCACAGAGTCCATTCCAGAGGTCTTAAGAGAGACCTTAAGAGTGTGTTTGTATCAGTTCTTCTGCCAATTTGAGCACTTATACATTGTATGTCTTCCATTTTTTGGTAAGTTGACTTACATTGGTGTAATGGGGTAGTGTGTAAAAAACATTCTGAGACTGGCTGAGCCCTTCATCTAGAAAAATTCATTTGGTGCACAAAACGCCCTATGGCACAGGTGTTATTTCCCTCATTTTAAGGTTGAGGAAACCAGGGATGAGAAAGTTTAAAGTCCTTGCCCAGGGTCACACAGGTAGGAACTGTCAGAAGTGGTATTCCAATTTCAAACGTTCTAACTTCAAGTGTAACACAGTAACCACCTTCCAACATGAAGAGGAAGGTATCATTCAATGATGTACTGGAGTTTTCTCTCTCTTGAAGTAGAGTCATTGGTCCTAGTCATAGAATTGCTCATCATCTGGGTCACAGAGCTCGGTAATGAAGTTCAGAATGTGTGTCTTTTGAAGAATGAAGTTGGGAATTGGGCGTCCACTAGGTCACTTTCTGCATCCTGGGTCATCCCCAGTTCTCCTGATCTACCTCTCTCGACTGGAATCAGATAGCTCCAGAGGAAAAAATGTGTCTGTTGACATTGCAATCCTCTCTCTTTCACTTAAATCCACCACACATGACTTTCAGAGTATAATACACCTAATGTTGTGGTCATCATCGAGAATGAAGGACAAATTTTAACATTTCGATCACCTGTTTTATTACTGTGGTCTTTCTGTAAGATGTTGATCTAAGCTTAACTCCTTCCTGACTGAATTCCAGTTTTCCCCTTATCCTTATTCAAAAGGAAATTATTTCATAGATAACAGATTTTTTGGTTTATTTTTATTTTCTTTTCGCAGGAACTATAAGTGTAATCAGGGAAATTTTGGTGAGATTGCAGTCATGCTCTTTTACCCAGATCACAGATTTTTGTTTAGATTATTTGAATCAAAAGCTTTTTTGAGTCAGTATAACTGGAATCCTAGGGAGGAAGAAATTGGGAGGTGCTATTTCAAATATGGAATATGTTTCAATATCTCCAAAGAAAATGTCACCTCATAACAAGAATATCATAATAACTAATACTAAGATTATGTAATGCTGAGATTTTAACGGTCAAAATGAATTTGGAATTAACCAGAAATGGTTCAATGTCTTAGTGTGGGTTAAAGTTGTAAACATATGCAGGTATTTGTGCACCTGTATATATCATATAGCTAGCAGGTACTCAGTTACTTACTGGACATGTGGTCCTTAGCAAGTCACTTAACTGTTCTATGCCTCAGTTCAGCCATCTTTTAAAAAAAGAATAATAATAGCACCTATCTCCCATGGTTCTTGTTTGGATAAAAATGAAATAATTGGTGCACTGCCCTATTAAAATCTGAAAGAACCAAGCAACTGTTATGTAGAAATACATAATATAAAAAGTGATTTTATAAATTAATGTAATGTGTAAATAAATTACATACACACACAAAAATCATACATTTATATATGTTAATGTGGAAGTGAATTGGGTATCTATGCTAATGAAATTATATTTGGACAGGCAGAGGAGTGGAGTTTCGAAAAGAGAAAATTTTGTATCTTCAAGGAAGATACTCTTACTTTCAGGAAGGAATATTACAGTTTTTGAAGTCATTGCCATTCAATCTAGGTACAGTATGATTTCAGAATGACAGAAAACTGGGAGAATCCCAAAAGTCAGCAAAGGTACCTGGAGGGACTGCAGCATTGCCAGTCTCCTAAGGGATGAGAAGACTATGAAAGCATGCTTCTAACCTAAGATGGCCAAAGCCATGC
>CM053771.1:11527265-11545007 GCA_028658325.1 Potorous gilbertii | reverse complement strand
CTTATAGAAGAGTCTATGTAAATTACTCTTTATTTTCATTGAAGACTCCAAAATAGGAGATAATCCAAGAGATGAATACAACTTACAATCGTTTTTGGCTACTGTGTATGAAATATTGTGAGACTGGCTGGGCCTTTCACCTAGATCAATTCATTTGGTGCACAATAAGCCTTATGACACAGGAGCTATTACCCTCATCTTAAGAATGAGGAGCCCAGGGCTGAGGAACTTTAATGTCTCTGCTAAAAGTTACACAGCTAGGAAGTGTCACAAGCAGGATTCCAATTGTAATCTTTCTTGTTTCAAGTGTAACACAGAAAGCACTTTCCAACGTGGAGAAGATTTTTCTCTCAAGTGTCCATTGATGGAGGTAGATAAATTACTGGTTCTCACATTACAGTTGTGTCAAGGAAACAAGAGTCCCGTAAGTGCTAGAAATTTCACTGAAGACACAGTTTTATTAACATTTTGAAGTCACTCACATTATGCCAACAAGTCTCCCTTGGTATTTTAATTAAAACAAAGCAAGGATTTTCAGATAGAAATATAAGAGGTCATATAAGCAAAGACATCTGTAATCTACTTAGAAGAAGAGCAGATTCTCCTTCACCAAGGAGAACGTTGACATGGTTCTCACATGGTGCAGGGAGGAGGTTGTATTTTCAAACACCTGCTGGGACCAGCAGTCCATAATTGCTGTAGAGACAAAGAATCATTTAGTGATTCTACATCATGTCCTTTTTGGGCATCTGTAGAGCACGGAGGGTTTAGATGATACTGTAATCAGGTCCAGATGTGACGAAATACTACAAACCTTCAAACAAGGTGAGAATAGGATTACACCTTTTCAGAGAAATGGAGGAAGAGATGAAGATGTAGACTGATCTTGGCTGACTTCCCAAGTGTTTGTGTCTGTACATTTGTGAAAGAATAAACATGTGCATTTGTGAGGATAGATGTGAGAAAGGTCGGAAGACAGAGAATTAGAGTATGTCTCAGCAGAGGATGCACGAGGATTCTTTGAGTTGAAGCCAGTCTAATGTTTGCTGGCTTCTTAGCTGTCCTGCTTCTGGTACTGACGATCGCCACTGCCTTAATCTCACTGGACCTTGAGAGAGAAACACAGGATATTGTGGAGTGTTTTCTGGAATAACCCAAGATTTATCGTAGTTTGCTGGATTTCAGGAGCAGTAAACCCAATGGCTAGTGAAGGAGAGCAATCCTAGTTTCTTCCCCTCATAATTCAAACAGTAAGCAATACAAATGCAATGTCAGTGTTCCCATTAAACTGTTTAATGCCAGGAAAGTGGAGGTAATTTTAGCTGATTCGGCAACTCCTGTAAGAGACAGGATCCAAACTTCCCATCTCGAGTCTTAATGCTTCAATCATTGGTTCACAATGTCTCTCCTAAGATGAAATGAGCTTTCAAGTCCGAACTGTTCCACTAAATATTAAACAAGTGATTCTCTACAAAACTATGTTTGACGCAATTTTCATTTTAATCAGAATTATAAAGCCTCCGATCTCCTTAAGTCAGGACAATGATGAAAACAGTAAATTTTGCCGTGATGTAAAGCACTTTGTGTAAAGTGTAAATTTTCACACTGAAAATTTAACAATCAGCTTTTCTGATCCACTTTAATATGCTTTCAGCACATCTCATGTTTCAGTTATACAGTTCTAAAACTGCCTTCATTGACAAACATGTAGGCTGCCCTCCTCATTCCGCCACTGACCTCCAGTATCAATATGAGTAAGTCATTTCTCCTATCAGGAAATTATTGTTATAATTTTTAAAGAAAGGAATTGAATTTGAAAATTTCAGAAAGTCACAGCAAACTCATAAATTGCCTTCTAAATTTCTCATTCAGTGATGGACTGTCAGCGTATTCCCTTTGGGTCTGTCCCTGGTGAAATACAAACCAAAAATCTTCTCCAGTGCAAAATGCATGAAGGATGGCATGTTTGTATGACAAGAGTAAGGGCTGAACAAATTAAAGAGGTCAAGGGATTTGTTGGGGGCAGTAAGGGGGAAGGTAATAGATGTGATCTCTGAGGATTTAGGCAGCGCAGTCAATGAGGAAAATGACATCACAACATTTGACAGCACAAGAGAACATATACAGGATTTCTGAGCTACCTGTCACTGTAGCACCAGCCTTCCGCATTTGTGTCAGGAACAGGTGAAGAAGAGCAGCTTGATATTTTTTCTGCTCAACATAACTTGTAAAGGTAAGAAGGACAAATTTATTGGGATCATAGAATGGGGTCACTGGGATCCCAACAATAGAGTTAAAAGGACACTTTAAGATCATCTGGACCAACCTGCACTTTTGACAGGTGAGGAAATTAATGCCAAGTCAGATGAATGTGCTTTACCAGTTTTTCATGAGCAGTAAATGTCTGAGATATTATTGAAAGTCAGGCCATTCATGCTCAAAATCCATTGCTCCATGTTCTATGCCAAGTCAGCGTGGGAAGGATATATAGAAACTCCTTGCCATTTTCCATAAAGCTCTAGATTGTAAGAAATACTTAAACAACTAAATACTAAAAGTATCTCACACTTATATATTGCTTTTCCAGAACACTTTTTTCTCAAGGGACCTGTTATATAGAAAGTCCAAAGTTTTGTACCCAAAATAACGTTGGGAGAACTCAGGTTCAGAGAAATGTAGTAAGCTTCTGAGATATGAGGAAACATATAGATTTTCTGTCTTATAACTATTTCAATCAAATTGCTCTATCATATGATGCTGCTGCTTTCCTTGAAATATAAATCAGCGAAAGGGACTTTTTCTAGACATGGAGAATAACTAAAGTAGTTTATGGAATATCCTTTTCTCAGGATCATCACAAAAAAGCAGTTTCTCTTGCCAAAAATTGGGTCAACATGGCCCTTCTACAGTGTAGGATGGAGGGCACCTTGGATAGTCACTTCCCACATAAGGAGTCTGTGATTGCTTGAAGAAGGCATTTGAAGATAACACATCACACATATGTAAGTGCTCTGAAAAACAAGAGAAGGAGGAGACTAGAGGTAGGTCTGCAGTGGTGTGTGGAAAGGTGGGGATGATATAGGAGGGGAAGAGGTGCAAAATAAGTAAGAAATTAGAGAGTGTCACCGAATTCCAGGGTCTTGTTGGAGTTAGGCAATATGCCATTTTGTGAGCCATCCTACCTCTGCAACTGATGTCAAGCACTACATTCTTCCAACTGGATTATCAACTAACAGTTTCATACTTCCAAAGACAAATTCCCGAGCTCTGTGCCCTAGCTGTTGAGGACTTCCATGACTAGGAACAATGACTCTACTATAAGAGAGAAAAAACTCCAGTACATCATTGAATGAAAACTTTATTGAAAGCAAAGTAAGTCCTGAGAAGAACCAAGGTAATATCAGGAATTGTTAATTTCATCCAAAGCTGCTGAGCTGGAGAAGATGTTGGGTTCTGGTTTTGCTTCTCTATATATGTGTATGTGTATAAATTTGTTTGTCTGCCCACATGTATGTGGTGGAAAAGGTGTGACATAGAGTTTACTGACATAATTACTTCATTCAGTGAATGCATTTTCCAACATTCGTTTCAGGAAATAGTCTCTATTCCTGAGATAACATTTGCTCTTAGTTTTCTTTTAGTTCCTCAATCGAGGTTTTCATGGGGAAGGTTGGAGACAGTGAGCACCTCAGTTAAACCATTTCGGCTATTTGCTAAACCACCTCATTGATATTCATCTACATCTAAAATCTGAGTGACCAAGGTGACTAAGTTTCTTAGTATTAAAAACCAAAGACCCAGTCAGATGACAAAAAATCTAACACTTGAAGATTGAAAGGGCCCCAGAGACAATCAGATCCAATATCTTCATTTCACACATAAGAAAACACAAACTCAGTCAGGTAACGGATCTTTCCATGGCATATAGTAAGGGCACCAAGAACTCAAACACTATCTGATTCCCAAACCAAGTAAATGGTATTGTCAGTACCTAATATTTCATATTTGTGGGGACCTTATTGTGTGTAAACTCCTGTCACCATTACAAATTAAGAGCTACTACCCAAATACCTCGGGCTTCTGATGTGTTGCAAGGTGCAGAGCTAAACAGATCTTTTCAGGATGCCAAAGCCGTCCTTCTCCCCACTTCTCCAGGGTTCGCTGCTGCTCAGCAGCAGAAACAGCTTTAGCTTGTGCTTATATAGTACCTTAAAGTTAGCACATTAGTTTCTACCCTTTTCTTCTCCCCAGAGCTCTAGAAAAATTTCCTCCAAAAAAGCTGCTTCATTAGGACCATCCCAGGTTTGCGGAGGTTTAGGGCTTCCTCATTTTGATATAATTTGCCTAAAGCCTAGTGTTTACAAGTAACCTGAGAGAAGTGCATTGATACTGTGCTTTAAACTTGTAATTGTTAATACTATTACTAGGTTTCTAGAAACAAACTGCTCAATCAGGGCAATCTGTTCCACTTGCTAAATGGATTCAAGAACCTTTTGCAGTCCAGTTGTGCTTAGTTATCTAGACAGATAGGGATTGGAAAGTGATGAACATTAACTACATACACATATTTTCACATTATGTGTTTCAAGAAGCAAGAAGAAAATAACCAAAAGAATCTTCATATTCATGTTAACAGTAAAATTAAGATATTCATATATCCCCTGCAATATAAGATGATGATGATAAAAACATAAATGAGCAATTACAAAAGAATAGCTTCATTTAAATATGGCTCTTTATGAATATAGAGTACTTAAATGTAAATTATGCCATTAGTACTTTGAACAGCCCCATGACTGAGAAAAATGAGTCTGAACGTGGTGAAATAATTTGCCCCAGATCATACATGTATGTTCCTTCAGATTACTAATACTTCTGGAATTTCCATTGGGATAATTTACATGGCAGGAGAGCAAAATGGCAAGAAAGCCTGAGTATATTCATCTCCTTGATGGATTTTTAAACTACATCAAAAAGCCATTCTCTGACAAATTTCTTGTTACTCCTTAATCACTGAGTGGGCTTTGATACAGGAAAACTGCAACCTGCTAAAAGATCTTACCTGGAAATGTCTAGGGTCACCCCCTGCATCCTGGGACATCTCCAGTTGCCCTGATCTAACTTTCACCACTGGAACCTGGTAGCTCTGGAGGAAAAAATGAACCTGGTGACTTTGAACGGCTCTCTCTTACTTATATCTAAGACACTCGCTTTTCTTAGCATTATATACCTAATATGATGGTCATCATCGAGAAGGAAGGAAAAATTTTAACAACATTTACATAATCTGTCTGTTTTGTTACTATGGTCTTCCTGTAAGATGTTGACCTAACATTAAATCTTTCCTGACTGCATGCTAGTTTTCCCAGTAATCCTTATTCAAAAGAAATTTCTTTCTTTGGTAACAGCCTTTTTTAGTTTACATTTATTTTCTTTTCAAAGGAACTATAGCTGTAAGCAGGGAAATTTCGGTCAGATTGCAGTCATGCTTTTCTACCAAGACTACAGGTATTTGTTCAGATTAGGTGAATCCAAACCTTTTTTGAGTCAATATGATTCAAAACCTAGAGAGGAAGAAATTAGGAGGTTCAATATGGAACATGTTTTGAGATCCCCAAAGAAAATTCCACCTCTTAATATCATAATTATTGAAAACAAGATTATGTAATGCTTTGAATTCTAAGGGTCAGATTGAATTTGAAATTAGCCAGTAATGATTCCGTTTCATGATATGGGTTACAGTGTGAAATGTATGTATGTATGCCTGTGCAATTATATATATCATATATCTACCAAGTATTCAATTACTTAATGGACTTGTGGTCCTGGGCAAGTCATATAACTGTTCTATGATTCAGTTCAGTCATCTTTAAAAAAAGATTGGTTGTTGTGAGGATAAAAATGAGATAATTAGTGCACCGAACCTTTAAAATATAAAAGAATATTAAAACACTATATCAATGCTATTTAGAAATACATAATATGTAAACATACATTGATTTTATAAATTAATATTATATATAAATGAATTATATAAACCTAAATCATATAGACATGTATATTCATGTCCATATATGTGTGAATATAGAAATGTAATGGATGCCCACATTATCGAAGTGTTACTACGAAGCAGGTACAGAATTGGAGGTTGGAGAAGCGAAAGTTTTGTGCCTCGGGGAAGATACTCTTACTCTGAGTAAGGAAAATTACACTTTTTAAAGCCATTGACATTGATTTTAGCTACAGTATGATCTCAGAATGACAGAAAACTGGGGGAAGCAGAGTTGTCAGCAAAGGCACCTGAAGGGACTGGAGCATTGCCAACCGCCTAAGGGAGGAGAAGAAAATGAAAACTTTTTTCCTACAAAAGATTGGACAAGCGATGCTTCAACTTGTTCCCATTGATAACTATTTGGTGTGAAGATTCACACCTCAGGTATCAGCAGAAGCTGCACATCAAAACTCAGGTTATTGTTTTGTTTCATTTTGTTTACACCTCAGAAAGTGATGGAGAACACGCCATTAGTTCAAGGTAAATTTGAACCACATACTATTTTTCAGAGAGCTGGTCATGAAACATTTACAAGTATATCGAGGAGAGTATACACAACATGATGTGAAGAGAAGGTGCTGAGTTAATAGCCATTTTGTACTTTCGAAAGAATCCAGTTCTCCCCTTAGAGATATACAAAATGATGCCTGGAGTGGTAAAGGGATATGGCCCATCATAAAGTGCTAATTGCAAAGTAGCAACCAGGTCCGAAGTCCTCCTTATGCATACGTATATTTGTATAGACAAATAGACAGAACATATATATATATATATATATATATATATATATATATATATATATGCATGTATGTATAGAGAGATGTTGAGAGAGACGCATATGTGTCTATGTCTCTGTGTGTATATGTATGTATGTGTATATGTATTTATATATGTAATCCTAAGTGAGGATCTTGAAAAGGAAGCAACAATCACAAAGAAGCAGCATTAGTCCATCAAGGACATGTTAGGCATGCTTTAATTTACTATCTTTTTTGACGGTTACAATACTGATAAATCATATGAATACTGTGAATATAATTTTCCGGCACCACGGGACATTCTCTCAGTTAACACCTGTGGACGCCTCTCCTTCCTTCTACTAGGTCATTTTCTTACTCGTTATGATCCCTAGTTCTAAGGTCACTAAAGCCTTAAATCAGCTTAAAAGTTAAACTTAAATTTTGGATGAAAATTATGTCTCATTAACTAGATTTATTAATAGGTGAAAACATCCCTCTTTAATCAATATCCACTGAGCTTGCAAAACTTATTAAAGTTTTATAATATAGAGAAACCTGTGATTTTCATTTTATCTAACTCACACTCTTTCCACACTTATTTTCTGCATGTGGGAATGTATGTCTGTGTTTGGAAACATGAGGACTCTGGTGGTTATTCCAAATATAATGTTCAATGAGATCATGTTTCAAAAACTGAGAACTTGTCAATTATGGATATAGAGATGAGTGGTGTAGGTAACTTGGGAAGAAATCTATTTTAACACTTACACATTGAAAATAATCATTTGTGATAGCTCGAAAGAATTTTATGCTATTTATCAGTTGTAATGTCAATAACCTTGGTGTTTATGACATGAAGTTTAAGGAACCATGTATCTATCTGTCTATCCATCTACATATCTATTGATCTATCTATCGATCTATCTGCCATTCTTTCTGTCTATTTGTCCATCTATGTGTATTAGGCCAGTTACGCATATTAATGCATAAGAATATGACAATTATATTCCATCGTAAAAATAAGAGAAGGGGTATATTCAGAGAAGTGTGGAAATATTTGCATGAATGGAAATAGAAAGCAGTGACTCTAATCAGAACAATGTATACAGTGATTACTGTGTAAAGAAAAGCAATTTTGAGAATAGTGAATAGTCAAGGTAATTATAAGCCAATAAACCAATAACTATTCATTAAGGATCTACTGTGTACTAGAGATTTACTTAGTGCTAAGAATATTTAATGGGACAAAACATAGTCCTGAAACCCAAGTTGTTGACAATCTAATGGAGAACATAACATGCAAATGACATGGCTCAGTCTGCAGACAAAATATATAGGAAATGATCAACCCAGGGAAGGCATTGAAATTCAAGAACAAGCAAAACTGAAAAAAAAGAGGGAGGTTTTCCTACAGATGCTTGTTCTTCATTTAGAATGTGAAGCCAGGAACTTCTCCACTTTATTGTACAGATGAAGAAACAGAGGCAAATAGTGTTAAGTGACTTGCCAAGGGTGTCTGAGGCCTGATCTCAAGGCTTCCTGACTCCAAGCTGAGTTTTCCATGCATTCCATGCACGCCACAAACACTGCTTTTGTCGAAGTCAGAAGTAGTTTTGTTGACCAAAAGTGATACTACCCTGTTGATGTAGGTGAGGGTGAGATAGCACATGCCTGGTGAATACAGTACCACAAAGAGAAAAAAATATTTTGAGGGTAGTATATCTGAGGGCCCTGATTTTAGATAAGGCGCGGGGAGAAGTTCTTGTGTTTGAACCCACAGAGAGAATTCAGGAAATATCTGTAAGGTGGACTTGAGACTTCGTCAATATTATCCACTGATTGAGGTTACAGTTTAATTATAGTAATAAGGTACTAAAATAAAATAACATTTAATAAAACAAAATTAAAATGAGTAAGCAAAGGAAAAGTAACCCAAACATTGAGAGCTACTTTCCTGTAAAGAAGAAGCGGCTTCATATACAGAAGATGTTAGTGAGGTTAAAAACAAAACGAAACAAAACACTCCTAAACGAGAAATTCACTTCAAGTGGTCACGAGCCACCCAAAAATCTACGAAGGACTTGAAAGGAATTTGGAATTCAAACAGGAGAAAATGAGGGAGAAATGAAAGAAAAAGAAGAAATCCAAGAAAAATGTGAAAAGTTAAACAAATAAAAAAAATTTCTTAATTTCCAATATATAATTGTTTAGTATTAGTTTTGAACATTCACTTTTAACAGATTTTGAGTTGCAATTTTGTCAATTTTCTTTCGCTGCCCCCTAACAGAGATTGCCCACAGTCTGATATAAGCTATACATGTGCAACTATATTAAATATGTTTTCACATTAGTTATATTTTAAAGAAGAATTTTGAAGCAAAAAATCACATGAAAACGAAGCAGGAAAAAAAAGGAAGCCAATAGTAGCTTTTGTCTGCATTCAGAATACATCGTTCTTTCTCTGAATGTGGAAAGTATTTTCCATCCAGAAGTTTTTTGAGAATGTCTGGCATCTTTCATTACTGAGAGAAACAGTATGGATCAAATTTTGTCATTGCACAGTATGACAGGTACTGTGTAAAATGTTTTCCTATTTCTCAGCATTATTTCATGCAAGTACTATCAAGTCTTTCTGAAGTCCACATCATCGTTTCTTATGCAATAATAGTACTCCATTCCATTAATGTACCACAACTTGTTCAGTTTTTCCCCAATTGATGGGTATCCCCTAAACTTCCAGTCCTGGACCAGTGCAAAAAGAGATGGTATAAATATTTTTGCACAGGTGGGTCCTTTCCCCTTTTCTATAATCTCTTTGGAGTAGAGACTTAGAAGTGGTATTTCTGGAGAAAAAGATTTGCACAGTTAATACCTTTGTGGGCATAATACCGGATTGCTCTCCAGAATGGATGATCAATTTTTCACCAACAATGCATTAGTGTTCCCATTTTTCCATGTCTTCTCCAATCTTTATCTTTGTTCTGTTTTTTTATGGTCGTCAATCTGACAAATGAGAAGTCTTACATCAGAGCTGTTTTGATTTGCATTTCTCTAATCAATAGGGACTAAGATATTTTTTTCATATTATTATTAAAGATCGTCAATTTCTTCATCTAAGAACAGTCTTTCATGTCATTTGACTATTTATTAATTAGAGAATAGCATGTATTCTTATAAATTTGAATAAAATCTCTGGATATGAAGAACTGAGTAACTTTTCAGAAAGACTGCCTGGAAAAATCTTTTCCCAGTTTTTTGCTTCCTTAAAATCTTTGTTGCATTACCCTCGTTTGTGCAAAAAATAATAATAATTTATTGTAATCAAAGTTAAGAATTGGAAAACCTAAAGGAAGAAAATTAGTCCATGAAACCTAGCGTTGGGCAATACAAACTCAATGTTATCATAAGATACGAAGAAAAATAAAACTTAAAAAAAATAGAAGAGAACGTGAAATATTTCTTATTACAAACTAATTTTTGGGAGAACAAATTTACGAGAAACAATATAAAAATTGTCAGTCTACTGACAACATTGCCAGAAATTTTTAAGCAAAATTACCCTGGAGTTATAAAACAAAAGAGTAAATAAGAAATAGGAAAAAAAGTAATCTATAACCCATCACTTATAAGAGCTCCCAGGTGTAAAACTTACTGGAATGAAATACTCAAGGTTCAAAGCCCCCGGTTTAGGGAAAAAAATCATTGCAAACGATAAGGAAGGAAAAATAATATTGTGGAAATGCAGTCAGGATTTCACAAGATCTATGTGCACCTAATCTAAAAGACAATATGTCTCAGGACACGATATTTCAAAAACTAAAAGACCCGGGATTTGAACCACTCATAGCTTATCCGACAAAAATGGACTCTAATCCTAGTTGGAAATAAATGGACATTTGATAAATTGAAATATTTTGAGACATTTATAACAAACAAAATAGAACTCAATGGAAAATTTGTTTTAAGAAAAATCCAGAAGAAACATAAGGAAAACATTAAAAATTAATTCCAAGTTAATTTACAGGTTAAACCATTCATTTATAGTATATGAAAATTTTCTCAATATTTTTAAACCTGTCAACATTACTAAGATAGGTTGAAAGGAATGCTGGTCCTTAGTAATATAGGATATGGTGATATTAAAAAAGTACTAGAAAAGGGTAAAATGAAGTAATTATATTATAAAAATGGAACATGAAAGGAAGAATAAATACAGGGAAGTTAGGTGTGGATGGAAGACAGGAAATGCTGAGAATTTACTGTCATCCTGATTGAAGAGGAAAAAATATGTACATCGGGAAAGGTAAGGTTGGTAGTTGTTGTCCCCCAATCTCAACGAAGAATAACATCCTATTCTAGAATCAAGTCACATTATGTCTGACTGGGGCTGATCAGACCAATAACACCATGGGATGTTCTATCACAACCCAGGCAAAAATAGTCCACGTGAGCATTTGAGGTGGATTCTCTAAATTTGTATATCTCACATTTCTCTTGATATGCTTCAATTCTGCTTTCCTCATAAAACACACAACTTTCTGTGATTCAGGAATGCTGTTCTGTTTATTCCTCTGTGAGTGTCTCCCATGTCACATAAACATTTCCACAGCTCTTAAGCGGGGATATTACGAGTGTCCTTATACCTTCTGTGCAGATCACCATGTGAACACCTGCCTTGTGTGAGTTCTCCATAAAATAGTCTTTTTGGCACTTCTACGTTTTGTCTTTGGATAATGTAGCTGTCCCATCAGAATTGCACGCTATGAAGTAGTATCAATGCTTGACAGTTCAGTTCAAAATAGTACGTCAGTAACTTCTTTCTTATTCTGCCAGATAGTCTTCAGAATATCCCCAAGGTAACTGAAAGATGAAGCAATTCATTTTCTTGTCATGGTACTGGTAGGCTGTCCAGGTTTCAAAGGCATGCCATGATGAGGTCAACATGCAACAGCTCTCTACATCTTTAGTTTGGTTGTCAGTCTAATACCTCTTATCTACCATATTTTCCTTCACAGATTTGAAAACACTGAAGCACATCTATCAACATATGTGGCAATCTCATGGTCAGTACAAATGTCCCTGAAAAGTACACTATCAAGGTAAGTGAACTTGTCTAAACCAGTCAAAACTTCTGTATTTGCTGTAACTGATAGTTCCACATATGGATGTAAGGATATAGAAGTCTTATAAACATTTGCAGAGAATAAGGTGACAATACACTTTTAGAGGAATTTGTAGATTGGAATTCGGGAGGGTGAAGGGACCGGATTGGGAGGGCAATTTGGAAGGGTGTGTGGATTGGTATTGGGATGGTGGAAACTGGACACTTGGAGAAGTGCATGGGAAAAAAAGGGACGATTGAGGGAAATGACAAGGTAACAAGAAGAGGTAAAAAAAAAGAAAAACTGAGAAGGAAAATATTTGGCTAAAATAGGGAGGGAAATTCAAAAAGTAATAATTGAAATATGAATTCAAATGATATGTTTATAGCAACTCTCTTTGCATTGACAAACGAATGCAAATTCCAAGGATCCATATAAATTGGGAATGGCTGCACAAGCAGGCTTTGGTTTTGTTGAAACACTCCAGAAATAAAAGAAATAAAAAGCTCAATGATCTTAGAAAGGCATGGAAAGACTTGGGCAAAATGGTGGAGTGAATTGAACAGAAACAAGAGAATACTGTATATCATAAGAGCAAAACTGCTTTCATCAGGCTAAGTTATTTTCACTATTGAAAATGAGAAATTAAATATCAGTAATGGAGATGGTAGACTGAAAGCATAAGCTTGCTAGAGCTCTCCTCCAAAACCCAGCCAAATACATTTAAAAAATGATTGTATATAAATTCTGAAAATGCAGAACCCACACAATAATGGAGTGAAAGAAGTCTCCAGCACAAAACAGCTTGGAGTTTGATAGCAATGGCTTATCATACTGAGCTAGGAGCAGAGCACAGTCCAGCATGGGCAAAGCCAGTAAAGGCTGTTCCTGAGCAGCCTGAGGCAAACTACATCACTGGCACTTGTGGTAGTTTTCAAATAACAAAACAACATAATGCTGAGGACAAATTGGGAGGTCAGTGGAAAAAAATGTGGGATCTTTGTTAGATAGTACAGTGCTGCAGGTCCAGAGCCATGGTGGTAGAGGGAGTGAAGTAACTCAGAATAGTGGGAGACAGCCGCATCAGGGAGAGTAGGAATTATGAATCCAAAAAGAAAAGGAAAGCGCAATTGGCCAAATGGAAAATGAAGTTCAAAAGACCACTGAAGAAAATAATTCCTTAAATACAAGAAGGAAGCTGATAGAAGATAATGACAATGAAAAATCAAGAAATTATAAAACAAAACCAAAAGATCTCTTCAGGAGGTGATTTTTTAAATTCTCAGCATTTCTATTTTATCCTGTGGTTCTCGAATGTCAGGTTAGTTTTCCTAAATAATTTCTTGGAAGGTAATGCCTAGGCTCTTGTGTGGACCGTGGTTTTCAGGTAGACAACTATTTTTTTTAATTTTCTCGCTAGGATCTATTTTCCAGGTCAGTGTTTTGTTTTTTCTTTTCTTTTCTTTTCTTTTTATTTACTAATGAGACATTTCACATTGTTTTCTACTTTTTCATCCTGTTATTTCTGTTTTATAATTTCTTGATTTCTCATGAAGTCGTTATATTCCATTTGCCCCATTGTAATTTTTCAGGAATTATTTCACTTAATGAGCTTTTGAACCCCCTTTTCCAACTAGGCCTGTCTACTTTTTAAGACATTCACCTCCAAATTATTTTGTTGCACTTTAGATTGTTGTGCCATTTACATTAGTCTATTTTTACGATGTTATTTTCTTCAGTATTTTGTGGTATTCTCCTTTACTACTCTGGAGACATGATTTTCATCACTTTCTTCCATCAGTCTAAATTTTTTTCCAAAATTTTTCTCCATTTCTCTTACTTGGTCCTCACAATCCTTTCTGAGCTCCTGCATGGACTACAAGCAATTCATACTCCTCTTCAGGCTTTTGATGTAGGAGCTTTGACGTTGTTCTCCTCCCCTGCTTGTATGAACCTGTCTTTCCTCCCACCAAAGTAAGAATGTATGGTTTGAGTTCTTGAATTATGTTTGCTTCTACCAAGCCAAGTACTTTACTTTCTAACTCTTTGTACAGGTAAAATTCTATTTAGAGTAGGGGTGGAGGTGGGGAGTGGGGAGTGAATGGACTCTTCCAGGCTTCAATAATTTTGTATCAGTAATTGCATTTCCCAACATCTGTGGGCCCAGAGCTACAAAAAATGTGTATGGGGCTCCTGCTGCTGCTTAGGTTCACTAATTTTGGTGCCACCACTAGTCCCAGTAGCATTAGCCTGGGGCAGGATCTGTCCAGACAGCCTTCTCATCTTTCAACCATGTCCTAAAAAGATTTCCCACTGACCTTTTTGTCATTTGTGGGTTGAGAAATCTGGAATCTGTCACACCTGCCAATAATTCAGTCTCCTGAGGCCTGCTGCATCTGGCCTGTGCTGTTGTGCTCCAGGCAACACTTCAGTTTTTATAACTCTATAATTTGCTTAGCCTCATGTTTTACAGAGATGTGGAGGCTGTTGTAGGAGAGGGCAGGAAAGTTCCTGCTTTTCATCCACCATTTTTGCTCCACCTACTTATATTTGTAAGTCTTGAGACTTTTATTAGTATTAAGGCAGTTGACCGGAATGTAAATACACATTGAGAGGGGAGGGGGGGAGAGAGACAGAGACAGAGACAGAGACGGAGACAGACAGAGAGACAGAGGGAAGGAAAGAGAACACACAGGGAAAACTGAAGATGAAGAGATGATATCTAAAAAAATAATGTTGTGAAATGGGAGAGGAATATAATGAGACAAGGAAGAAGGGAGAAATACAAGGTGAAAATTATTTGCCATATAGAAAAAAGGCAAGATAAAGCTTTTTCAATGGAAGGGAAGATGAGGAAAGTGAGAGGGAAAGAGCGATTCTTATTTTCAGCAGATTGGCCTTAAGGAGGGAATAATAGACACAATAAATTTCGCCTGAATATCTTACACTACAGTTAAGGAGGAGGGAACAGCATCAACTGGGAGTGGGAGAGATGATAGTAGGGAAGGCAAATTAGAATGAAGAACTTCTGAGGAGAAATAGGGTCAAAAGAAAGGACAGTATTAAATGTGGTAGGATAGTAAGGAGAGACACTACAGATAGTCTTTCACAGCATGACTTTTATGGAACTGTGAAACATGACAACACATGTATAACATATTTCAGTTTCTTTGCCTTCTCAATGGGGAGGAAGGAAAAGAAGTTGTAACTCACAGTGTTAAAAATGAATGTTAAAAACTGGTTTTACTTACAACTGGGTAATAAGACACACAGGCAATGGAGCATAGAATTCTGTCTTGCCTTAAAAGAAAATGGAGGAAAGGGGATAAGACAAGGGAGGAATGTTATAAAAGGGAGAGTAGATTGAAGAGAAGGGTAATGGGAATTTGTGCTGTATTAGAGTGAGCAGCGTTGAGCGATGGAGTGAAAAGTGGGAACTCAGTCTTGTGGATTTAAATATTGAAAGCTAAATACTTAATTAAACAATAATTTATTTATTTGATTATTTTTATTACATCATTATTCATAATGGATTCAAAATTATATATATATATATATATATATATATATATATACATTTATACATTTTTCATTTATTTAAATTTAAAATTCAGAGACGTAAAGAAAGAAGCTACCTCCATGCAAAAAAGAATTAACACAAGTATTTTAAAGTAAGTTTAAAGATATATATATAATAATTTGTGTCTAGTAGTCCTCATTTATAAAGATGGACTTTGGGGAGAGAACTCATCCCAAGAAACCAGTGAATTCAAGGTTATCATTTGATTGATTTATTGAATTGCAATTTGTTGATGTAAATCAATGAAAAGACCTTCCTTGAGAGATATGGTTTGTTGTCAGATACTCATTACTGAACTTTTTATTTATTTAATATTATTCCTTTTCCAAACTTTCTCTTTAGGGATAAAGTGAAATATTAACGATGTGGGAGAAAGAAAATCAGACTTTTGCTAGAGATTTCATCCTATTAGGATTATTTCATGCAAATTTGTGGGGATGGCTGTGCTTAACAATTATTCTCATCGTTTTTATGTGGGCAATTATGGGGAACGCAGTCTTGATTCTTCTTATCCGCCTCAACAGCCAGCTCCACACTCCCATGTACTTCCTTCTCAGCCATCTCTCCTTCATTGATATCTTGACCATTTCCAACGTTGTTCCCAACATGGCCAGTAACTTCAAATATGGGCAACTCTCGATCACATTTGCAGGTTGTGGATTCCAGCTGTTCCTCTACATCACCTTTGCAGGTACTGAATGTTTTGTTTTTACGGCCATGTCCTATGATCGCTATGTAGCCATTTGTCACCCACTGCATTATCCCGTCCTAATGAACCATAGAGTGAGTGCTGGAATGGCTGCTGGTTGCTGGCTTGGGGGAACTGTCAATTCTATAATTCATACAGCTTATGTGCTGCACCTGCCCTATTGTGGTACAAGGGTTATTGACCACTTTTTCTGTGAAATCCCAGCCATGTTGAAAATCTCCTGTGCTGACACATCACAGTATGAAGAAAGAGTCTATGTAAGTGCTGTATTCTTCTTTGTCATTCCCTTTTCCATTATTCTTGCCTCTTATGCTCAGATTCTCCGTACCGTGCTTCACATGAAATCTGTTGAAGCCCAGAAAAAAGCCTTCTCCACTTGTTCATCTCACCTGATTGTGCTTGCCATGTACTATGGACCATTTATTTTTGCCTACTTGAGGCCAAACTCCTATCACACTACAAGTCAGGACAAGGTCTTAGCCATCTTATATACCATTGTAACTCCCATGCTCAATCCCATCATCTACAGCCTCAGAAATAAAGATGTTTTATGTGCCTTGAGGAGGATTTCAGGAAGGACCCTGAGTCACAGAAATTAAAATTTATTTAAAATTTGATTCAATGTCCATTGTTGTTGTCCTTTCTTGAAGAGAACGAAGAAGATATCACTATGCTAGATTCAACTTATAGTGTGTCTCACTCTCAGTAATCAGACCAAAATGAGCTCATAATGCTCTAGCACAGGTCGGGTTCAAACAGTTCATGTGAACTTTTGGGGTATTTCTTTACATTTGTGTATATCATTTGCTTTTGATCTGCTACAATTTTGTTTTGTTCATAGAGCACCGTACCTCCTGTGAGGTGGGCATGTCACGATTAGGGGTCCTGTGCTAGTGTCTCCCAAGTCACACAGTCAATTCCAGAAGTCTTAAGATAGACCTTGAGAGTGTGTTTGTATCAGTTCTTCTGCCAATTTGAGTACTATTACATTGTAAGTGTTCCATTTTTGGTAAGTTGACTTACACTGTTGACATGGGGTTGTGTGTACAAAACATTCTGAGACTGGCTGAGCCCTTCACCTAGAAAAATTCATTTAATGCACAAAACGACCTACGACACAGTTGCTATTACCCTCATTTTAAGATTGAGGAAACCAGGGCTGAGAAAGGTTAATGACCTTGCCCAGGGTCACACAGCTAGGAACGGTCAGAAGTGGTATTCCAATTTCAAACTTTATAACTTCAAGTGTAACGCAGTAACCACTTTCAAACATGAAGAGGAAGGTATCATTCAATGATGTACTGCAATTTTCTCTTTCTTGTAGTAAAGTCATTGTTTCTAGTCATAGAAGTGCTCGTCTTATGGGACACAGAACTCGGGAATGATGTTCAGAATGTGTGTCTTTTGAAGAATGAAGTTAGGGATTGGGCATATAATAGGTAACTCCCTACATCCTGGGTGATCTCCAGGTCTCCTGATCTACCTCTCGCGACTGGTACCAGATATCTATGGCGGAAAAAAATAAACCTGTTGACATTACACTACTATCTGTCACTTAA
>CM053771.1:11500602-11526765 GCA_028658325.1 Potorous gilbertii | reverse complement strand
CACTTAAAATTCCCTTGGCTTTGAAAACACGAATGTTTCCCTTTCTGGTAAAGATATCTACATGTTAATGTTCAGACATTTTGGAAGCATATCAGTTGACTTTTTATTTCTTCTTTTCATTTCTCCTTCTTCGTTTCATTTATTTTTCTCTGAAGTTCAGGATTCTATCTTGTTCCACCTGAATTAATTGAATGATACATGTGACTGAATAAGTGATTGTTAGTCCCTCTAAATTTGTCGCTCCTTTTATTTTTTTATTTTTTTATTTTTTTATATATGTAATTTTAATGTTCTACAATCATTATCACAAAACGTAGATTTTTTTACCCCCCACAGCTACCCCCCACTACACCCTTCCCTCCCCAACACGGCATAAAATTCTATATAAGATCTACATATACTTTCCTACTGAATACGTTTTCACTGTAGTCATGCTGTGTCGACGAAGTAAAATAAGCGTAGGAAATCACATACCAAATCAAAATGTAATACACACACACAAACATGATCTGCTACATTCTCTGAATGAATTTCATAATTCTTTCTCTGAGTATGGAAGGTATTTTGCCTTAGAAAACTATTGGGATTTTTTTTTAAGTTCTTGCATTATTATGAAGTTCCAAGTCTACCAGAAAAACTCTCACACACTGTAGTTGTGGCTGTGCACAAAGTTCTTCTGGTTCTGCTCCTTTCACTCAGCATCAGATCATATTATTCCTTCCAGACCTCTCTGAAGTCTTATTGTTTATCATTTCTTATGGAGCAATAGTACTCCATTACATTCATACACCATAATTTATTCAGCCATTCCTGAACTGATGGGTATTCCCTTGATTTCCAGTTTTGGGCCGCTATAAAGAGTGCTGCTATAAGTATTTTTGTACATGTGGGACCCTTTCCCATTTTCATGACCTCTTGGGGATACAGTCCTACTAGCGATATTGCTGGGTCAAAGGGTCTGCACATTTTTGTAGCCCTTTGGGCATAGTTCCAAACCGCTCTCCAGAATGGCTGCATGAACTCACAGCTCCAGTAGCAATGAATTAGTGTTCCAACTCTCCCACATCCTCTCCAACATTTATCATTTTCCTGTTTTGTCATGTTTGCCAGTCTTATAGGTGTGATGTGGTTCCTCAGAGTTGTTTTGATTTGCATCCCTCTAATAAAAAGTGATTTAGAGCATTTTTTTCATGTGATTATAGATATCTTTAATTTCTTCCTATGAAAATTTCCTGTTCGTACCCTTTGACCACTTTTCAATTGGGGAATGACTTGTATAGTCGTACGTTTGACACAGTTCTCTGTATATTCTATAAATGAAGCCTTTATCCCTGAGATTAGCTGTAAAAATTCCTTCATAATTTAGTACATCCCTCCGAATTTTGCTTATATTAGGTTCGGTTGTGCAAAAATTTTTCAGTTTAGTATTTTCAAAATTCTCCATCTAGCAATTCATAATGGTTTCTATCTCTTCTTTAGTAAAAAAAAAATTCTTCCTTTCTCAATAAATCTGATAAATACACTATTCCTTGCTCCTCCTGCTTGTCCATGGTATCAATCTTTATACCCAGATCGTGTACCCATTTGGATTTTATTCTCGTGTATGGTGTCAGGCATGGGTCTATGCCTAGATTCAGTCACACTGTTATCCGGTTTTCCCAGCAATTTCTGTCGAACAGTGAGTTTTAATCCCAGAAGCTGGGGTCCTTTGGTTTATCAAACAGGAGGTTGCTGTATTCCTTGCCTACTGTGTCTTGCGTGCCAAGTCTATTCCACTTCTCTACCTTTCTTTGACAGTACAAAGTGGTTTTGATAATTGCTGCTTTATAGTACAATTTCAGATCTGGTAACACTAGGTCACCTTCCCTTACATTTCTTTTCATTAGTCTCTTTGATATTCTGGACCTTTTGTTCTTCCAAATGAATTGTGATATTATTTTATACAACGCTAGAAAATAATTATGTGATAGTTTAATTCATATGGCACTAAATAAGTAAATTAATTTAGGTAGAATTGTCATTTTTATTATATGATCTAGGTTTACACATAAGCAACTGATGTTTATCCACTTACTTATATCTGACTTTATTTGTGTAAAAAATGTCTTGTAATTGTGTTCATAGAGTCCCTGGGTTTGTTCTCGCAGGTAAACTCACAAGTATTTTAGAGGGTTTACCTGAGATTTAAATGAGATTTCCTTTTCTATCTCTTGCTGTTGGACTTTGTTGCTAATATATAGGAATGTAGAAGATTTGTGCGGGTTTATTTTGTAACTTGCAACTTTGCCAAAGTTGTTTCTTATTTCAAGCAGTTATTTATTTGAATTTCTGGGATTCTCTAAGTGTATCATCATATCATGTGCAAAGAGTTAGTTAGAGACTTAGTTTCTTCTTTCCCTATTCTTATTCCTTCAGTTTCTTTATCTTGTCTAATTGCTACAGCTAACATTTCCTGTACCACATTGAATAATAATGGTGATAATGGACATCCTTGTTTCACCCCTGATCTTATTGGAAATACATCTAACTTATCCCAATTGCATATAATTCCTGCTGAATGTTTTAGGTAGATACCGCTTATAATTTCATGGAAAGTTCCCTTTGTTCTTATGTTCTCCAGTATTTTTACTAGGAATGGGTGTTGTATTTTTTCTAAAGCTTTTATCTGCGTCTATTCAGATAATCATGTGGTTTTTTTTAGTTTTGTTGTTGATATGATGGATAATGTTCATAGTTTGCTAATATTGAACCTGCGCTGCATTCCTGGTATGAATCCTACCTGACCATAAAGTATTATTCTCATGATAAGATGCTGTCTTGGTTTTGCTAAAATCTTATTAAAATTTTTGCATCTGTATTCATTAGAGAAATGGGTCAATAATTTTCTTTCTCTGTTTTGTCTCTTCTTGACTTATGAATCAAAATCATATTCCTATCATAGATAGAATTTGGGAGGACTCCTTCTTCCCCGATGTTGAAAAATAGTCTATATAGTATTGAAATTAACTGTTCTTTAAATGTTTGAAAGAATTCACTTTAAACCATCTGACCATGAAGATATTTTCCTAGGGAGTTCTTTGATGGCTTGTTCAATGTCTTTTTCTGAAATGGTGCTGTTTAAGTATTCAACTTTCTCTTCTGTTAATACGGGCAATTTGTATTTTTTATAATACTCACCCATATCTTTTAGATTATCGAAGTTGTGGGCATCAAGTTGGGCAAAGTAATTTCTAATTATTGTTTTAATTTTGTCGTCATTAGAGGTGAGTTTGCCCCTTTCATTTTTACTATTAGTAATTTGATTTTCTTCTTTATTTTTTTAAATCCAATTGACAAAAGGTTTATCAATTTAATTAGTTTTTCATAAAACTAATTGGTTTTATTTTTTAATTCAATAGATTTCTTAATTTGAATCTCATCAATCTCTCCTTTGGTTTTCAGTTTTTCTAATTTTGTATTTACTTGGAAATTTTCAATCTATTCTTTTTCCAGCTTTTTCAACTGCCGGTCCAAGTCATTGATCGCCTCTTTCTCTCTTTATTTTTTTAAATTCAATTGACAAAAGGTTTATCAATTTTATTAGTTTTTTTCTTAAAACTAATTGGTTTTATTTATTAATTCAATAGTTTTCTTAATTTCAATCTCATCAATCTCTCCTTTGGTTTTCAGTGTTTCTAATTTTGTATTTACTTGGGAATTTTCAATCTGTTTTTTTCCAGCTTTTTCAGCTGCATGTCCAAGTCATTGATCTCCTCTTTCTCTATTTTATTTATGTAGACCTTCAAAGACATAAAATTTCCCCTAAGAACTGCTTTTGCAGTATCCCATAAGATCTGGTAGGTTGTCTCATTACTGTCATTCTCTTGAGTGAAGTTGTTGATTGTTTCTATTATTTCTTCTTTAAACCACTTCTTCTTTAGGACTAGATTATTTAGTTTCCAATTGATTTTTGGTTTATCTTCCCATGGCCTTTTATTACATATAATTTTTATTGCATTAAGATCTGAGAAGTATGCATTGATTATCTCTGCCTTTCTGAACTGGATTGTGAGACTTTTATGTCCTAGCACGTGGTCAATTTTTGTAAATGTTTCATGTACCACTGAGAAAAAGTATATACCATTGTATTCCCATTCAGTTTTCTCCAGAGGTCTGTCATATGTACCTTATCCAGAGTTTTATTTACCTCCTTAAACCTCTTTCTTGTTTGTTTTGAGTTTAGATTTATCAGCTTCATAGAGGGGGAGGTTAAGGTCCCCCACTAATATAGTTTTGCTGTCAATTTCTTCCTTCAACTCCCCCAAACTCTCCTCTATGAATTTGGATGCTATACCACTTGGAGCATTCATGTTTAGTAATGATATTGCTTCCCTGTCTGTGGTGCCTTTTAGCAGGATATAGTTTCCATACTTATCTCTCTTGATTAGATTTATTACTGATTTTGCTTTGTCTGAAATTAGGATTGCTACTCCTGCTTTTCTTACACCAGCTGAAGCATAATATACTCTGTTCCAACCTTTGACCTTTATCCTGTGTGTATCCCCCCATTTCAAATGTGTTTCTTGTAAAGAATATATTGTTGGATTATGGCTTTTAATCCATTTTGCTATCCGTCTCCGTTTTGTGGGAGAGTTCATTCCATTCACATTCACAGTTATGGTTCCAATGTGTGTACTTCCCTCCATCCTCTTTCCCATCATTTGTGTTTTTGACCCTCCCATCACTCTTCCCCTCCTCAGTAGTATTCACTTTTCACCAACTCCTCTTGCAGCTTTCCCTTCCTTCATTTAACCCCCCTCTCTTTTATTCCCCTTTATCCTTACTGCTTCTTCCCTCCCGTTTATCTTCCCTCTCCTTTCTTCCCCTTTCCCCTCTTGCTGCCTATAGAGCTAGCTAGGATTATCTACTTAAATTTATCGTTCCCTCCTTGAAACAAATAAGATGAGAGTACCTCTCAAACAATGCTTATCTCCCTCCCCTCTTTCCCTCTACTATAATTTTGTTCTTTTCCTGTGATGTAATTTACCATTTTCTGCTTCGCCCTGTTCACACCTCCTGTTACAATCCCGTTGGCGTACTTAAATCGTATTTTTAACATGAAATCATTTACTTTATATCCGTTCCCTCTATGTATACCCCTTTAATATTTCATAAAAGATGCACAATTCTCAAGATTAGCAGGTGTCACCTTCCCCTATAGGGAAGTAAACAGTTTGTCCAAATTGAGTAAAAAGTTGTTTTTTTTCCCCTACACTGTTTACCTTTTTATGCTTTTATTGAGACGTGTATTTGAAGATTGATTTGTCTATTAAGTTCCGGTGATTTTGTCAGGAACGCCTGGAAATCCCATACTTCACTGAATGACCATCTCCTGTCCTGAAATGTCATGCTGAATTTTGCTGGGTAGTTGATCTTTGGTTGTAGTCCCAACTCCTTTGCCTTAGGGAATATTGAATTCCAATTCCTTCAGTCTTTAAATGTAGAAGCTGCAAGGTCCTGTGTGATCCTGACTGTATCTGATCGATATTTGAATTGTACCTTTCTGGTTGCCTGTAGTATTTTCTCTTTCATTTGATAGTTCTTGAATTTGGCAAGCAATATTTCTTGGGGTTTTGAGTTTGGGACCCCTGTCAGGAGGGGAACGGTTGATCCTTTCGATGACTATTTTGCCCTCTGGATCCAGTACTTCTGGGCAGTTTTTCTTGATGATTTCCTGGAAGATATTGTCCAGACTTTTTCTTAATCATCGTTTTCTGGCAGGCCAATAATTTTTAAATTTTCTCTCCTGGATCTATTTTCCAGGTCAGTTGTTTTTCCAAGTAGATATTTTGCATTTTCTTCTGTCTTTTCATTCTTTAGATTTTATTTGATTGATTCTTGCTGTCTCATTGAGTCATTAGTTTCTACTTGCCCAATTCTAATCTTTATCAAATTGTTGTTTTCTTCTGTTAACTTTTGCATCTCCTTTTGCATCTGTCCAATTTTTCCTTTTAATGAGTTATTTTCTCCACTAAAATTTTTACTTCCTTTACCATTTGTCTAATTTTTCCAGTTAGGTTTTGTGTTTTCTTTTCCATTTGACCAATTGTTCCTTTTAGGTAGTTATTTTCTCCAGGTAATTTTTGAACTTCCTTTTCCATTTGTTCAGTTTTCCTTTTCAAAGAGATATTCTCATCAGTGAATTCTTTTTTTTGTAATTTTAAAATTGTTGGTCAGTTTTTCTTCCATTTCCTTCTTTAGCTGTTCCAGGAGAGCTGTTTTTTGCATGCCAACAGTTAATAGTCCCTTCTGAGGTTTCAGATGGAGGTACAGTCTCAGTGCTGACTTCTTTGGTATTTGTGTTTTGTTTCTTATATCCATAGAAAGATTCTATGGTTTTTTCGTGCTTATTTGCCTTTTTTATTTTTTTTTTTTGTTCCTGACGGTATGTATTTGTTGTGGCTTCTGGTTCTTTCAGTTAGAAGCTGCAGAACTTGGTGTTGAGCTGACTTGTATGAAAAAACTAAGAGCAGGTTTTTTTTTTATGTTTCCCTAATCAGCAGGGGTGTTAGCTTGTTATTTGTAGGGGAGGGAGTGGTTTGGTCACGGGAGGTTTCCTCAGCCGAACTGCGTCAAAGGCAAGCTCAGGACAAGGTGATCCCAGTTGCTCTATTGTCTCTTCATTTATCATGGAGTGCTGAGGCGTGTCTAGATGCTAGTGGGAGTTCTCACCCCTCCTGGGGCTTCTCTCCTGACACTGAGGCTTTCCTGTGTCCTAGTGTGAGTTTCCTCTGCTGTAGGCCCTCTGTCCTTCTGGTTTGCCCCCACCACAGTAGGAGTAATGCCCCTTAGCTATTTTCCTAGGCTCAGGTGTTATGAGACTATTTAGCCCCTCTGCTGTTTCCGCTAATCCAGGATTTTTCTGGGGAAATATTTTATGGTTCTGTCCAGGTCATCAATCGGGCAGGAGAGAGCATTTACTGATCACTCCACCATCCTGGTTTCTGGAATTTCAGGTAGGTGAGTTTAATTTGTGGAACGAAAGTCTCAGGAGCTGCTGTGCTGAAATCTGGCACTCAGCAGACGCCAGTTTTCGGCTCTGCTGGTTTCCCACCTTCGGCTGCTTCACTGCTGATTCTGCCTGGTGCTGTCTCAGATTTCCTGGTACCCTTCTGCTCTGATGCACTGGACTCGCTGCGTTGTGCTCTGTGGGCTCACTTGCACAGAAAAGATCGCTTCCGTGGACCTTCCAGTCTGTCCTGGGCTCCGAATCCACCACAGTCTGTCTCCCACTGGATACCACACCTCCAAAATTTGGTCAGAATCTCCTTTCAGAGGTATTCGAAGGAGTTTGTCCAAGAGGTTAGGTGAGTAGTTACTGTCTGTCCGCCATCTTGGCTATGCCTCCTGTCTGTCCTTTTAGAGAAGCAGATCAAAGCATGTGTGATAGGAGGCCTCTTTGTATGTTGTGGCTCTTACTGATACAAGTTGTGAGAATGGATGTAGGAAAGGGGGAAGGTAGAGGAGTCAGTGTATGTCTGAGAAGTGTATGCTCAAGAATTCTTGGAGTGGAAGCCACGGTAGTGTTTGCTGTCTTCTTCAGTGTTTTCATTTCATCAATTACCATGACCACTTCCTTTATATCAGTGAACATTCAAATGGTAACTTACATAAATAGTATTGTCTTACCTGGAAGATCCTACAAGTCTTTGTAACCCAAGAGTTTTGGGGAACAGTAAACCCTATGGCTAGTGAAAAGAAGGGGATCCCCATTTTTCCCCTGATGTCAAACAGTAAGGAGAGTGGAGGGAATTTTAGCTGATTGTGCAGCTCTTTTTATAGCCAGAATTCCAGTCTCCCATTTCGAATTCTGATGCTCCTGTCATTGGGTCAAACTGCTTCCCCTGAAATGAGCCTTCCAGTCAGGATTGTGCTAGTAAATGAATCTCCAACATGAGAAGTGACTCCTCAAAAAAAATGTATGTTTGACACAATTTTTGCTTCAACCTGAATTAGTAAACTTATGATGACTTGAAGTGTGGACAATGAAAAAAATGACAATTTTTTGGCTTAATCTGTAGAAATTTGTGAATGTCCTGGGTGCAAATATACACATTGAAAATTTAACAATCACCTCTTTTTATCCACTTTAAGCTGAGTCCAGTACATCTTACCTTCCAATTTTACATTTCAAAAACTGCCTTCATTGACAGATGTGGAGGTTGCCCTCCCTATTCTAAGATGAACCGTCAGGGTGAAGTTAAGCAAGTCCTATCTATCTTGAAATTAGTCTTATAATTTTAAATGAAGGGATTGAATTAGATAACTTCTAAAAGTCATAGCCAGTTCAAAAATTGTCTTCTCAATGTGTTTTACATTTATTGACTGCCAACGTAATCACTTTTGGTACTTGGTGAATGTACAAGTAAAAATTTATCTCCTGGGAGCCAATGCATGGATAATGGCATGTTGGTTTGTCAAGAGCCACGGATCTGCAAATAAATGAGCACAGGGCAATTTTGGGAGGCAGAGATAGGCAAAGGTGGTAAAGGTGGTCTCTGAGGAATTGGGCAACACAGTAACTGCCGAAAGTTATTTCACCCCATCTAACAGTATCAGACAGAATATATAGGCTTTCTGAGCTCCTGTCCCTGTAACGGCTACCTTCAGGATTTTCATCACGATCTCCTGAGCTAAAGAAGCCCATTATTTTGTTGGGTATCATCACGTGCAAAGGTGAGAGGAGTATCAAACTAGGAGCATGAACTGAGATCACTGTAATCACTTATATAAATTTAGAAGGACACTTTGAGGTCATCAACTCCAACTTGCTCGTTAGACTGATTGAGGGAACTGAGGTAAAGTGAGATGAATATATTTTTCCAGGTGTGCAGGACAATATACTATCTGAGATGAAATTATAAGTTATGGTATTCTTACTCAAATCTATTGCTCCATGATCTATGCAAAGTGAGAGTGGGGAGGATCTGTACAAAGTTATTAACAATTTCTGTTGAGTTCTTGATGCTAATACAACATTGAACAACTAAATACTGAAAGCAACACATTTATATGCTACTTTTACTTAAACAGGACATTTTTTCTCTAGAGATCTTTGATATAAAATTTCCAAATATTTGAACCCAAGATAAAAATGAGAGAATACAAGTTCACAGAAATGTGTAAGTTTCAGAGGTGTGACTAAAACCCAAATTTCTATTTTTTATTATTATTTCAAGTCAACACTTTCCATCATATGATGTTGCCTTACCTGAAATATAAGTCAGAAAAAAGGACACTTTTTAGATATGGAGAAGTAAGTAAAGGGGTCTGTAAAATATCTTTGTCTGAGGATCAGATCATCACAAAAATCCAGGTCTCTTGCAAGGAGAAAGGTCAACATGGTCCTCCTACAATGTAGGAAGGAGGTCACCTTGAATAATCCCTTCCCACATTACAAGCCTGTGATTGCTTCAGGGATTCATTTGTTTTTAACATAGAGGCAGGTCTGCAGTTGTATGTGGAAAGATAATGGAGATATGGGAGTAGAAGATGTACAAATGAGTAAGCAATACCAGAGTGTGACCACAATCCAGGGTGGTCATGGAGTCAGGCAGTGTGTCATCTTCTGAGGCATTCTACCTCTGACGTTGGTGCCAGACACTCCATTCTTTCCACTGGACAAAACAATCCCAACTTCACTCTTCAAAAGACAGGCATTCTGTACATGATTCCCGAGCTGTATATCCCTGATGTTGAGCATTTTCTTTGCTAGGATAAATGAGTATACTGCAAGAGAAAGAAATCTCTAGAATAGCATTGATTGATTCCTTTACTTGAAAACAAATGGCAGCCCTGAAGATGAGCACGGAAATGTCAGGAAAGGCTTATTTCTTCCAGAGTTACTGAGTTGGAGAAGATGTTGGGTTCTGAGTAGACCTCTGTCTGTGTATGCATATTTATTTGTGTGTGTACCCACATGATTGTACGTGGTGGGAATGACATGATGGCTTCTGGCTCAATTACTTCGTTCAGTGAATTCAATTTCTAACATTCTTTTCAGTAAATAGACTTTGTCTCACCCTGAGATATCGCTTACTCTTCCTGAGTTCTCTTTTAGCTCCTAAATCTGAGTTTTCATGGGGCAGATTGGGTAGAGTATACACCTCCCTCCAAGAATTTGGGACATTTCCCAAAACCTGCTGATTAATATTGATCTACATCTAAAATCTGAGTGACTAATGTGACTGTGTGTCTTAGCATCACACGCCAAAGTCCCCATAAGATGAAACAAAATCAAAATCTAACATTTAAAACACAATAGGACCCCAGCAACCATTTGGCTGAATTTCTACATTTTACACAAAACGTGAAGGACAGTCTGATTACACATAGTAAGGGCACCAAGATCCAAACCCAACTTTTCTGTTTCCCAAACCATGCTAATGACTTTCTTCATTCCTAGTATTTCATAGATGTGGGATTGTTCTCCAGGGGAAACTCCTTACACCAGTGAAAATTAGTACCTTCTACCCAAATAACAGGGGCTTCTTATGTGTTGTAATTTAGAAAGATGAACAGATCTTGTCTGGATGCCAAAATGTTCTCCCCCCTCTCCAGAGTTCACTGCTCTTCTATTTAGCAGCAGCAGTAACATTAGTTCAAGTTTATAAAGTACTTTAAACTTAACATAGTAGTTTCTATACCTTTGTTCTTCCCAGGTCTCTAGAGCTATTTCCTCCACTATATGCTTCTTCACCAGGACCATCCTTGATTTCTTGGGCCTTATTCTTCCTTATTTTAGTGGAATTTGCCTAAACTAAAGTGTTTATACTCAGAGAATTGCTTTCACATTGTACTTTCTTGTTTTAATTCTTAGTATTATTACTGGGTTGCTAGAAATGAAAGACTGTCAGGGTATTTTTTTATTTACTGGCTAAATGAATTCAAGAACATTTTGCAGTCTAGTAGAGTTTAGTTCTCTAGACAGATGGAGACTAGTAAGTGCTGAAATACCAATGAAATAAATACTAATATTTTCACGTTATCTTTTTGAGGAACCAAGGAGAAAATAATCAAAAGAATCTTCTTCACGTCAAATGCAAAATGAAGGTATTCACATGTCCACCTTCAATATAAGGTGATGATGATAAAAACATTAACTAGCAATTACAAAATAATAGCATTATTTATATGACTTTTTATGGATATAATGTGCTTAAATACATATCATTCCATTTGAAGTTTGAGCAGCCCATGAATAAGAAAATTGAGTCTGAATGTGATGAAATAATTTACCCTAGATTACACAGGTATTGTCCTGATTCTAGGATTACTGCTTCTTTTGAACTTTCCATTTGGTTAATTTTCATGGTAGGAGGATAACATGGCTGGAAATTCTTAAGTTGTTCTTCTCCTAGATGGATTGTTTTAACAACATGAGGAGGTCATTCTCTGCCAAAGTGCTTAATACCCCTTAAGCGCTGAGGGGCATTGCCTCAGTCAAACTGAAACTTGCTACAGACTTTACCTTGAAAAGTCCAAGATCCCCCACTTCATCCTGGGCCATCTCCAGTTGTCCTGATCTATCTAAGGTCACTGGACCCAGATGCCTCTGGAGAAAAAAGTCGAGTTTGTGAGTTTGCACAGCCCTCTCTTCCTTAAATCCAACTCACTTGTCTGTTACAAAATCATCCCCCTGATGATTTTGTAGTCATCTTCAGTAATGTAGGACCAACAAGAACAACAACATTGAGATCATCTGTGTGTTTGAAGTTACTGTGACGTTGGTGAAAGGTGCATATATATTTCTTCTTCATCAGATTTAATGTGAAATTTAAATTTTAGATTAAATTATATGTCGTTAATTAGATTTAAATTTAACAGATTAAAACAGCTGTCATTAACCAATAAACCTTGAGCTGCTGTTTCAATTTATTAAATATTTACAAAGTAGAGAACCCTACATTTTTCATCTTACGTAGCACATATTCTTTCTACTTTTTGTGAACGTATGAGAGTTTGTATTTATGTATATGTGTGTATACGTTTGTGTGTGTGTGTGTGTGTGTGTGTGTGTGTGTGTATGATTGGTTGTTCGCTTGTAACCATAATATCTCTGGTAGTTATTCCAAGAGGACTGTACAACAAGACCATATATTCAGAACCGAGAACTTAGCAGTTAGGTATGTATGGATGAGTGATTTATGTAACTCAGGATGGAATCAATTTCAACACTTGTATATTGAAAATAATCACTTATGATAGTTCAATTGATTTTTGTGGTATTTATCAATTGTACTATCAGTAACTTTAGCGTTTCTTTAAGCCACGTCGTTTAAGAAGTCTGGGATAGTTATCTATTTCCTTACCTATCTATGCATCTTAGAACTCTCACATATATTAATGCACAAGAACATAACAATTTTATTTCATCATAAAAATAATGAAGGGAGTAGATTTAGAGAAGTATAGATATATTTTCATGAATTGAAATGGACAGCAGTGAGTCTCACCAGATCGATATACACAGTGAGTACAATATGAATAAAAATAATTTTAAAAAAACATAGAACAATGAAATTGCAAACCAATAAATAAACATTTATTATATATCTACTGTGTACTAGAGTTTTTGCTTAGCAGTAGGAATATGAAGTGTGACAAAAGACATACCTGAGCCTCAAGAAACTGACAAAATATTGGAAACATTACATACAAATGACTGTGCCCAATCTATAGACAGAATTTACGGAAAATAATCAACTCTTGGAAGGCACTGGGATTCAAGAATAGGGAAGTTGAAACAGAAGAGGGAGGCTTTCCTGTCGAAGTTTGGAGCTCATTTAGGTTGAAAAGGCAGTAGCTGCTCCAGTTCATTTTACAGGGACAGAGTAAAGCTGGTGGAATGAGAGCAGGTACTCATCTAAACTCTATGACAAATGCCTTCAGATACCTCTAAAAAGAGAATGTGAACAAATTTTTGAGTGGAAGAACCCACTAGGACACACATTGTGGCAGATTTCCACACTAGGACAGCCTGGAAGTTCGACAAGAAGCATCCACTTCATGAGGTTGAAGGAGCACAGAGCACACAAGCTATACCAGTGTTGGCACTGTCATAGAAAAGCTGAACGAGATCCACCAAGGGGACGGGAGCAGGATCAGTAGTGCATATTTTCAAATCTATCAGCCTGGGATTAGAGTTCAGTGGAATTGAATCAAAGAGAAGTGCAGACCTCCAGGTAAGAGCAGCAACCTCTCCTGAGTATTTCTCCCATAGATTAAATGTCTCTAAATCTCCTATTTGAACTTCCAGGAGCCAAGGTGGTAGCACGATCTGCAAGAGCTCCCCCTTCCCATTGTTGACCTTGAAATACCCGGACAATAATTCCCCAGCAAAAATCTGGGGTTAGTGAGATCAACTAAGGGGGTAAACAATCTCTCAGATCAAGAGTCCAGGAAAATTGAAAAGCGGGTTGCTCTTGTTGTGCCTGAAGGGGAACAGAGGAGGAGCAGGAGAAGAACTGTCCCAGCCCCACCTCAGGGAACCAGGAGGAGATCCCTACTCCCAGAGGGGTAAAGCCCATAAGCACAAAAACCAGGACCCTAGGCTTGTCATAGCACAGTCAGGATAATTGGGAAGATATTAGCACAGATGGGTTTTCACCAACCACTGAGCATGCTTGTGCTCTAGCTTAGGAGAGAAGAACTCCTACAATCAGAACCCATGTCCCCCGTACCACACAGCAATCTCCAGAGAAACTCAAAAAGACCTCACCTGTCCTCTGCTTTGGTATACCAGTCATCTCCGCACCAGGTAAGCTGCAGCATTCTAGCGTCTAGATGAAAGAAACAGGCCACTATGCAAAAAGTTTCAAATTTTAAGTATAAGAACCATGGAGTATAGCTCCCTGTGTCCCAAAAGCAGATATCCACTTTAAAGGGCAAGAAAAAGTCAGTCATCATGAACCAGAAACAAACCAAAAAAGAAAAGACCACTGAATCTTACTTTAGGGACAAGGACCAAAACACTGTTACTTACAAGGTCAACTCTGAGACTGGATTCCAATATAAAACCTCAGAATGGAATATGAACAGGTCTCAAGCCAAAAGAACTTTCTTGGAAGAGCTCAAGAAGGATTTTAAAAACCAAATAAGAGAAGTAGAAGAAAAATTGGCCAATGCTGTTGAAAATGTGAAAAAAGGATCCAATGAACAGAGAAGTTCCTTAGAAACGAAAATTGGACAAATGGAGAAGTAAGTACAAAACATATCAGGGGAAAAATACATTTAAAGGAAAAATTGATCAAATAGAAAAGGTGTAAAAGTTACTGAAGAAAATAATCTATTTAAAATTAGAAATGGGGAAGAAGAAACTCATGACTCTAAGAGATATCAAGAATTAGTCAAAGGGAATCTAAAGAATGAAAAAGTAGAAGAAAATGTAGATTATCTCATTGGAAAAACAATTGACTTGGAAAATAGATCCAGTTGAGAAAATCTAGGACTTTTTGGCCTACCAAAAAGCAGTGATGAAAAAAAGAGACTTAACAGTATTTTCCAAGAAATAATAAACATAAACTACCCTGAGGTCCTACACCCAGAGTGTAAAATAATCTTCAAAGGAGTGCACTGATCACCTCCTGAAAGAGATCCCAAACTAAAAGTGCAAAATAATATTGTGGCCAAATTCCAGAACTATCAAGTTAAGGAGAAAATACTGCAACTATCCACAAAGAATATTCAAATATAAAGGAATTAAAGTCAGGATGACACAGGACCTTCCAGCTTCTACATTAAAAGATCAGAGGAATCAGTATATGACATTATGTGAGGCTAGGAGTTTGGACTACAGTCAAGGATCAATTCCCCAGAAAAGTTGAGCATAATATTTCAAGCAAGGAAGGGATTTCTAGACGTGATGATAAATCCAGAGCTCAATTGAAAATTTGATCTGTAGTTTATTTTACAGATAAAAAATGAGACAAGTTGGACTAAATGGTTTGTTCAGTGTCACACACCTAGCAAATGTCTGAGACTTTGTCTCATGGCTTCCTGTTTCCAGGCCTAATTATCTATCTATAGACACATAGATTATCCCATCTATCTAGTTGCCTCAGTGTACTGTTGGGTTTGTCGAAACGCAGAAATGTAATTTGGAGTCAAGTTTTCAAGCATTTATCAGGCTAAAGGAGAAAGGGCCAAATTCCTGTGAGGGAATCAATGAACAGGGGAAGACGCTGGCTTCCAGGCCTACTCTTGAAGCAGTCCAGACCTTAAAAAATTTCACCTCAATTCTCACCTTACTCCCATCCTCAAGAACCTTCAAAGCAAACTTTCATCTAACAAAAAGCAGAGGCTGAGTGGGAAAATATTGAAGGACCGTCACACACTACCACTGTTTTCAGAGGCTCCATGTAGCTGTGTTGACCAGAAGTGATCCCACGCTTTGTATGTGAGGAGGAAAGGGCAGAGAGCGTAGTACTGCAGGCGGCAAAGCACTTTGAAGACTGTGTGCTTGGGGGCCCTGATTTTGGATGAGAGGAGGAGAGGACTTCTTGAAGTTGAACTCCCTGATGTAATTCATAAAATAATAGTAAGGTGGACTTGAGGCCCAGGTCAACGTTACCCACTAATTGTGTTTAAAGTATAATTATAAAAATAAGCTAGTAAAAAAAATTATATAAAAAAGCCAAGGAAAAGTAACTCAAACATGGATAGCTACTTTGGTATCAAAGAAGACCTGGGTACATATACAGAAGATCATACTGAGGTTAAAATAAAAGTGACTGCTACTCTAGGGTGGTAAAAAGTTACTCAAAAATTCTCGGGAGAACTTAAAAGGAATTCAAAATTCAAATAAGAGAAACTCAGGAAAAAATTCGAAAAAAAATAATAATATCCAAAGAAAATTATGAAAAAAGTTAACCAAATGGAAAATGTAACATTTTTCTTTTCTTAATTTTCACTATTTTTACTTTAGTGTTATATGTCAACATTTAGATTTAAAAGATTTTGAATTTTAAATTTTTTCTCCCTCCTTTCCTTCTTCCCTCCCTAAGATGACGTGTAATCTGATATAAGCTATACATGTGCACACATATTAAAGATGTTTTCACATTATTCATATTGCAAAGAAGAATAAGGAAGGGAAAAACCTCAAAAATAAACAAAAAAATAGTATGCTTCAATCTGCATTCAGATTCCATAGTTCTTTCTCTGTACATTGCTAGAATTTTCCTCCTTGAACTTTTTGAAAGTGTCAGATTTTTTATTACTGAGAAGCAAAATTTATCAAAGTTGGTCACTACGTAATATAACTTTTACTGTGTACCATGTTTTCTTGTTTTTTTTCTCTGCTACCTCAATAGCAGATCATGCAAATCTTGCCAGGTTTTTTCTGAAGTCCATCTTCTCGTAATTTCTTATGGAACATTACATTCATATAGCACAACTTCTTCAGTCATTCACCAAATGATTGGTGCCCCCTCAATATCCGATTCTTTACCACTTCCAAAAGAGATGCTATAAATACTTTTGTACATCAGTGAGTCCTTTTCCCATTTTTGTGATCTCTTTGGTGTACACAAATAGAAGCGACATTGGAGAGGGGATATGTGCACTGTTTTACAGCCCTGTGGACATAATTCCAGATTGCCCTCCTCAGTGGTTGATCAATTTAGCACCAATAATGCATTAGTGTTCTCATTTTCCCACATCATGTCCAACGTTTACGATTGTCATGTTGGGTTATATTAACCACTCTAATAGGTGTGATGTGGTCCTCAGAACTGTTGTGATTTGCATTTCTCTAATCAACAGTGATTTAGAGTAGTTCCTTTATTTCTTATAACTAGAGAAAGCTTTAATTTCTTCATCAGACGTTCAAGTCCTTTGATCATTTATCAATTGTAGAATGGCTTGTATTTCTAGAAATTTCACTCAGTTCTCTATGTATTTAAAAACTGAGGCTTTAATCAGAGACAATGAGTGTAAAAATTTTTCTCTTCTTTCTGCTGCACTTCTAGTCTTTGTGGAATTACCCTTTTTGGGGCAAAAAATTAATTTAATGTAATCAAAATTAAGAAATGGAAAATATTCAGGAAGAAAATTGGTCCTTGAGAACGAGATTCGTGACATCACAAGACACCAAGAAAAATAGAACTGGAAAAAGTAGAAGTGAATATTAAATATTTAATTAGAAAAACAATTGATCTGGAGAACAGATTGAGGAGAGACAATATAAAAATTGTCAGTCTACCTGACAACATTACAAGAAAATATTAAGGAAAATTACCCTGACGTTCTAGAACAAGAGGTTAAAGTAAAAATAGACAAAAGTTCAATCTGTCATACATCACTTGAAAGAGATCCCACAGTGAAAATTACTGTAAATAGTCAAGTTTCAAAGCCCCCAGGTTAAAGAAACAGCATTGAAAGCAGTAAGAAAAAAGTAATGCTGCGTCAATACAGTCAGTATTTCACAAGACCTAATAGTTTCTACCTCAAAAGGCAATAGGTCATGGGAAAGTATATTTCAAAGAGCAAAAGAGCTGGGGTTTAATCCAAAAGTAACTTATCTATCAAAATTGAGTGTAATCTTACTTGGAAAAGAAATGGACATTTTATGAACTGAAAGTCTTTGAGGTATTTATAATAAAAAGAGTAGAACTCAATGGAAAATTTGGTATAAAAGAGTCAGAAGAAATATGAATAAAACATTACAAATTAATTATTAATAAATTGATGTTTTTAGTACTTATGTGTGGTACGTGAAAATGTCATCAGTATTCTACAACTCTCATCATTACTAAAGTAGATTGAAAGGAGCTTGGGCCTGAGTAGGATAGGTTAGGGTGATATAAAAAAATGGGTAAGAAAAGATAAAATGAAACAATTATATTAGGAAAAATGGGATGTGAAAGGACGAACAAATAGAGAGGGAACAGGTGATGGTGGAATGCTAGTAATGTTGGGACCTTCTTCTCATACTGCTTGAAGAGGAAACAATATGTACATCTTGAAAGGTATGGTTGGTGATTGTTGTCTTACAATTTCAAAGAAGAACAAAACGATATCCTAGTTTAGAGGCAAGTCACGTCAGTCTGACTGTCATTGATAGGACCAGTATGAGCTTAGAATGTTCTCCCTCAGGACAGGCACAAATATTCCATGTGAACTTTGGTGGTTGCTTCTCCAAATTCCCATATCTCATATTTCTTTTGAGTTACTTCAATTTGGTTTTGGTCATAAACCATATCACCTTATTTGATGAATAAATGCCATCCGTCTAGTCCTCTGCCAGTGTTTCCCATGAGACATATTTATTTCCAAAGTTCTTAAGAGGGTCTTTGAGAGTATCCTTTTATTATTTCTTCAGACCACCATGTGAGCGCTTGCCTTGTGTAACTCTTGAAATATTATTTTCAGGAAGTATACATTTTGCATTTTCAGAACATGGCCAGTCCATTAGAATTGCCCTCATTGAAGCAGAGTTTCAATGAATGGCAGTTCAGTTCAAGAAAGGACCTCAATATCTTCTCTCTTATTCTGCGAGATGACCTTCAGAATCTTCCTAAGACAATTAAAAAATGAAATGATTCAATTTTCTGGCGTGGCACTGGTAGACTGTCCAAGTTTCACAGGCATGCGAAGATGGCATTAACATACAGTAGCTTTTCAGATCTTCAGTTTGGTAGTCAATCTAATACCTCTTCTTTCCCACACTTTCCTTCAGATTCTCACAAAGACTGAGCTACATCTGGCAACACATGTGTCAACCTAACCATCAATGTATACATATATCAAGGTAAGTGAATTTGGCCACAGCACTCAAAATTTCCCAATTTGCTATAATGATGGTTCCACATGTGAACAGAAGGGTATAGAAGCCTTACAAATATGCAGAGAGTTGAGAAAACTGGGGAACAAGTTGAAGAGAGACATTTAGAGCAGTAGATTGGAATTTGGGAGGAAAAAAGTACAGGATGGAGGAGAGAGTTTTGGAGGGATGTGTAGATTGGGATTGAGAAGGTGTGAGACGAACACTTGGAGAAGTGCATGAGATGGGTAATGGGAGGATGGTGGGAAAGTACAAGGAAACCATAAGAGGTTAAAAAGAGAGGCTGAGAAAGAAAATTGTAAGATAAAATAAGAAGGCGGGAAGTTCAAAAATAGTAATTACAACTTTGAATGTGAATGGTAAATTTATAGAACCTCTCTGCATGGGCAAACAACTGCAAATTTCAAGGATCCCTATAAACTAGGAATGACTGTACTACACGTGTTGTATGGTTGTGATGGAACACTACTTTATTATAAGAAATAATGATCTCAATTATGTTAGAAATGTATGAAAAGACGTAGACAAAATGGTTGAGTGAAGTGAGTAGAAACAAGAGAACACTGTATATAATTACAGCAAAATTGCTTAAGAGACTCTTTGAGTGACTAAATCATTTTGATTCTTAAAAATGCACAAATTAAAAGTGAAGGATGAAGACGGCAGACTATAAGCACAGACTTGATAGAGCTCTCCCCTCAAACCCAATCAAGTATTTGTAAATTTTCCTCTACAAAAATTCTAGAGCTGCAGAACCCAGGGAATGTTGGAGTGAAGTAAATCTCTAGTCCAAGACAGCCTGAAAAGTTAATGGTAATCATCCACCATGCGAGTAGAGGGAAGGGGGACAGAAGCAAGCCTGGTGGGGGGACTAAATCACTGGCACCTGATGCAGTTTCCAAATATCAGAGAGGACAAATTGGAAGGTCAGTGCAAAAAACCTCTGGGATATATATGAAAGAGTTGAGTGGTCCAAACCCACCCCCATGGTAGCACAGAGGGTGGAAGAGCCCACAGCAGTGGTAGCCACACAAGCAGCAGGGGCAGTGACAGTGGCTGTTTCTGGAACTCTAGGCCCACAGATTGTGGGGTGATTTAACGACTGAGAGTACACCCCCATCCCACTGAAAGAAGAGAATTACCTTCACAAAGAGTTCAAAAGTCAAGTAAATGCCTGGGGAAGTGAGTAAAAAAAGAAAAAAATCAGACTGTAGAATCTTACTTTGGGGACAAGGAAGATAAAAATATACATTCAGAAGGAGACATCAAAGACAAAGCTTCTATATCCAAGATCTCTAATAAAAATAGGAATTTGTTTCAGCCCACTGGAAGACCTCAAAATGATTTTTGAAAATCAAGTGAGAGAAATAGAGGAAAAAATGAGAAGAGAAATGAGTGGTGCAAGAAAATCATGAAAACCACTTAACTGCTTTCTGAACAGAACTGAAAGAAAAATACTGAAAAAGGCATCTTAAAAAGTAGACTCACTCAAATGACAAAAGAGATCCAAAAAGCCAATGAGGTGAATAATGCCTTAAAAAACAGAATGGACCAAATGGAAAAGGACATCCAATTATCACTGAAGAAAGGAATTTTTTAAAAAGTAGAATGGAGCTTACAGAGGTTGATGATTTCATGAAAAATCAAGAAATTACAAAACAAAACAAAAAAATAGAAAATGGCAGTAAATGTGAAAAATTTCATTGGAAAAACAACTGATAAGGAAAATCGATCCAGGAGCAACAATTTTAAATTTAGGGGAATACCTGAAAACGATGATTAAAAAAATAGCTATACATTATTATTGAAGAAATTAGCAAGGAAAACTCCTCTGATATTTTATAAGCAGAAGGTAAAATAGAAATAGAAAGAGTCCACTGAACATCATCTGAAGCAGATACTCAAAAATAAACTCCTTGGAATATTTTCCAGGTCAGTGGTTTTTCCAACGAGATATTTCACATTATCTTATATTTTGTCATCCTTTGGTATCTGTTTTATAATTTCCTGATTTCTCAAGAAGTCATTAACTTCCATTTGCTCCATTCAAAATTTTCAGGAATTATTTTATTCCTTTTTCATTTGGTCAATTCTACTTTTTAAGGAATTCATCTCTTCATTGCCTTATTGGACTTCTTTTTTCCATTTGTTTTCGCCTATTTTAAGGTGGTGTTTTCTTCGAAGGGAGTATTTTCAAGGGGAGGAGTCTCCTTTAGCAAGCTCTTGACATGATTTTAATGATTTTCTTCTACTACTCTCATTTCTTTTCCCAATATTTCCCTACTTCTCTTATTTGGTTATCATAACTCTTTTTGGCTTACTCCATGGGCTATGACAAATTCATATTCCTCTTCACAATGTTAATATAGGAACTTTAACTTTGTTATGGTCCTCTGATTGCGTGCCCTGATCTTCCTTATCATCAGAGTGCGATTCTACAGTATGAGTTTTTTTAATGCTGTTTAATCTCCTTCCAGGCCAAGTACTTGACTATCTAACTCATTGTCATGGTAAGATTATGCTTCCATGGGACTTGGAAGTGGGGGTTCAGTGTACTATCCCAGACTTCAAGGATTTTGTATCTACTACATCCCCCACCCTCTGTGGACCCAGAGCTCCAGAAATGGCCGCTGCTGCTGCTGTTGCTGGGGCCACAACTTTGCTGACACCACCAACTCTACTGCCCTGGGGCTGGGGCAGCCTGTTCCTTTTTCATCCATGTCCCACATATATTTCCCACGGACATTTTCGGCATTTGTGTGATGAGAAGTACGGAAACTGTAACAGTTTCCAAAGATTCAGTCTCTTGAGGCATGCTGCTAACAGTCTGTGCTGGTGTGGCCCATGCCAGACTGTTCTCTGTTTTGTGTCTGGGATGAAATACACTTGCTGTCAAGGTTCCAGTTTATCTCAGGCTGGAAACTTGTTTAAATCTGTCATTTTGTGGGTTCTTTAGCTCAAGAATTTGCTTAGAGTCATTTTGGGGGTTATTTGGAGATTTTGCGAGGAGGACTCAGGAAAGTTCATGCTTTCACTCCTCCATCTTGGCTCCCTCTACCTAATATTTGTAACTCTTGAGACTTTTATCAGTACTGGGTAGATGGAGGGATTATATACTTAGAGAGCACAGGAAAATTTGAAGATGAAAAGATGATATTGAAAAAATAAAATAAAAGCATGAGAGAATAATATAACGGCAGAAGGAGAAAGGGATCAATATAATGGGGTAAATTATTTCTCACATAAAAGAAGCAAGAAAAAGCTTTATCAGTGGAGGTAAAGAGGAGGGAGGTGAGAGGGAAAGAGTGATCCCTACTCTTAACAGATTTGGCTAAAGGAGGAAATAACATACACACTCAATTTGGGATGATAATCTAACTTACACTGCAGTTAAGTAGGAGGGAAGGGAAGAAAGGGGAAGTAGTAGGTTGCTGGGGAATTGGAGAGATGATAGAATGGAAGGCATATAAGAGGAAGTGGTAATTATAGGGAAACTCTTTTGAGGAAAGACAGAGTCAAAAGACAGAAGAGTATAAATATGGGGCACAAAAGGGTAGAAAGAAAATACATCGACTCTTTACCAATGACAATTATGGAAATATGTTGCATGACTATACATGTATAACCTATTTTACTTGCTTTCTTTCTCAATGGGGATGAGAGAGGAGGCAGGGAGGGAGAGAAGCAGGAACTCACACTGTTAAAAATGAATTTTAAAAATTGATTTTACATACAACTGCTAGACAAAATATAAAGGAAATGGGGTATAGAAATCTGTCTTGCCCTACAAGAAAATGGAGGGGAAAAGGATAAAAAAAGGGAGAAATGTGAAAGAAGGCAGACAAAATGGGGGCAAGGTGTAATCAGAATGCACATTGTATTGGGTTGAGCAGATGGAAGAGATGGGGAAAGTTTGAAAGTCACAGTCTTATGGAACTCAATTTTGAAAACCAAAAATTAATTAATTGGTTTTAAAAATCGAGGACATATAAAGAAAGGAACTATCTGCATCTAAAGACAGAAATAACCAACAGAAGTACGTATAAATATTTTAATATATGTACCTACCAAATTGTGTCTGGTGGTAGTCATCTATAGGGGTGGATTGGAGGGAGGGAATGAAAAAATGAAAAGGATGAAATATAATTGAAAACTTGTTTCCTTATTTAAAAAGGAAGAGCAAGTTATACACAACTGATTTGCAGTATTATGTGCAACCATATTTTTATCATATTATGTTCTGGAAAGGATTTTTCAAATTTACAAATTAAAAATGAAATATTAAAAACCAATTTTGAGAGTGGTGACATTGATATTGCTTATAATATGAACAGAATAAGCCTTGGTGAGCTCCATCTTTTGTTCTTCAATTTGGTGTATTTGCATATTTTATAAAGCAACAATACTCTCCTAACGTATTAGTTTGTGATTTCTTCACTACATTGGAGACCGCTACTCAACTGGGAGGAAACACTGGTACTGAGAGGCTGTATAAGCTTCCTCACGCTCTATCAAGCAAACAAATCTACAAGGAAACGAATACAACCTCAAACTAACCAAATGAGCCACGTTGTTTTTTTCCAACATTTCAATCAATGAATTGATCATCCCAAATGTTCAGTTAATTCAAGAAATCATTTCATTTATCCCTTTGAATTGAATCAAATTCATCTAAAGCGTATACAAAGGTTTTTTGTTTATTTGTTTGTTTTGCTTTTTTTTTTTTTTTTTTTGCTGACAGTTTTAATTTGCAGCCAGAGATTCAGTCCTGGGCTTTATATTTATTCAATTTTCTTCTTTTTCTGAAAATTCTCTTTTCGACTTTAGGAGAAAATGAAATAACAATGATACGGGAGAAAAAGAATCAGACTTTTGCTAGAGATTTCATCCTATTAGAATTATTGTATCCAAACCAGTAAGCATGGCTGTTGATGACACTTATTCTCATCACTTTTATGGTGGCAATTACGGGGAATGCAGTCTTGATTCTTCTTATCCACCTCAACAGGCGACTCCACACCCCAATGTACTTCCTTCTCGGCCATCTCTCCTTCATGGATACCTTGCATGTATCCAACATCGTTCCCAAGATAGTCAGTAATTTCATATCTGGACAGAAGTCCGTCACATTTTCGGGTTATGCATTCCAGATCTTCCTGTACCTCCTCTTTGTAGGTGCTGAATGCCTTCTTTTCGCGGCCATGTCCTATGATCGTGATGTAGCCATCTGTCGTCCATTGCGTTATCCCATCCTAATGAACTATCGGATCAGTGTCCATATGGCTGCTGGGTGCTGGTTTGTGGGAAGTATCAATTCTACAATTCACACAACGTATATCCTACACCTACCTTTTGGTGGTACAAGGGTCATTGACCACTTTTTCAGTGAAGTCCCAGCCATGTTGAAACTCTCCTGTGTTGATACATCACACTATGAAGAAGGAGTCTATGTGACTTCTGTAATCTTCCTGCTACTTCCATTTTCAATAATTCTTGTCTCTTACACTCAGATTCTCCGTACTGTGCTTCACATGAAATCTGTGGAAGCCCAGAAAAAGTCTTCTCTACTTGTTCCTCCCATTTGACTGTGGTTACTATATACTATGGACTTATCTTTACATAAATGAGGCCAAAATCCTATCATACTCCAGGTCAGGACAAGGTCTTAGACATCTTATATACCATTTTCACCCCCATGCTAAATCCTGTCATCTATAGCCTCAGAAATAAAGATGTCTTATATGCCCTGAAGAAGGTTATAGGAAAGGCAATTAGGCACAGTAATTAAGATTTATTTAAATTATTCAATATCCAAGGTTGTTGTCCTTTTCTTTTTTACAATTTCATTTGTTTTCAGTGTTCTACAACCATTTCCATATATCTCAGATTTTTCCACCCCATCCCCCCCTTCCCTCCTACCTTCCTACTCCTTTCCTGAGATGGCATAGTTTTGTATAGGGTCCACACAGATATTCCTATTGAGTACATTTTCACCTTAGTCATGTTGCATAGAAGAATTAAAATGAATGGTCATCACTATAGTGAAAATATGCTCAATAGGAAAGTATATGTCGAGCCTATACAGAATTATATGCTGTCATGGGGAGGGAGGGGGTAGAGGGGGAAGGTGTGGGGGTATAAAATCTTAATTTTAAGGAAGTGTTTGTAGAACATTTATAAAGAAATAAAATTAAATTTAAAAAGCATTAAAATGAATGGGAGAAATCATAAAACAAATCAAAGCATAATACAAAGAAAATGATCTGCTTCATTCTGCGATCTAATTACATAGTTTTTTACCTGCATGTGTAAGACAATTTGGCTTAAGAGGCCATTGGGAATTATTTAGTCTTTGCATTGCAATGAAGTGCTAAGGCTAACAGAAAAATTCCTCGCACGTAGTGGTTGTTGCTGTGTACAAAATTTTCCTGCTTCTCCTCCTTGCGCTCAACATCAGTTCATATAAGTCTTTCTATGTCTCTCTGAAGTCTTCCTGTTCATCATTTTTATAGCACAATTGTATTCCCTTGCAGACATATACCACAATTTATTCAGCCATACCCAAATTGATGGGCATCCCCTTGATTTCCAGGTTTTGGCCACCATAAAGGGTGCCGCTATAAATATTTTTGTACATGTGGGACTCTTTCCCATTTTTATGATCTCTTAGGGATATAGTCCTAGAAGTGGTATTTCTGGGTCAAAGGGTATGTACATTTTTTTAGTCATTTGGACATAGTTCCAAATTGTTCTGCACAATGTTTGAATCAGCACACAGCTCCACCAACAATGAATCATCTTCCTTTTTTGTCACGTTAGCTAATCTGAGAGGTGTGATGTAATATCTCTAAGTTGTTTTGATTTGCATCTCTCTAATAAATAATAATTTAAAGCATTTTTTCGTGCTACTCTATATATACTTATAATTTATATGTCTGAAAACTGCCTGTTTATATCTTCTACCATTTACCAATTGGGGAATTACTTGTATTCTAGTACATTTGGCTCAGTTCTCTATATATTTTAGAAATGAGACCTTTATCACAGACACTGTTTGCAAAAACTCTTTTCCGGATTTCTCTTTCCCTCCTAATCTTGGTTGCATTAGGTTTGGTTACGCACCAATTTTTCAGTTTAATGTAATCAAAATTATACGTTTTGAACTTCATAATGCTTTATATCTATTGTTTAGTCAAAACACTTCCCTTCTCTATAAATCTGATGAATGTATTGTTCTTTACACTACTTATTTGTTTACAGCATCAATCGTAATAGGTAGATCATGTACTCATTTGGACTTTATTCTTGTGTACAGTGTCAGGCACCTTTGCAAATATAAG
>CM053771.1:11437309-11491042 GCA_028658325.1 Potorous gilbertii | reverse complement strand
TGTGTGTGTGTGTGTGTGTGTTTATCCATGTTTATATAGGTATCATACAATGACCTTTAGAACACTGAGTAGATTATCAAATATTTATGATGCAGCATACACAGGAAAATTGTAGGATAAAAAATTACAGAAGAGGTTACGTATCAATGAAGAGATGAACTCAAATGTCACTCTGTACTCCAGAATCCTAGCTAATTGTTCTCAGGGCATGTAAAGGAAAACAGAAGATCATGTGTATGTGTGAATACTGGTTGCTGTCTGTGATTAAGCCCTGCTGGGCCGAGAGAAAATGGATTCTTGATAGTTGCCCAGTGAGGAATTCACTGACAATGTCAACCGATGATATCAAGAACAAGGCAATTTGATATGCCTTTGATGCAGTCACGCAATGAAAGATTTTTGCTATAAATTACAGAACATTTCTATCATCTCTCTCTCTCTCTCTCTCTCTCTCTCTCTCTCTCTCTCTCTCTCTCTCTTTCTCTCTCTCCTCCATCTATCCATCTATCCATTCATCCACTCACACACCCACCCATCTAGCTAGCTAGCTCGCTCGCTCACTATTTGTGTATCTATGTATCTATACATCTACCTGTTAATCTCTCTTTCAGTATGTATTTATGTATCTATATATCTATCTATCTCTGTCTGTGTATGTATCTATGTATCTATCCATCTATTTACATTATTGTAAGATTTGATTGCTGTCTTCTACATTTCAGATTGTGTTCCAATGAAGACCCTGAAACATGAATCAATAACAACATTTTGGGTAACAATTAAACCAGTATTCAGGAAATAAATTCATCAATTAAATAGAATTGCCAACAGATTTTCTATGGTGAGGCAAGATGTGATTTCATTAATTTTATTCCCTTATATTTGAAAAGGTGTCCGACACCGTACACAGGAATAAAGTCCAAATGAGTACATGATCTAGCTATTACAGTTGATAGCATAAACAAACAAGTGACGCGAAGAATAGTGTATTTATCAGATATATGGAGAAAGGAAATATTTTGACTAAACAATAGATAGAAAGCATTATGAAGTTCAAAACGGATAATTTTTATTACATTAAACTGAAAAATTGTTGCGTAACCAAGCCCAATGCAACCAAGATTAGGAGGGAAGCAGAAAACTAGAAAAGAATTTTTGCAACCAATATCTGTGATAAAGGTCTCATTTCTAAAATATATAGAGACCTGAGTCAAATGTACTAGAATACAAGTTATTCCTTAATTAATAAATGGTAGAGGATATAAACAGGAACTTTTCAGGCACAGAAATTAAAACTATATATAGCAGCATGAAAAAAATGCTTTAAACCATTATTTATTAGAGAGATGTAAATCAAACCAACTCAGAGATACTACATCACACCTGTCAGATTGGCTAATCTGACAAAAAAGGAAGATGATGAATGGTGAAGAAGATATGAAATAGTTGAAACACTAATTCATTGTTGGTGGAGCTGTGTACTGATCCAAACATTCTGCAGAGCAATTTGGAACTATGTCCAAAGGGCTAAAACATGTACATACCCTTTGACCTAGCAATATCACTTCTAGGACTATATCCCTAAGAGATCATAAAAATAGGAAAGGTCCCAGGTACAAAAATATTTATAGCGGCGCCCTTTGTGGTGGCCAAAACCTGGAAATCAAGGAGACGCCCATCAAATCGGGAATGGTTGAATAAATTGTGGTATAGGTATGTGATGAAATACAGTTGTGCTATAGGAAATGATGAACAGAAAGATTTCAGAAAGGCCTGGAAAGACTTATATGAGCTGATGCTGAACGAACGGAGGAGAAGCAGAAAAACTTTATACACAGCAACAACCACAGTGTGCGAGGAATTTTTCTGTTAGCCTTAGTACTTCATTTCAATGCAAAGACTTAAATAATAATGGTCTCTTAAGCCAAATTGTCTTATACATGCAGGGAAAGAACTATGTAATTAGATCTCAGAATGAAGCCAATCATTTTTTTTTGTATTATATTTTGGATTGTTGTATGATTTCTCCCATTCATTTTAATTCTTCTATGCAACATGACTAAGGTGAAAATGTACTCAGTAGAAATATATGTGTGGAACTTATACAAAACTGTATGCCGTCTCAGGAAGGGAGTAGGGAGGTAGGGGGAAAGGGTGGGACTGCTTGGAAAAATCTAAGATATATGGAAGTGGTTACAGAACACTAAAAACAAAACAGTAAATAAAAGAAAAGAAGGAAAACAATCATGGTAATTGAATAATTTAAATAAATCTTAATATCTGTGCCTAAATGCCTTTCCTATAACCTTCTTCAGGGCATATAAGACATCCTTATTTCTGAAGCTATAGATGATAGGATTTAGCATGGGAGTGAGAATGGTATATAAGATGGCTAAGACCTTGTCCTGACCTGGAGTATGATAGGATTTTGGCCTCATGTATGTAAAGATAAATGGTCCATAGTACATAGTAACCACAGTCAGGTGGGAAGAACAAGTGGAGAAGGCTTTTTTCTGGGCTTCCACAGACTTCATGTGAAGCACAGTACGGAGAATCTGAGCATAAGAAGCAAGAATGATGGAAAAGGGAATTACAAGGAAGAATACAGCACTCACATAGACTCCTTCTTCATAGTGTGATGTATCAACACAGGAGAGTTTCAATATGGCTGGGACTTCACAGAAAAAGTGGTCAATGACCCTTGTACCACAAAACGGTAAGTGTAGTGCATAAGTTGTGTGAATTGTAGAATTGATAGTTCCCACAAACCAGCACCCCGCAGCCATATGGACACTGATCCGGTGGTTCATTAGGATGGGATAATGCAATGGGTGACAGATGGCTACGTAGCGATCATAGGACATGGCCGCGAAAAGAAGGCATTCAGCACCTACAAAGAGGAGATACAGGAAGATCTGGAACCCACAACCTGCGAAGGTGATGGACTGCTGTCCAGATATGAAGTTCCTGACCATTTTGGGAATGATGTTGGACACGTGCAAGGTATCCATGAAGGAGAGATGGCTGAGAAGGAAGTACATTGGGGTGTGGAGTCGGCTGTTGAGGCGGATAAGAAGAATCAAGACTGTATTCCCCATAATTGCCACCATAAAAGTGATGAGAATAAGAGTCATTAACAGCCATCCATACTGGTTTGGATACAATAATCCTAACAGGATGAAATCTCTAGCAAAAGTCTGATTCTTTTCGTCCCACATCACTGTTATTTCATTTTCTCCTAAAGTCCAAAAGAGAAGTTTCAGAAAAGGATGAAAATTGAATAAATACAAAGCCCAGGACTGAATTTCTGTCTGCAAATTATAACTGTCGGCAAAAAACAAACAAAAACATTATTATGTGCTTTAAATGAACTTGTTTGAATTAAAAGAAATCAATCAAATGATTTCCTGAATTTATTGAATCCTTGGTACTATCATTTCTTTATTGAAATGTTGGAAAAAATCAACGTGGCTCATTTGGTTAGTTTAAGGTTTGTATTCCTTTCCTTGTTGATTTCTTTGCTTGATGGAGTGTGAGGAAGTTTATTCAGCCGCTCAATTCCAGTCTTTCCTCCCAGTTGAGTAGCAGTTTCCAATGTAGTGAAGAGATCACAAACTAATGATATGTTAGGAGAACATTGTTTCTTTATAAAATATGCAAATACACCACAAAAGACTATTTGAGTTAACCAAGGCTTATTCTATTCATATTATAAGCAATATCACTGTCACCACCATCATAATTGCTTCTTTAATATTTCATTTTTAATTCGTACATTAAAAATATCCTTTACAGAACATAATATGATAAAAACATAATTGCACATAAAACTGAAAATCAATTGTCTATAACTTGCTCTTCCTTTTTAAATAAGGAAAAATTTTTCATTCATATTTGTTGCTTTTCGTTTTTTTTCCTTCTCTCCCTCCAGTCCACCCCTTTAGGTGACTATCATCAGACACAAATTGGAAGGTACATATATTGCAATTTTTATACGAACTTGTGTTGGTTAGTTCTGTCTTTGGATGCAGATAGTTCCTTTCTTTAGATGTCCTTGATTTTTAAAATCAGTAAATTAATTAATTGTTAGTTTTCAATTTTAAATTCCATAAGACTGAGTTTCAAACTTTCTCCCCATCTCTTCTATCTGCCCAGCCCAAGACAATGTGCATTCTGATTACACCTTGCCCCAATTTTGCCTTCCTTTTATCACATTTCTCCCTTTTTTTATCCTTTTCCCTTCCATTTTCTTGTAGGGCAAAATAGATTTCTATGCCCCATTACCTTTATATCTTATCTCCCAGTTGTATGTAAAACGAATTTTTAAAATTCATTTTTAACATTGTTAACTGCTTCTCTCCCTCCCTCCCTCCCTCCCCACATATCCCCACTGAGGAAGAAAGCAATTAAAATAGATTATACTTGTGTAGTCATGCAACACAGTTCTATAATAGTCATATTGGTAAAGAGTCCGTGTATTTTCTTTCCACCCTTTCCTGCCCCATATTTATTCTCTTCTGTCTTTTGACTATGTCTCCTCAAAAGAGTTTCCCTCTACTTACCACTTCCTCTTAGATGCCTTCCCTTCTATCATCTCTCCAGTTCTTCAGCAACGTGCAACTTCCCCCTCCCTCCCTTCCCTCCTATTTAACTGCAGTGTAAGTTAGGTTATCATTCCAAATTGAGTGTGTATGTTATTTCCTCCTTTAGCCAAATCTGGTGAGAGTAGGGATCACTCTTCCCCTCTCACCTCCCTCCTGTTCACCTCCATTGAAAAAGCCTTTTCTTGCCTTTTATATGTGAGAAATAATTTATCCCGTTATATCACTCCCTTTCTCCTTTTGCCGTTATATTACTCTCTCATGCCTTAATTTTATTTTTTCGGTATCATCTCTTCATCTTCAATTATTTCTGTGCTCTCTAAGTATATAATCCCTCCATCTACCATGTACTGAAAAAAGTCTCAAGAGTTACAAACATTAGGTGGGTGGAGTCAAGAGGGTGGAGGAAAAGCATGAACTTCCCTGAGTTCTGCCCCCAAAACCTCCAAATAACCCCCTCCAAAATGACTCTAAGCAAATTCTTGAGTTAAAGAACCCACAACATGACAGAGTTAAACAAGTTTCCAGGCTAAGATAACCTGGAACGTGAACAGGAAGTGTATTTCATATCAGACACACAGCAGAGCACAATCAGGCATGGGTCACACCAGAACAGACTGTTAGCAGCATGTCTCAGGGAACTGAATCTTTGGAAACTGTTACAGTTTCCATATTTCTCATCACACAAATGCCGAAAATGTCGGTGGGAAAAGTCTGTGGAACATGGATAATAAAGAAACAGACTGTCTGGCCAGATCCTGTCCCAACCTCAGGGCAGTGGAGGTGGTGGTGGCAGCAAGAGTGGTGACCCCAGAAGCCGCAGCAGAGGCCATTTCTGGTGCTCTGAGTCCACAGATCGTGGAGGATGCAGCGATTGATACAAAATCCTTGATGTCTGGAATAGTACACAAAATCCCCACTTCCAAGTCCAATGCAAGCAGAATCTTACCATGACAATGAGTTAGAAAGTCAAGTGCTTGGCCTGGAAGGCGAGTAAACAGCATAAAAAAAACCCTCAGACTGTAGAATCACACTTTGATGATAAGGAATATCAGGGCACACAATCAGCAGAGCACAACAAAGTTAAAGTTCCTATATTAATATTGTGAAGAGGAATATGATTTTGGTCATAGCCCATGGAGCAAGTCAAAAAGAATTTTGAAAACCAAGTAAGGGAAGTATGGAAATATTGGGAAAAGAAATGAGAGTAATGGAAGAAAATCATTAAAATCAAGTCAAGAGCTTGCTAAAGGAGACCCCCTCCCTTCGAAAATACTCCCTTTGATGAAAACAACACCTTAACATAGGCTAAAACAAATGGGAAAAAGTGTAATAAGGCAATGAGGAGATGAAGGCCTTAAAAAGCAGAATTGACTAGATGAAAAAGGGATAAAATAATTCCTGAAAACTTTGAATGGAGTAAATGGAAACAAATGACTTCTTGAGAAATCAGGAAATTATAAAACAGAAACAAAAGAATGAGAAAATACAAGATAATGTGAAGTATCTCATTGGAAAAACCACTGACCTGGAAAATATTCCAAATAGTTGACTTTTGAGTATTTGTTTCAGGAGAAATTCAGTGGATTGGTTCTATATCTATTTTATCTTCTGCTTATAGAATATCAGGGGAGTTTTCCTTGCTAATTTCTTGAAAAATAATGCATAGCTATTTTTTTTATCATTTTATCCCTATAAATTTAAAACTGTTGCTCCTGGATTTATTTTCCTTTGTCAGTTGTTTTTCCAATGAAATATTTCACATTGACTGTCATTTTCCATTTTTTGGTTTTGTTTTATAATTTCTTGATTTTTCATAAAATCATTAGCTTCTGTAAGCTCCATTCTACTTTAAAAAAAATTACTTTCTTCAATGATCTTTGGATGTCCTTTCCCATTTGGTCTGTTCTGCTTTTTAAGGCATTATTCACCTCATTGACTTTTTGAATCTCTTTTGTCATTTGAGTAAGTCTACTTTTTAAGGTGTCTTTTTCAGTAGTTTTCTTTGGGTTCTGTTTAAAAAAGCAATTAAGTAGTTTTTCACGATTTTCTTGCACCACTCTCATTCCTCTTATAATTTTTCCTCTTTTTCTCTTACTTTATTGTCAAAAATCATTTTTGAGGACTTCCATGGGCTGAGACAAATTCCTATTTTTACTGGAGGTTTTGGATATAGGCGCTTTGTCTTTGATGTCTCCTGAATGTATATTTTTATCTTCCTTGTCACTGAAGTAAGATTCTACAGTCTGATTTTTTCAGTTTTTGCTCATTACCCCGTGCATTTATTTGACTTTTGAAGTCTTTGCGAAGGTAATTCTCTACTTTCAGTGCGATAGGGGTGTAATCTCAGTCATTAAATCACCCCATAATCTGTGGACCTAGAGCTCCAGAAACAGCCACTGTCATTACCCCTACTGGTTGTATGGCCACCACTGCTGTGGGCTTTTCCAACCTCTGTGCTACCGTGGGACTGAGTTTGGACCACTCTACTCTCTCACATAGGTTCCAAAGGTTTTTCCACTGACCTTCCAATTTGTCCTCTCTGATATTTGGAAACTGCATCAGGTGCCAGTGATTTAGTTCCCCCACCCACCAGGCCTGCTTCAGTTCCCCTTCCCTCTACCAGCGTGGTGGATGATTACCATCAACCTTCTAGGCTGTCTTGGGCTAGAGATTTACTTCACACCAACATTCCCTGAGTTCTACGGTTCCTAATTTCTGTATCGAAAAATTTACAGAGATTTGGTTGCGGTTGAGGGGAGAGCTCTAGCAAGTCTGTGCTTAGTCTGCCGTCTTCATCCTTCACTTTTAATTTGTGTATTTTTAATAGTCAAAATGACTTAGTCACTCAAAGTTACTCTTAGGCAATTTTGCTGTAATTATAAACAGTGTTCTCTTGTTTCTACTCACTTCACTCCATCACTTTGCCCAAGAATTTTCATACGTTTCTAACATAATTGAGCTCATTATTTCTTAGAGTAGAGTAATGTTCCATCACAACGTCTTGTCGAGACATTCCCAATTTATAGGGTTCCTTGAAATTTGCAATTATTTGCCAATGCAGAGAGGTGCTATAAATATCTCATTCACATTCAAAGTTATAATTACTTTTTTTTGATCTTCTCTCCTTCTTATTTTATCTTACTATTTTCTTTGTCAGCTTCTCTTTTTAACCTCTCATGGTTTCCTTGTACTTTCCCACCATCCTCCCATTACCCATCTCATACACTTCTCCAAGTGTCCATCTCCCATCTTCTCAATCTCAATCTACACACTCCTCCAAAACTGTCTTCTCCAACCTCTACTTTTATTCTCCCAAATTCTGATTTATCTGCTCCTCTAAACATCTCTCCTCAACTTGTTTTCTCATCTCTCTACATATTGATAAGACTTCTAAACCCTTTTGTTCATATGTAGAACCATCATTATAGCAAATGGGGAAATTTTGAATGCTGTAGCCAAATTCACTTACCTTGGTACATTCAGAAATGTTCATATTGATAGTTAGGTTGAGACGTGTGTTGCCAGATGTAGGTCAGTGTTTGTGAGAATCTGAAGGAAAGTATGGGAAAGAAGAGGTATTAGATTGGCTACCAAACTGAAGATCTACAGAACTACTCTATACTAATGCCATCTTTGCATGCCTGTGAAACTTGGACAGTCTACCAGTGCCATGCCAGAAAATTGAATCATTTCATTTTTTCATTGTGTTAGGAAGATTCTGAAGTTCACTTGGCAGAATTAGAGAGAAGATACTGAGGTCCTTTCTTGAACTGAACTGCCAATTGAAACTCTACTTCAATGCGGGCAATTCTGATGGGATGGCCATGTTGTGCCAATGCAAAATGTATACTTCCTAAAAGGAATGTTTCTGGGAGAACTCACACAAGACAAATACTCACATGGTGGTCTGAAGAAGTGATGGAAGGATACTCTCAAAGTCCCTCTTAAAAACTTTGGAACTGAATACGTCTCACAGGAGACACTGGCAGAGGATTACCAAGAATGACATTCACTCATAAAACAAGGGGCTGTGCTTTATAAGCAAAATAGAATTGAAGTAACTCAAAAGAAATATGAGTAGTGAGAATTTGGAGAATACACCACCAAAGTTCGCATGGAATATTTGTGCCTGCCCTGAGGGAGAACATCCCAAGCTCATACTGGTCCTATCGATGACAGTCAGGCTAATGTGACTTGCCTCTGAACTAGGATGTCGTTTTGTTCTTCTTTGAAATTGTGGGACAACAAACACCAACCATACTTTTCTACATGTACACATTGTTTCCTCTTCAAGCAGGATATGAAGATTCCAACGTTACCAGCCTTCGACCATCACCTGTTCCCTCTCTATTTGTTCTTCCTTTCACATCCCATTTTTCCTAATATAATTACTTCATTTTACCTTTTCTTACTCATTTTTTATAACACCCTATCCTATACTACTCAGGCCCGAGTTCCTTTCAATCTACCTTAGTAATGATGACAGTTTTAGAATACTGATGACATCATTCATATGCCATACATGAGTACTTAAAACTTATCAATTTACTAATAATTAATTTTTAATATTTTCTTCATATTTCTTCTGAATATTTTATACAAAATTTTCCATTAAGTTCTATTCTTTTTGTTATAAATACCTCAAAGGCTTTCAGTTCATGAAATGTCCATTTCTTTTCCAAGTAAGATTACACTCAGTCTTGATAGATAACTTATTTTGGAGTTAAACCCCAGTCTTTTGCTCTCTGGAATATACTTTCCTAAGACCTATTGCCTTTTGAAATGGAAGCTACTAGGTCTTATGAAATCCTGACTGTATTGACACACTATTATTTTTTCTTATTGCTTACAATGCTGTTTCCCTCACCTTGGGGCTTTGAAACTTGAATCTTTCCAGTAACTTTCACTCTGGGATCTCTTTCAAGTGATGTGTGATAGATTGATTTTATTTTCTATTTTTATGTTAGCCTCTTGTTCTAGAACCTCAGGGTAATTTTCCTTATTATTTTGTTGTAATGTTTTCAGGTAGATTGACAATTTTTACATTGCCTCTCCTCAATCTGTTATCCAGATCATTTGTTTTTCTAATTAAATATTAATATTCGCTTCTACTTTTTCCAATTCTATTTTTCTTAGTGTCTTATGATGTCACACAATTTCTCTTGCGTGAATCTTGTTCTCAAGGACGAATTTTCTTCCTGAATATTTTCCATTTCTTAATTTTGATTACATTAAATTAATTTTTTTTTTTGCCCAGAAAAGGTAATGCAAGAAAGACTAGAAGTGCAGCCGAAAGGAGAGAAACAATTTTTGCAGTCAGTGTCCCTGATTAACGCCTCAGTTCTTGAATATATAGAGAACTCAGTCAAATTTATAGGAATACAAGCCATTCCCTAATTGATAAATGATGAAACTCTTGAACGTCTGATGAAGAAATTAAAGCTGTCTCTAGTTATATGAAAAAAAATACTCTAAATCACTGTTGACTAGAGAAATGCAAATCACAACAGTTCTGAGGACCACATTACACCTATTAGAGTGGTTAAAATAACCCAAAATGCAGTGATAAACGTTGGAGACGATGTGGGAAAATGGGAACACTAATGAATTGTTGCTGCTTAATTGATCAACCACTGTGGAGGGCAATCTGGACCTATGTACACAAGGCTTTAAAACAGTGCACATATCCCCTTTCCAATACCACTTCTATGTATATACACCAAAGAGATCACAAAAATGGGAAAAGGACTCATCTGTACAAAAATATTTATAGCATCTCTTTTGGCCGTAGTAAAGAATTAGAAATTGAGAGGGGACCCAAAAATTGAGGAATGACCAAAGAAATTGTGCTATATGAATGTAATGGAGTACTATAGTTCCATTAGAAATTATGAGAAGATGGACTTCAGAAAAAACCTGGCAAGATTTGCATGATCTTCTGTTGAGGTAGCTGAGAAAAAAGAGGAAAACATGGTACACAGTAACAGCTATATTGTGCAGTAAACAACTTTGATAAATTTTGCTCCTCTCAGTAATGAAAAATCTGAGACACTTTCAAAAAGTTCGGGGAGGAAAATTCTATCGACATCCAGAGAAAGAACTATGGAATCTGAATGCAGAGTGAAGCATACTATTGTCCTTTTTTTTGTTGTTGGTTTGTTTCTCTTTTTTGTGGTTATTCCCTTTCTTATTCTTCTTTACAAGATGAATAATGTGAAAATATTTTTAGTATGATTGAACATGCATAGCTTATATCAGATTGCATGCCATCTTAGGGAGGGAGGAAGGAAAGGAGGGAGATAAAATTTTAAACTCAAAATCTTTTAAATCTGAATGTTGACAATTAACACTAAATTAAAAATTGTGAAAATTAAGAAAAGAAAAATGTTATATTATCCATTTGCTTAATTTTTTCATAATTTTCTGGAAATACTATTATTTTTGTCTTAATTTTTCTTCAGTTTCTTAATTTGAATTTTGAATTCCTTTTAAGTTCTTCCTAAATTTTTTTAGTATATTTTTACCACTCTAGGGTAGGAGTCATTTTTATTTTAACCTCACTATGTTCTTTTGTATGTATCCAAGTCTTCTTTGATACCAAAATAGCTATCAATATTTGAGTTACTTTTCCTTGGCTTTATTGTTTAATTTTCTTAGGAGCTTATTTTTATAATTAGGCTTTAAACCCAATTAGTAGGTAATGTTGACCCAGGCCTCAAGTCTACCTTACTATTATTCTACGAATTATATCTGGGAGTTCAACCTCAAGAAGTCCTCTCCTCCCCTCAGCCAAAATTAGGGACCCCAAGCACACTGTTTTCAAAGTTCTTTCCTCCCTGCAATACAGCTTTTACCCTGAAGTATTATACTCAGTTTTGCTGGGTAGGTGATTCTTGGTTTTAGTTCTAGTTCCTCTGCCTTCTGGAATATCCTATTCCACGCCCTTCAATCCCTGAATGTGGAAGCTGCTAGATCTTGTGTTATCCTGATTGTATTTCCACAATACTGGAATTGTTTCTTTCTAGCTGCTTGCAATATTTTCTCCTTGACCTGGGAACTCTGGAATTTGGTCACAATGTTCTTAGGAGTTTCTCTTTTTGGATCTCTTTCAGGTGGTGATCAGAGGATTCCTTGAATACTTTTTTGCCCTCTGAATCTAGAATATCAGGGCAGTTTTCCTTGGTAATTCCATGAAAGATGATATCTAGGCTCTTTTTTGGATCATGTCTTTCAAGTAGTCCCATAATTTTTAAATTGTCTCTCCTAGATCTATTTTCCAGGTCAGTTGTTTTTCCAATGAGACATTTCACATTCTCTTCCATTTTTTTTCATTCTTTTGGTTTTGTTTTGTGATTTCTTGGTTTCTCAGACAGTCATTAGCCTCCATCTGTTCCATTCTAATTTTGACAGAACTATTTTCTTGTGAGTTTTTAAACCTTTTTCCACTTGGCTAATTCTGCTTTTGAAAGCATTCTTCTCCTCATTGGCTTTTTGAGCCTCCTTTGCCAATTGAATTAGCCTATTTTTCAAGGTGTTATTTTCTTCAGCAATTTTTTGGGTCTACTTTAGCAAAGTATTGACATGTTTCTCATGCGTTTCTTATATCTCTCTCATTTCTCTTCCCAGTTTTTCCTCCACCTGTCTAACTTGATTTTCAAAATCCTTTTTTGAGTTCTTCCATGGCCTGAGCACAATGAATATTTATTTTCGTTGTTTGGGATACATAGGCCTTGACTCCTATGTCTTTCCCTGCTGGTACGCATTTTTCTTCCTCATCAGAAAGGAAAGGAGGAAACATTTGGCCACCAGGAAAGTAACCTTTTATAGTCTTATTTTTTTCCCCCTTTTCCAGGCATTTTCCCAGCCAGTTACTTGACTTCTGAGATTCCTTTCCACAGCCACCTTGGCTCCAGATCCACCCAGCTAGTTCTTGGGGTCCGAGATTTAAATGCTGCTCCCCCACCTCAGGGCTTTCAACAGGGTCAGGGCTGCTATTCAGTGAGAGATTAAGCTCTGCTGCTCAGGTGGGGGCAAGGCTGCCCCACAGGGATCAGTTCCCTCAGGGGGTTTAGGTGGAGACCTTCACCAATGGATCTGAGTTCCTGCCTGCTTTGGGAGTCCCATTCTGCTGCTGTCTCCGCCACTGTCTCCCTAGGCGGCGTGATTTATGGAGACACCTCGCTCTGCTCTCGGCCCACCAAACAGTCTCTCTCACTGACCTGTAGTGCTCGTCGGTGGATGGACCTTTGTGGCCACTGGAGATTCTGTCCCTAAAGCCTGCTCGAATCTGCTCCTCTGCGGGCCACGCTGCCAGGGCAGGGCTGGGCTCTGTTCTGGGTTCAGTGTGTGATGGACCTTTGGTGACGGATTTTCAGGTCTTTCTGGAACAGAAATCTCCTCCACTCCAATATTCTGGGGCTTCCACCGATTCAGAACTATTAGGAGCACTTCTCTACAGACACCCCTGTGATCTTTAAGTGTAGAAGATGCAAGGTCTTGTATCATCTTGACTTTAATTCCTCTAAATTTGATTGATTGATTTATTTTTTGTGGATAGTTATAGTATTTTTTCCTTAAATTAATAGTTCTCGATTTTGGCCACAATATTATTTTGCATTTTCAGTTTGGGAATCTCTTTCTGAAAGTGATCAGTGCTTTCTTTTGAAGACTATTTTGCACTCTGGGTGTAGGACCGCAGGGTAGTTTATATTTGTTATTTTTTGGAAATTTTGTCAAGGCTCTTTTTTTTTTATCGTTGCTTCCGATAGACCAAAAAATCCTAGGTTTTCTCAGTTGGATCTATTTTACAGGTGACTTGTTTTTTCTAGTGAAATAGTTTACATTTTCTTCTACTTTTTCATTCATTTAGATTCCCTTTGATTGATTCTTGATATCTCAGAGAATCATGAGCTTCTACTTCCTCATTTCTAATTTTAAACAGATTATTTTCTTCAGTAACTTTTACATCTTTTCCATTCGTTCAATTTTTCCTTTAAAAGTATTTTCCCCAGGTGTGTTTTGTACTTCATTTTCCATTTGTCCAGTTTTCGTTTCTAAGGAGATGCTCTGTTAATTGGATCCTTTTTTTCATATTTTTAACACCATTGGCCAATTTTTCTTCTACGTCTCTTACTTGGCTTTTAAAATCCTTCTTGAGCTCTTCCAAGAAAGTTCTTTAGGCTTGAGCCAATTTCATATTGCCTTCTGAGGTTTCATATTGGACTCCAGTTTCAATTTTGACCTCTAAAATAACAGTGCTTTGGTCCTTGTCCCTAAAGTAAGATTTTGTGGTCTTTTCTTTTTTGGTTTGTTTCTGTTTCATCATGATTAACTTTTCCTTTCCCTTTAAAGTGAATATCTGCTTCTGGCATACAGGGAACTATACCCCATGGTTCTTGTGCTTAAAACTTGGGGCTTTTTGTATTGTGGCTTCTGTTTCTTTCATCTAGAAGCTAGAATGTTGCAACTTGCCTGGTGCTCAGATGGCCGGTATGCCAAAGCAGAGGACAGGTCAGGTCTTTCTGAGTTTCTGTGGAGCTTACTGTGTGGTGTGGGGGACAGGTGTTCTGGCTGTAGGAGTTCTCTCCTTGAGCTAGAACATAAGCATGCTCAGTGGTTGGTGAAAACCCATCTTTGCTAATATCTTCCCAATTATCCTGACTGTGCTACGACAAGTCTAGTGTCCTGGTTTTGATGCTTACAGACTTTACACCTCTGGAGCTCTGGATCTCCTCCTGGTTCCCTGAGGTGGCGCTGTCTGGGACAGCTCTGTTCCTGCTTTGCTTCCCTTCATGCACAACAAGAGCGACCCCTTTTCAATTTTCCTGGACTTTCGACCTAAAGGACTGTCTACCCCATTAACTGATCTCACTAATCCTAGATTTTTGCTGAGTAATTATTCTCTGGGTTTTTCAAGGTCAACAATGGGACCAGGAGAGCACTTACAGATCATGATGCCATCTTGGCTCCTGGAAGTTCAAGTAGGAGACTTAGAGACATTTAATCTGCCAGAGATATACTCAGGAGAGGCTGCTGCTCTTACCTCGAGTTCTACACTTCTCTCTGACTCAATGCCACTAAACTCCAATCCTTGGTTGATAGATTTGAAAATCTACACTACTGCTCCTGCTTCTGTCCTCATGGTTGATCTTGTTCAGCTTTGCTATGACAGTGCCAACACTGGTATAGCCTTTGTGCTCTGTGCTCCTTCAGCCCCATGAAGTGGATCCTACTTGTCGAATTTCCAGGCTGTCCTGGGGTGGAAATCTGCCACGCTGTGTGTCCTAGTGGATTCTGCCGCTACAAAATTTGTTCAGATTTTCTTTATAGAGGTATCTGAAGGCATTTGTCATAGGGTTTCAATGAGTACCAGCTCTAACTGTGCCATCTTGACTCTGTCCCTGTAAAATGAACTGCAGCAATTACAGCCTTCACATCCCAAATGAGCTCCCAACTTCGACAGGAAAGTCTCCCTCTTCTGTTTCAACCTTCCCTATTCGTGAATCCCAGTGCCATCCCAGAGGTGATCATTTTCTGTATATTCTTTCTATGCATTGGACATAGTCATTTGTATGTTGTGTTTCCAATATTTTGTCAGTTTCTTGAGGCTCAGATCTGTCTTTTGTCCCACTTCATATTTATACTTCTGAGCAAAAATTCTAGTACACAGTAGGCATATAATAAATGTTTATTGATTGGTTTGCATTTTCATTGTCCTATGTTTTTCTTAAATGTTTTTATTCACACTGTCATCACTGTATATATTGATCTGGTGAAACTCACTTCTCTCCATTTCAATTTATGAAAATATTTCTACACTTCTCTGAATCTATTCCTTCCATTACTTTTATGATGAAATAAAATTGTTATCTTATTGTGTATTAATATATGTGGTTCTAAGGTACATAGGTAGGTATATAGATTCTAAGGTACTAGGTAGGTAGGTATATAGATAACTATCCCAGGCTTCTTAAACAACGTAGCTTAAAGAAACACTAAGGTTACTGATAGTATGATTGATAAATATCACAAAAACCAATCGAACTATCACAAATGATTATTTTCAATGTACAAGTATTGAAATTGATTCCATCCTGAGTTACCTAAATCACTCATAAATGCATACCTAACCGCTAAGTTCTCAGTTTTGGATACATGGTCTCATTTTACAGTGTTCTTGGAAAAACCACCAGAGATGTTATGTTTACAGGAAAGCCCCCAATCACACACATGCACACACTCACGCACACACACACATATACACATATATATGCAAATACAAACTCTCATACATGCACAAAGAAAGAGCAGAAAGAATGTGCGCTATGTAAGATGAAAAATGCAGGTTTCTCCACTTTGTAAATATTTAATAAACTGAAACAGCAGCTCAAGGTTTATTGATTAATGACAGCTGTTTTAATCTGTTAAATTTAAATCTAATTAATGACACATAATTTTAATCTAAAATTTAAATTTCACATTAAATCTGATGAAGAGGAAATATATATGCATTAAGTCACCTTAGAACTAGGCATGATAATAAATAACAAACTGAGGTAGTAGAAGAAAGGGGGTGTGTCCATAGGAGGCCCTGAGAAAACACCCAGCTGAGCTAGTAATTTATATTAATAGCATTCATATCATCTACGATTTTGTAACTCTATCAGGAAAGAAAATATTGATGGTCTAACTTGTCATTAATGGAGCCATGCTGGTCCTTCATTATCGTTCCTTCTTTTTCTAGATCTTCATTTAGGATTACATACATACATACATGAACACATACATGCACACATATACACATGTATACATGCATGAAAACACAGATACATATATCACTCTGTATATAGTATCTTTAACTCTATCTTTCTATCTATTCATGTTTGCAGACATATAAGTATGCATCAACAGGACTGGGAATCTGATTGCAACTTTGTGACTAACACTTTGCAATGGGGGCAGATCCTTTTAGTACTCCAGGGGCCATCTTGTATTGTTCTAAGAAGGGAATTGGATTCTATGGCATCTACACAATGAGTATTTGCTTAGCACCTTCTCTTAACATCATGTTTTGTATATCGTCTTCCATGTATTTGTAAACTTTTAACAACCAGGTCTCTTAAAACATAAGATATAGTTCAAATTTAAACTGCACTATGGACACATTCTCCATCAGTTTCTTTAGTTCTAAACAAACAATGAAACAAAGCAATTCACTGAAGTTTGATGGGCAACTTCTGACTTTTGAGGTGTGAATGTTCATATTGAATAGTTAACAATGGGATTGGGCTCTAACACAGACTGGGTCATCTTTGCTCAGAAACATGCCTTCACAGCGTTCTCTTCCTTTAGGGGCTTGGCAGTGCTCCAATCATTCCAGACGACTTTGCTGACTTCTCTTCTTCCCCCAGTGTTCTGCCAATCTGAGGTTATATTGTGCCTAGAGTTAGCTAAAATATTGCTTTAAATACTGTAGTTTTCCCTCCTCAAAGAAGTATCTTCCTTGAAGGCACAAAACTCTCCTTTATCTTTTCCAACCTCCAATCGTGTACCTGCCCCATAGTACAATTTCATTAATATAGATACCCATTTGTACATTCCCACATGTATGCATATGTACATTTATGGGACTTATATGTATTTATAAAATTTATGTGTATTTTTTATTACATTAGACAATCAGTTGATATTTACACGCTGTATATTTATACATAGCACTTTTATATTACTTTTGATTTTAAAAGTGCAGTGCCCCTATTATCTCATTTTAATCCTCACAACAACCCTGGGAGGTAGGTGCTATAATTGTGCCTTTTTTAATAGATGGTGGAACTGAAGTATAGAACACTTAAGTGACTTGCCCAGGACCACACATCCAGTAAGCAATGAAGTACCTGCTAGATATGTGATAGTAGAATTGCTCCAACACACAAAAGTATATTTCCAACTTGACCCACATCAAGAAATCAAATCATTTCTGGGTAGCTCCAAAACCAGTTTCAACCATAAAATTCAAATCACTAAATAAGCCTAGTATAATTTCTTGTGATATTCCTATTGGGAGGTGGTATTTTCTTTTGAGATCTGAAAACATATTGGACAACTTAGGTAGTACCTCCCAATTCCTTCTTCCCTAGCAGTTGACTTATACTGACACAAGAAAGCAATTGATACAACTAATCTGAACAAATATCTATGGTCTGGATAAAAGCGCATGACCGCAATCTGACTAAAATTTCCATGCTTACAGTAATGATTCCTTTGAAAAGAAAATAAAAATCAACTCGAAAACCTGTTACCTAAGAAACAATTTTCTATTGAATAACGATTACTGGGAAAACTGGCATTCAGTCCGGAAGCAAATAAGGTTAGATAAACATCTTTCACCAACACCACAGTAACCTGAAATACACAAATGATCTAAATGTTTTTGTTCTTGTGAGTCCTACATTATTGAAGATGACCATTACACCAGAGGGACGATTCTGTGACAGGCAAGTGAGTTGGATGTAAGTGAGAGCGGGCTGTGCAAAATCACCAGCCCCATTTTTTTCTCCAGAGGCATCTGGGTCCAGTGACCTTAGATAGATCAGGATAACTGGAAATGGTCCAGGATGCAGTGGGGGATCTTGGACTTTTCATGGTAAGGTCTTTAGCAAGTTTCACTTTGACTGAGGCAATGCCCCTCAGTGCTTAAGGAGTATTAAGCAATTTGGCAGAGAATGACCTGATGTTGTTAAAACAATCTATCCAGGAGAAGAACAACCCAAGATTTTTCAGTCATTTGGTTTTCCTACCATGAAAACTCACCCAATGTAGAGTTCAAAAGAAACAGTAATCCTAGAATCAGGACAATGCCTGTATAATCTGGGGAAAATTATTTCATCACATTCAGACTCAATTTTCTTATTCATGGGGTTGCTCAAACTGCAAATGGAATGTATTTAAGCACATTATATCCACAAAAAGTCTTATTTAAGTAATGCTATTATTTTGTGATTGCTAGTTCATGTTTTTATCATCATCACCTTATACCGAAGGTGGATATATGACTATATTCATTTTGCATTAGACATGAAGAAGATTCTTTTGATTATTTTCCCTTGGTTCCTCGAAAAGATAACTTGAAAAGATTGGTATTTATTTCATGTGCAGCACTTGCCAGTCTCCATCTGTCTAGAGAACTAAGCTATACTAGACTGGGAAAGGCTATTGAATTCATTTAGCCAGTAAACAAAATAAATGCCCTGATAGAGTCATTTATTTCTAGCAATCCAGTAATAATATTAACAATTACAACCAGAAAGTACAGTGTGAAAGCAATTTTCTCAGTGTAAGCACTTGACTTTAGGCAAATTCCATCAAAATGAAAAAGAATAAGGTCCAATAAATCTAGGATGGTCCTGGTGAAGCATCATACAGTGGAGGAAATAATTCTAGAGTCCTGGGAAGAAGAAAGATGTAGAAACTACTATTCTAAATTTAAAGTACTTAATGAGTGTGAACTAATGCTATTGCTGCTGATGAACAGAAGAGCAGGGAACTCTGGAGAGGAGGGGAGGACATTTTTGGCATCTTGACAAGATCTGTTCATCTCTCCAAATTACAGCACATTAGAAGCCCTTTTATTTGGGTATAAGATTCTAATTTGCACTGGTGGAAGGAGTTTACACAGGAGAATACCCCCACACCTATGAAATACTAGATATGAAGAAAGCCGTTAGCATGGTTTGAGAAACAGAAAACTTGGGTTTGGATCTTGGTGCCCTTACTATTTGCGATCAGACTATCATTCACCTTATGTGTAAAATGTAGAAATTCAGCCAGATGTTTTACGGGGCCCTATTGTGTTTTAAATATTAAATTTCGATTTTCTCTCATCTTACGGGGACTTTGGTGTGTGATACTAAGACACACAGTCACCTTGGTCACTCACCCTTTAGATGTAGAACAATATCAATCAGCAGGTTTTGGGAAATGCCCCAAATTTATGGTGGGAGGTGTATACTCTACCCAATCTGCCCCACGAAAACTCAGATTTAGGAACTAAAAGAACTAAAGAACAGTAAGTGATATCACAGGGATAGGAAAAGTCTGGTAAGAATGTTGGAAAATGAATTGACTGAATTAAGTAATTGAGTCAGAAACTGTCACGTCATGCCCACCACATACAAACATGTGGGCACTAACACAAATAAATATGTATACACACACAGAGATCTAATCATGCCCCAACATCTTCTCCAACTCAGTAGCTTTGGAAGAAATAATCCCTTCCTGACATTTCCATCCTTATCTTCAGGGCTGCCCTTTGTTTTCAAGTAAAGGAATAGATCAGTGTATTTCTGGAGTTTTCTCTCTCTTGCAGTATAGTCATTTTTCCTAGCAAAGAAAACCCTCAACATCAAGGATATAGAGCTGGGGAATCATGTACAGAATGCCTGTCTTTTGAAGAGTGAAGTTGGGATTGTTGTGTCCAGTGGGAAGAATGGAGTGCCTGGCAAGAACGTCAGAGGTAGAATGCCTCAGAAGAAGACACACTGCTTGACTCCATGACAACCCTGGATTGTGGTCACACTCTGGTATTGCTTACTCATTTGTACATCTTCCCCTCACATTTGTCCATTATCTTTCCACATACAACGGCAGACCTGCCTCTGTGTTAAAAACAAATGTAACCCTGAAGCAGTCACTGGTTTGTAATGTGGGAAGGGATTATCCAAGGTGATCTCCTTCCTACATTGTAGGAGGACCGTGTTGACCTTGTTCTTTGCAAGAGACCTGGCTTTTTGTGATGATCTGATCCTCAGACAAAGATTTTTAACAGACGCCTTTATTTATTTCTCCATATCGAAAATAAATCCTTTTTTTCTGATTTATATTTCAGATAAGGCAGCATTATATGATGGAAAATGTAGACTTGAAATAATAATAAAAAATAAAAATCTGGGTTTTAATTCCACCTCTAAAACTTACTACATTTCTGTGAACTTGAGTTCTCTCATTTTTATCTTGGGTACAAATATTTGGAAATTTTATATCAAAAGTCTGTAGAGAAAAAGTGACCTGTTTAAGGAAAAGAAGCATACAAATGTGTGTTGCTTTCAGTATTTAGTTTTTCAATTATATATTACCATCTAGACCTCAACAGAAATCGATTATAATTCTGTACAGATCCTCCCCATTCTCACTTTGCATAGATCATGGAGCAATAGGTTTGAGTAAGAATGCCATGACTTTTAATTTCATCTCATATAGTATATTGTCATGCACACCTGGGAAAATATATTCCTCTCACTTTACCTCAGTTCCCTCAATCAGTCTAATGAGCAAATTGGAGTTGATGACCTCAAAGTGTCCTTCTAAATCTGTATATGAGATTAGAGTGATCCAAGTTTATACTCCCAGTTTTGATACTCCTCTCACCTTTACAAGTGATGGTCCCCAACAAAATAATGGGCTTCCTCAGCTCAGGTGATCGTGATGCAAATCTGGAAGGCAGCTGCTACAGGAACAGGAGCTCAGAAAGTCTATATATTCTGTTTGGTACTGTTAAATGTGGTGATATGACTTTCTGCGGCGATTGTGTTGCCCAATTCCTCAGAGACCAAGTTTACCACCTTTGCCCATGTCTGCCCCCCCCACAAATTCCCCTGAGCTCATTTATTTGCAGATCCCTGGCTCCTGACACACAAACATGCCACTATTCATGCATTGTCTCCCAGGAGATGAATTTTGACTTGTACATTCACGAGATAACAAAAGTGATTAAGTTGGCAGTCAGTAACTGAAAAATACATTGTGAAGACAATTTCTGAACTGGCTATGACTTTTAGAAGTTATCTAATTCAATCCCTTCATTTAAAATTATGAGACGAATTTCCAGATAGAAGGGACTTGCTCAACTTCACCCTGATGGTCCAACGTAGAATGAGGACGGCCACCTCCATATCTGTCAATGAGGGCACTTTTTGAATTATAAAATTGGAAGGTAAGGTGTACTAGAGTCAGCTTAAAGCAGATCGAAAAAGGTGATTGTTAAATTTTCAATGTGTACATTTGCACCTTGTAAATCCACAAATTGTTACAAATTAGACCATAATTTTTCATTTTTTTCATTGTCCACACTTCAAGTAACCAAAAGTTTACTAATTCAGGTTGAAACGAAAACTATGTCAAACATATTTTTTCTTTGAAGAGTCAGTTCTCAGGTTGGAGAGTCATTTACTAGCACAGTCCTAACTACAAGGCTCATTTCAGGAGGCACAGTTTGATCCAACGATAGGAGCATCAGAATTCGAAATGGGAGACTTGAATCCTGGCTATAAAAGGAGCTGCCCAATCAGTTAAAATTCCTCCACTCTCCTTATTCTTTGACATCTGGGGGAAAATAGGAATCCTCTTCTTTTCATTAGCCATAGGATTTAGGGTTCCCCAAATCTCTTGGGTTACAAAGACTTGTAGGATCTTCCAGGCAAGACAATGCTATTTACATACGTTGCCATTTGAATATTCACTGATATAAAGGGAGTGGCCATGGTAAGTGATGAAACCAAAACAGTTAAGAAGACAACAAACACTTCCTGGCCTCCACTCAAAGAATTACTGAGCATGCTCTGCTCGGAAATACACTGACTCCTCTACCTTCCTTCCCCCTTTCCTACATACATCTTCACAAGTTGTATCAGTAAGAGCCACAACCTACAAAGAGGCCTCCTATCACACGTGCTGTGATCTGCTTCTCTGAAAGGAAAGACAGGAGACAGAGCCAAGATGGCATAGAGAGAGTAACTACTCACCTAGCTCTTGGACAAACTCCTTTGGATACCTCTGAAAGGAGAATCTAACCAAATTTTGGAGGTGCAGAATCCAGTGGGAGACAGATGATGGCAGATTCGGAACACAGGACAGACTGGAATGTCCACGGAAAGGATCTGTTCTGGGGGCAGGGAGGTGAGCCCACAGTGAACAACACATCGATTCCGGCACAGCAGAGCCGAAGGGTCCCAGAAAACCTGAGACAACACAAGGCAGAATTGGCAGAGAAGCAGCCGAGGGTGGGAAACCAGCAGAGTAGAAGGAACAGTGTCCGCTGAGTGCCAGATATCAGCGCAGCAGCTCCTGAGACTTTCAGCCCACAGATTAAACATCCCTAAGTCACCTACTTGAACTTCTGGGAACCAAAATGACGGGAGTGATCAGTAAATGCACTCTCCTCCCCATTGATGACCTTGATTGAACCATACAATATTTCCCCGGAAAAATCCTGGATCAGCGGAAATAGCAGAGGGGAAAAAGAGTCTCATAACACCTGAGGCTACGAAAATAGTTCAGGGGGATTCCTCCTACTGTGGCTGGAGCAAACCAGAAGGACAGAGGACCCATGGTAGAATAAACTCGCACTAGGACCTAAGCAAGCCTCAGTGCCAAGATAGGAGCCCCAGGAGTGATGAGAACTCCCACTAGCATCTAAGTATGCCTCAGCACTCCAGAGGAAGCAGAAAGACAATAGGGTAGCTGGGATTACCATGCACAGAGCTTGCCTTTGCCTCAGTTCAGCTGAGGATGTCTCCTGTGACCAGACCACCCCTCCGCCACACTTAACAAGTTAAACCCCAGGCTGATCAGGGAAACACAAAACAAAAACCTGCTCTTAGTTTTTTTCACACAAGTCAGCTCAACACCAAATTCTGCAATTTCTAACTGAAAGAACAGGAAGCCACAACACACAATCATCATCATGAATAAAAAAAAGCAAAATAAGCACGAAAAAACCATAGAATCTTTCTATGGAGATAAGGACCAGAACACAACTACCAAAGAGTTCAGTACTGAGAATGGAGTTCCATCTGAAACCTCAGAAGGGTCTATGAACTGCTTGCACGCACAAACTACTCTCCTGGAACAGCTAAAGAAGGAGATAGAAGAAAAACTGGCCAATGATTTTAAAATTACAAAAAAGGAATTCACTGATGACAATATCTCTTTGAAAAGGAAAACAGAACAAATGGAAAAGGAAGTAAAAAATGAACTGGAGAAAACAACTCCCTAAAAGGAACAGTTGGTCAAATGGAAAAGAAGCATGAAACTTAATTGGGAAATTTGGACAAATGGGAAAGGAAGTACAAAAATTAAGTGGAGAAAATAACTCCTTTAAAGGAAAAATTGGACAGACAGAAAAGGAGATGCAAAAGTTACCTGAAGAAAACCATTTGATAAAGATTAGAATTAGGCAAGTAGAAACTAAGGACTCAATGAGACAGTAAGAAACAGTCAAACAAAATCTAAAGAATGAAAAGGCAGAAGAAAATGTAAAATATATAATTGGAAAAACAACTGACCTGGAAAATAGACCCAGGAGAGAAAATTTAAGAATTATTGGTCTACCAGAAAACCATGATGAAAAAAAGAGTCTGGACAATATCTTCCAGGTAATCATCAAAGAAATCTGGCCAGAAATGCTACATGCAGAAGGCAAAATACTCATCGAAAGAATCCACCGTTCACCTCCCTAAAGGGATCCCAAACTAAAAACCCCAAGAAAAATCTTTGCCAAATTCCAAAACTATCAAGTGAAGGAGAAAATACGACAGGCAGCCAGAAAGATACTATTCAAATATCGAGGAGCTACACAGTCTACAGCCAGGATCACACAGGACCTTGCAGCTTCTACATTTAAAGAACAAAGGAATAGGAATCTAATGTTCCCTAAAGCAAAGGAGTTGGGACTACAACCAAAAGTCAACCACCCAGCAAAACTCAGCATGACATTTCAGGCAAGGAGATGGTCATTCAACGAAGTAAGAGATTTGCCAATCTTCCCGAAAAGAACACTATAACTTAATAGATGATTCGATCTTCATACAGGACTGAAGAGAACGATGAAAAAGAGGTAAACAGGGCGGGAAAAAATAAAGAACTTGTTACTCAATTTGGGCAAATTGTTTACTTCCCTATAAGGGAAGAGGACACCTGTTAATCTTGAGAATTTTGCATCTTTTATGAAATATAAACAGGATATACATAGAGGGAATGGGTATAAAGTAAATGATGTCATGTTACAAATATAATTTAAGTATGTGAAGGAATTGTAACAGGAGGTGTGAAAAGGAGGAAGAAGCAAATGATAAATTACATCACAGGAAGAAGTACAAAATTATAGTAGAGGGAAAGAGGGCAGGGAGATGAGCATTGTTTGAGAGATACTCTCATCTGATTTGTTTCAAGGAGGGAACAATAAACTTAAGTAGATAATCCTAACTAGCTCTATAAGCAGTAGGAGAGGAAAGGGAAAGAAAGGGGAGGGAAGCTAAAAGAGAGGGAAGATGCAATAAGGGTAAATGGGAGGAAAAGGGAAGGGGGTTAAAAGAAGGAAGAGAAGGCTGCAAGAGGAGGTGGTGAAAAGTGAATACTACTGAGGAGGGGAAGAGAGACGGAAGAGCTAAAAGCACAAATGGTGGGAAAGAGGATTGGAGGGAAGTACACAGATTGTAATCATAACTGTGAATGTGAATGGAATGAACTCTCCCACAAAACGGAGACGGATAGCAGAATGGATTAAAAGGCATAATCCAACAATATGTTGTTTACAAGAAACACATTTGAAACAGGGGGATACACACAGGATAGAGGTCAACGGCTGGAATAGAATATATTGTGCTTCAGCTGATGTAAGAAAAGCAGGAGTAGCAATCCTAATATCAGACAAAGCAAAAGCAGAAATAATTGCAATCAAAAGAGATAAGGATGGAAAATATACCCTGCTAAAAGACACCATAGACAATGAAGCAATATCATTACTAAACATGTATGTTCCAAGTAGTATAGCATTCAGATTCTTAGAGGAGAAGCTGGGGGAGTTGAAGGAAGAAATTGACAGCAAAACTATACTAGTGAGGAACCTCAACTTTCCCCTCTCTGAACTTTATACATCTAACCTCAAAATAAATAAGAAAGAGGTTAAGGAGGTAAATAAAATAGGATAAGGTAGATTTGATACATCTCTGGAAAAAATTGAATGGGAATAGAAAGGAATATACCTTTTTCTCAGCGGTACAGGGAATATTTACAAAAATTGATCATGTATTAGGAAATAAAAACCTCACAGTCCAGTGCAGAAGGGCAGAGATAATCTATGCAACCCTCTCAGATCATAATGCAATAAAAATTATATGTAATAAAAGACCATGGAAAGATAAACCAAAAATCATTTGGAAACTAATCTAATCCTAAACAATGAGTGGGTTAAAGCAGAAATCATAGAAACAATCAACAAATTCATTCAAGAGAATGACAATAAAGAGACAATCTACCAAATCTTATGGGATACTGAAAAAGCAGTTCTTAGGGGAAGTTTTACATCTTTAAACGCCTACATAAATAAAAATAGAGAAAGAGGAGATCAATGACTTGAGCATGCAGCTGAAAAAGCCGGAACAAAACAACTTGAAAATCCCCAAGTAAATACCAAATTATAAATACTGAAAACCAAAGGAGAGATCAATAAAATTGAAATTAAGAAAAGTATTGAATTAATAAATAAAACAAGTGGTTGGTTTTATGAAAAAACTACTTAAATCGATAAACTTTTAGTCAATTTGATTTTAAAGAAAGAAAGAAGAAAATGAAATTGCTAATATTAAAAATGGAAGGGATGAACTTGCCTCCAGTGAGGAGGAAATGAAAACAATAATTAGAAATCACTTTGCCCAACTTGATGCCTAAAAATTCGATAATCTAAACGAGGTGGATAGGTGTTATAAAAAATACAAATTTCACAGATTAACAGAAGAGGAAGTTGAATACTTAAACAACCCCATCTCAGAAAAAGAAATTGAAAAAGCCATCAATGCACTCCCTAGCAAAAAATCTCCAGGGCCAGTTGGTTTAAAGTGATTCTCTCAAACATTTAAAGAACAGTTAATTCCAATACTATACAGATTATTTTTCAAAATTGGGGAAGGAGTCCTCCCAAATTCTTCCTATAATACAAATATAGTTTTGATGCCTAAACCAGGAAGAGACAAAACAGAGAAAGAAAATTATAGACCAATTTCTCTAATGAATAAAGATGCAAAAATTGTAAATAAGATTTTAGCAAAAGGAATACAGCATCTTATCCCGAAAATAATACGTTAGGATCAGGTAGGATTCACATCAGGAATGCAGGGCTGCTTCAATATTAGGAAAACTGTTAACATTATAGATCATATCAGTAACAAAACTAACAAAAAACAGATGATTAACTCAATAGATGCAGAAAAAGCTTTCGATAACATACAACACCCATTCCTGTTAAAAACAAAAACACTGGAGAAGATAGGAATAAAAGGAACTTTCCACAAAATAATAAGCAGTATTTCCCTAAAACGTTCCGCAAGCATTATATTCAATGGGGATAAGCTAGATGCATTTTCAGGAAGATCAAGGGTGAAACAAGGGTGTCCATCATCACCACTATTATTCATTATGGTACCGAAAATGTTAGCTGTAGCAATTAGACAGAATAAAGACACAGAAGGAATAAGAATATGCAAAGAAGAAACTAAGTTATCACTCTTTGCAGATGCTATGATGATATACTTAGAGAAGCCCAGAGATTCAAGTAAAAAACTACTTGAAATAATAAACAACTTTGGCAAATTTGCAGGTTACAAGATAAACCCGCACAAATCTTCTGCATTCCTATATATTAGCAACAAAGTCCAACAGCAAGAGATAGAAAAGATAATCCCATTCAAAGCTAGAGTAAACACTATAAAATACTTGGGAGTTTACCTGCCAAAACAAACCCAGCGATTGTATGAACACAATTACAAGATATTTTTTGCACAAATAAAGCCAGATTTAAGTAAGTGGAAAAACCTCAGTTGCTTATGGGTAGACTGAGCTAATATAATAAAAATGAAAATTCTATCTAAATTAATTTACCTATTTAGGGCCATCCCAATTAAACTATCAGATAATTATTTTCTAGAATTGGATAAAATAATATCAAAATTCATTTGGAAGAACAAAAGGTCCAGAATATCAAAGGGACTAATGAAAAGAAATGGTAGGCAAGGTGGTCTAGCGTTTCCAGATCTCAAATTGTACTATAAAAGCAGCAATTATCAAAACCACTTGGTACTGGCTAAGAAACAGAAGAGGAAACAAATGGAATATACTTGGCACTCAAGACACAGTAGGCAAGGAACATAGCAACCTTCTGTTTGATAAACCCAAGGACCCCAGCTTCTGGGATTAGAACTCACTGTTCAACAAAAATTGCTGGGAAAACCGGATAACAGTGTGACGGAAACTAGGCATAGACTCATGTCTGACACCATTCACAAATATAAAACACAAACGGGTACATGATCTAAGTATAAAGATCGATAACATGGACAAACTGGAAGAGCAAGGAATAGTGTATTTATCAGATTTATGGAGAACAGAAGAATTTATTTTACTAAAGAGGAGATAGAAAGCATTATGAATTGCAAGATAGATAATTTTGAATACATTAAACTGAAAAATTTTTGCAAACCGAACCCAATGTAACCAAAATTCGGAGGGATGTAGTAAATTGTGGTGGAATTTTTACAGCTAATCTCGGGGATAAAGAACTCATTTCTAGAATATATAGAGAACTGAGTCAAGTGTACAACTGTACAAGTCATTCCCCAGTTGCTAAATGGTCAAAGGATATGAACAGGCAATTTTCAGAGGAAGAAATTAAAGATAACTATAACCATAGGAAAAAATGCTCTAAATCGCTTTTGACAGAGAGATGCAAATTGAAACAACTCTGAGGTACCACATCACACCTATAAGATTGGCAAACATGACAGAATATGAAAATGGTGAATATTGAAGAGGATGTGGGAGAGTTGGAACACTAATTCATTGTTGTTGATTCTGTGAGCTCATCCATCCATTCGGGAGAGCGGTTTGGAACTATGTCTAAAGGGCTACAAAAATGTGCATACCCTTTGACCCAGCAATATCACTACTAGGAATGTATCCCCAAGAGATCATGAAAATGGGAAAGGTTCCCACATGTACAAAAATATTTATAGCAGCACTCTGTAGTGCCCAAAACCTGGAAATCAAGGGGATATCCATCAAAGGGGGAATGGCTTAACAAATTATGATAGATGAATATAATGGAGTACTATTGGGCAATAAGAAATGATATACAAGAAGACTTCAGAGAGGCCTGGAAGGAATTATATGATCTGCTGCTGAGCGAAAGGACCAGAACGAGAAGAAATTTGTGTATAGCAACGATCACAGTGTGGGAGAGTTTTTCTCGTAGACTTGGAACTTTGTAAAAACGTAAGAACTTTAAAAAATATTCCCAATCGTTTTCTAAAAGAAAATGCCTTCCAAACTCAGAGAAATAACTATGAAATTCATTCACAGAATGTAGCAAATCATGTTTGTGTGTGTGTGAGTGTGTGTATTACGTTTTGATTTGTTATTTGATTTCCTACATTTATTTTAGTTCATTGACGCACCATGACTATAGTGAAAACGTATTCAGTAAGATTGTATATGTAGATCCTAGAATTGTATGCCATGTTGGGGAGGGAAGAGGGTGGTGGTGGGTGGCCCTTGAGGGGGTAATAATCTAAGTTTTATGGCAGTGACTGTAGAACATTAAAAAATAAATAAAATTAAATAAAAAAATAAAAGGACAGACAAATTTAGAGGAGTTAATAATCACTTTAATCAGTCGCATGTATCAGTCAGTTAATTTCAGGTGGAAAAAGGTAGAATCCTGAACTACAGAGAAAATAAATGAAATAAAGAAGGAGAAAATAAAAGGAGAAATGAAAAGTCAACAGATATGCTTCCAAAATGTCTGAACATCAACATATAAATATCTTTACCAGAGAGAGAAACATTCGGGTTTTCACAGCAGTGGAATTTTTAGTGGCTTCCCAGAGTCCTCCTCTGGTCAAACAACCACTTTCAATCAGTAAGGCCCCCAAATAGAAGAACACCTCAGAGTCTTTATACATTTGACCCTCTGACTCAGTGCCTCAATATAAAAAAACAAAAGTTATTATGGGCACTCCTGCAAAACAGCTCTTCAAAAAAGCTTCCCTCAATGGGCAAGCCCAATAATGTATGGGGAAGATCTTTTTTAATCACATTATTCAATCTGAGACACTTTTCATTAAAAAAAAAGGAAAAAATTCGACTGTGATTGGTCTTACACAAATACACACGTATATACACTCACAATCTTACATGTAAAACATGCACTTTGGAGGTGAGATAGTGAGATGTACACCTTCATCCCTTCTGCAATAATCTCTGACATTGCATAATCTTCTTCTCACCTTGCTTGAAGTCTTACAGTCTTTGGTCATACCTGGAGCTGCTTACAATCTCATAACACAACATCCTTGCTCCTCAGATCCCCATCATGTGGCATAGACTCACCATCTCTCTTTCTCTCTCTCTCTCTCTCTCTCTCTCTCTCTCTCTCTCTCTCTCTCTCTCTCTCTCTCTCTCCGCCCCCCCCCCCAAGGATGTAGATTCCTGTTTCAAGGAGGTGTTTCAAAGTGCAACCGCCTGCCTATGCCGACGGAGAATCATACCTACCTTCTCCTTGGTGAAGGATAATCTGCTTTCCTTCTAAAGAGATTATAGACTCCTATGCTTATATGATCTCTCCCATTACTCTCTGAGAATCATTGATTTTTCCTGATTAAAATTTCAAGAAAGTATTTTGGCATGATGAGAATGACCTGGAATTATTAATAAAACTATCTCTTCAGTCCTATCTCCAGCACTTACTGGATTCTCCTTCCCTTGTTCTACCTCCATCAATGTACATTTGAGAGATAAATTCTCTGCTTATTGGAAAGTGCTTCATAGGGCAGTGGTTGCTGTGTTACCCTTGAAATCATAAAGACTGAAATTGGCACTCTGTGTGTGACACTTACTAGCAAGTAGCTTAAACTTTTTCAGCATTGTTTCCCTCATTATTAAAATGATGGTAATAGCACCTGCGTCATATGGTTTTGGAGTCACCAAGTGCAATTATCAAGGTGAAGGGGTGAGCCAGTCATGGAATATTTTATACATAGTATCCCATCACATTAGTGTAAGCTGTATATATGTATTGGAATGTCTCCTATCTTTGAATCTTCAACGAACATAAAAAATAATTTTAGAAAGACTCTCCTATTTGATCTCTTGCAGACAGTACATGTGGAGGCAGGAAGACCTAGTTTTGAATCCTGACTCTCACATTTAAAATTTTTATGAATTTGTGTAAGCCACTTAACTGCCTCAATTTCCTTATCTTTAAAAAAGAGGAAGCTCGAGTTGGTGACCTGAAATGCTTCTTTCACTCTAGAGAAATGATTCTCTCATCACAGTTTTGATGGCCTTCTCATCTCTGAACATGATGTTGATGAAGAGACCCTTTGGATGCAGTTGGCTAGCAGTTCCTGATTCAATTTCCAAAGCTAGTTTAAGAAGGGAAAGAAAGAAATGGGATTCTATATTTGTTTTTGAAGAGATCAAGTTTGTTTACATTTCCTATTTCTGTGGCTACTGTGATATTCAATCCATCAGGGAATGCCTGTACATCAGTCTCCCAGTCCTTTCTGAAATATTGCACCTCATTCTGTATATTTGTGCATTTCTTTGATCCTGGCCCTAGAGACACACCATCATCCATACATCATCTTTCTCTGAAGATCCTTTTACGTTTGCATATTGAGACTGAGGGTTACAATTTGTGAGATGGTCATAACTTTTATAAGTTATCTCATTCCATTCCATCATTTCACAGTATACATACTGATTTCCAGCTATGAAAGGGGACTTGCTTGACTTTAAATACATAGTTACTTGTGGAGTGAAGAGTATAACCTTGTCTGACAGTCAGAGCGGTCTTTCCAGTACTGGGCAAACAAGAGATGTAGAACCGGAAAGATCCCTTCCTGTTCCATAAGAAAGATATATTTCTTCAAACTGATATCCTTAGAATCCAGAACTTGTTGTTCGTCCTTCCTTGCTGAAGAAGACCATCGCACCAGCGAAATGATGACATGACCTACACCTGATTTTCTTTTGAGTGAGGGAGGACTGTGAAAGGTTACCGGCCTTCCTTCTCCTCCAGGGTCATCTATATACAGTGACCAGATAGTCATCAGAATGACTGGAAATGACCCAGGATGTACTGGGGGACCTTGGCAGCAGGATCAAAGAGTACATACAGTCGAAAAACTTGTATGTATGGTTCCAAATTTCTTTCTAGATTTTCTGGAAAAGTTCAAAGTGCCACTAAATGTAAACATATTTGCATCCAAAAGCCCCACTAGAATTTATCAGTTTCCTGTTCATGCAATTTTGCTAACCTTATGGGTGTGGGTTGATGCCTCATAGTTTCATTAATTAGCATTTCTGATACCAAGCATTTTTTTCTCAAGATGGCTATTGAACTTTTTCATCTGAAAACTACCCGCTCATATCCTTGGTTATTTACAAACTTGTCGAGTATCTCTCCTTCTTATTATTTTTTAAAAAATTCTATATATGATGGGAATGGGACATTTATCAGAAAAACTTGTAAAGACTTTTCTTGTTTTCCTGAACACATTCCAATTTTGGCTGCATTAGTTTTGTTTCTACAAGACTGTTTGAAATGTAATTTGTTGAAAATTATCCATTTTTTCTTCTTTGATAGTCTCTGTCACGTCTCTGACTATAAACACTTTCTGTATGCATAGACCTGAAAGACTTCGTTTTTCTTTCTTGTTCTTATTATTTGTTGGTGATATCCTCCTTTATATCTACTGGATGAAATCATTTGAAGCTTATGTCAGTGTATCATGAAAGATATTACTCTTTCTTAATTTCCATTTGACTGATTTCCAGTTTACTCAGAGGCTTTATTCCCCTCAGATAGTGACTTTTACCTCCTCAGCTAGGATAATTGAGTTTATCAAACACTATGATACTGTGCTTATAACTTCTATGTATTTTGTAAAAAGTCTATTACACTGATTCATTCCTCTATTTTTTTGGAGGGACAAAAATAAAATTTAGTTGCTTATTATTCATTCCATTAATATATTGCATCCAACCCTTGAAGATAATTTGTTGCACCCTTTGAAGAAAATCTCACCTAAATTATTATAAGATCGATACAACTGTGAATACATGGTCCAAATTAGGATATTATAGCTGACTGGTGTTTTTTTTTAACAGTTTTATTCATTTATTTTTAGATTTTGATATTCATTTCCACAAAATTTTGGGTTCCAATTTTTCTCCCCATCTCTCCCTTCCCCTCACCCCATAACACCTTGCATTCTGATTACCCCTTCCCTCAATGTGCTCTCCCTTCTATTACACCCCACAATTCCCTTATCCCCATTTTCTTTCTTTTCTTGTAGGGCAAGATAAATTTCCATATGATATTACCTACATTTCTTATTTCCCAGTTATATGCAATAAAAATTCTCAATATTCTTTTCTAGTACTTTGAATTCCAGCTTCTCTCCTTCCCTCCCTCCTTCCCCACCCATCCTCACTGAGAAGGCAAGAAATTCATTGCAGCATATATGTGTGTCGTTTTGCAAAAAACTTCCATAATAGTCATGTTGTGTAAGACTCATTATATTGTTCTCCATCCTACCCTGTCACTCCTATTTTTTTCTATACTCTCATTTGATCTTGTCCCTTCCCAAAACTGTTAATTTCTAGTTACTCTCTTCTCTCACTTGCCCTCTCTTCTATCATTCCCCTCACCTCGCTTGTCCACTTGTCCTCACTTTCTTGTAGTGCAAGATAGATTTTCATACCATATTTAGTGAGCATGTTATTCCTTCCTTAAACCATATGTGAAGAGGCTAAGTTTCCCTTTTCTCCTTTTGTCTCCTCCATTTTCTCTTCCATTGAAAAAGATTTTTCTTATCTCTCTTCTGAGTGATAGACTGGCCCACATCATTTCTCCCTTTCTCCTCCCAAGACTTTCCTCTCTCACCCCTTACATTTATTTTTATACATATCATCTCTTCTGATTCAACTCAACCTGTACTCTCTCTCTCTCTGTGTGTGTGTGTGTGTGTGTGTGTGTGTGTGTGTGTGTAATCCCTCCACCTACCCAAACACTGAGAAAAGTCTCAAGAATTGCAAATATTATCTTTCCATGTAGGAATGTAAACAGTTCAACTTTACAAAGTCCATTATGTTTTCTCTTTCCTGTACACCTTTTCACGCTTCTCTTGATTCTTGTGTTTGAAAGTCAGATTTTCTATTCAGTTCTGGTCTTTTCATCTTACATAATTGAAAGTCCTCTATATCATTGAATGACCAGTTTTTCCCTTGAAATATTATACTCGGTTTTGCTGGGTAGGTGATTCTTGGTTTTAATCCCTGTTCCTTTGACTGCTGGAATATCTTATTCCAAATCCTTTGATCCCTTAATGTAGAAGTTGCCAGGTCCTGTGTTGTCCTGAGTGTATTTCCACAATAATCAAATTGTTTTTTTCCAGCTTCTTGCATTATTTTCTCCTTGTCGAGAGAACTATAAAATTTGGCCACAATATTCATAGGAGTTTCTCTTTTAGGGTCTCTTTGAGGAAGTGATTGGTGGATTCCTTCAATATTGATTTTGCCCTCTGGTTCTAGAATATCAGGGCAGTTTTCCTTGATAATTTCATGAAAGACAATGTCTAGGTTCTTTTTTTGATCATGGCTTTGAGATAGTCCCATAATTTTTAAATTGTCTTTCCTGGATCTATTTTACAGGCCAGTTGTTTTACCAATGAGATATTTCACATTATCTTCTATTTTTTCAGTCTTTTGGTTTTGTTTTTTAGCTTTTTGGTTTATCATATAGTCATTAGATTCCCTGAACTCTACTCACTTTTACAAGAATCATTTTGTTCAGTGAGTTTTTGAACATCCTTTTCCATTTGGTTAATTCTGCTTTGTAGAGCCTCCTTCTCCTCATCGGATTTTTGAACCTCTTTTTCCAATTGAGTTAACCTATTTTTAAAGGCGTTATTTTCCTCAGCATTTTCTTGCTCTCCTTTACCAAACTGGTGACTCTCTTTTCAAGCTCTTCTCTGGCCTGAGGTCATTGCATATTCATTTTATACGTACTGGAGGCAGAAGTCTTGAGGTCTCTGACAGTATGCGTTGTTCTTTCTCATCAGAAAGGATGGAAGGAGATACCTGTTCACCAAGAAAGTAACCTTCATGGTCTTATTTTTTCCCCCTTTTTTGGGCATTTCCCCAGCTAGTTACTTGCCTTCTGAATCCTTTGTCAAGAGGAGGGTCCTAGTGCTCCTCCTACCCCAGTACTGTGCTCAGGCTTGAGATTCAGATATGATTCTCAATTCTCCCAGAGGCTTTAACCTGAGCTGTTTGGACAATAGACTCAAGCTGCTTCAGTGGCCATGGTAGCCACCTACTGCCCCCTGCTACTGCTACTGCCTCTGTCGCCGCCTGGGGCCACTGCTGGGGAGACCCTACTCCCCTCTACCCCAGCTGAAGAAACCCTTTCACGCTGACCTTTGAACTTTTCTTTGGCATTTGTGGGTTGAGGGATCTGGGACTGTCCCTGCTATGGATTCTGCACTAGAGGCCTTTTCTGGTTCTGTTCCTACCTGTGCTGTCTAACCAGGGCTGGAGTCCTGTCCACGCAGCATCCTGTGGGATAGACCTCTCCTATCAGCCTTCCAGGTTAACTTTGACTGGAAATCTCTTTCACTCTGTCATTCTATGGCTTCTGCTGCTCTAGAATTTTTTGAGAGTAATTTTTACAGGTATTTTGTGGGCTGTGGGAGAAGAGCTAGAGGATATGAGTCTTTCTACTCGGCTATTTTGACTCCCCCACCCCACGCCCCAGCTGCTCCATTACTCATTTCTTACATAACATCACATTGTTTTATGCATTACTGTGTTCAAATGAGATTGAGAAGACTTCATTCTTTCCCACTTTTTTCATTATTTCCCTTGGTACATTGGGCCTATTATACTTTCACATTCATTTTTTATAATTTTGTCTAGTTCTTTAAGGTCGTCCTTTGGTATTATAAATTACCATTTACACAAGTATATTGGCTTAGATAGTAATGCTGTATCATTCAATGAAAATACCTAATCACAAGCAGTCAGCACTTCTCCAATTATTGAATTCTATTCGTCTAATGAACAATGTGTTTTTGGAGGATACCCATAATTGCATTGAGTGACTTTTGCCTTTGAAAATTAAAATCTGTCCCTGTTGTTCTGAGTTTGTGTGAGGCAAAACTCTTTCAGTGACTAAAGGCAAGCTAAGAATTGAGAAAATAGATGGCCTATGTTTTCAAGCCCCTGTGGCTCATTGATAAGATGAGAATGAGTGTAAATAATAGCTGTTATATGTGCTTTAGGAAAATCACTTTAGTGACTGAATGTATGGTAGATTGCAATGGGGAAAGACATGAAGAAGACAGATCTATTGGTAGACTATTACAGTAGTCCAGGTATGAGATGGGACTATACTAGAGAGGTGTTAGAAATGGGAAGTCAACAGACCTTTACAACAGATTTGATACGGAGGAATAAGGACAGTGAGGTATGTAAGATGAGTCACAGATTTTGAGGCTGAGGGAATGGGAGGCTGAGGGAACGGTCGACTGATGTTCTTTTTGAGAGTATAGAGAAAATAGAAAGGGGAGTGTTAAGAGGAAAGGTTCTGAGTTTGATATGGAACATTTTGAATGCAAGATGTGTACTAGATATCCAGTTGGAGATGTGTGAAAATCACCTTTAGAGATGTAAGACTGGAGGTCTGGAGGGATGTTGGGCACGATAAGTATATGTGAGAACTACTTTTCTAGTATGGAGATTGTAATTAAACCATGTGAGCTGATGAGATCAAAAAATGAAGGAGAAAATTACCCATGGTAAAATTCCGTAGTACACCTATGGATCAAGTACATGTTCTGGAGAAGGACAGAAGAAAGGAGACAGAGGAGAAATGGTCAGTTGGGCAGGAGAGCACCAAAAGAGTGAGGAGTTCTGAAAATTCACAAAGAAAGACTATAAAGGAGTGGAGAGTGACCAAACTTTCTAAAGGCTGTACGGAGGTCAGGGGGAATGAGGACACTGAGAAAAAGCTATTGATTTTGACAACTGAGACATTATCAATAGTTTTCAGGGAAGCTCTTTTGCTGGAATAAGACTGGAAGTTGAGTTGTAAGGGGTTAAGAAGAAAGTGAGAGTAGGGCTACATGTTGTAACCGGCTTTTAAGGAATTTACCTGCAAAAGCAGCAGAATTAGAGTATGATCATTAGCAGGGATAAAAGATCAATTAAGAGATTTCTTTTTTTAGGATAGGGAAGGCGTGGGTATGTTTGTATATAGTAGAAAATGAGAAAACCTACCAGTACATATTATTCTAAAATATAGATCAGGGATAACAGAGGGGGACAATCTGTTGGATAACTGAGGAAGGAATGGATTGCTTGAACAATCCATTGGAAGAGATTAGCCTTAGTAAATATTAAAGCAACTTCATCATATGACATGAAGTGAAGGTAGAGACAATTGGGCAAGCCATATAAATGATGTGAGATGAGGAAGAGGAGAGAAAAGGGAGCTTTTTGTCTCTTTTTATACGACATATGAGACAAGCATCTTAGTTGTGAAGATGGGGAGAAAGAGCCATGCAAAACTTAAGGGTTGATGACAGAATTTGAAAGAGACACTATGTAGAGGAAAATAGTGAGTTCCAAAGGCAGATGCAGAAGTGTACCTTAGTAACAGTGAAGGCTCAGTTGCAGTTTTGAATCATCAATGTGTAGCTGCTCCATTGAGACCCGTTACATGATTTTATTCATTTTTTAAGGAAGAATGTGTGTAAGAATGAAGGCAGTAAATGATAGGAATGATTCAAATTGAATTTAAAAATTAAAAAATGATAAGGGAGAGAGGGGACTCAAGAGAGTATACTGGGTGCAAATAACATTGTTATGTGGTAAGAATACATATAGAAAATGAAGACACCCCACGTTCCAAAGGCCTACATGTTCTGTTAGACAACAGAAAAGGAGGTCGGTTCATCTCATAGGAAAGATCAGAAGCAGAAGTTGGATAAGTTGCATCATAAATTGATAAGATCAACAAACACACATATGTATGTGTGTTTGTATATATACATGTTTGCATATTTATATATGTTTACATATGTATTAAGAAAAGACCTTTAGAGCACTGGTTAGATAATGAATTATTTATGATGCGGCATGCACGGGAAAAGTGTAGAATAAAACACTGAAGAAGGGGTTACATATCAGTAGAGAGATGAACTCAAATATCACTCCATAATCCAGAATCCTAGTTAATTGTCTTTAGTGCATGAAAGGGAGAACACAAGATCATCTACAACCACACCATCGTAAGTGACCTTTCTATATTTTCCGGATAAAATGATTTTTTTTCTTTGAGCAGAAGAATGTGTGTGTGTGTGTGTGTGTGTGCATGTGTAATTTATGTGTGCGTTTGCTGTCTGTGATTAATTCCAACTGAGCTGATGGAAGGTAAATCCCTGATGGGTGACCACTGAAGAATTCAGTGAAAATGTCAACCGATGATACCAAGAACAATGCAATTTGATAGTATCTTTGATGTAGCCATAAAAAGAAAGGTTTTTGCTATGAATATTAGAGCTTTTCATTCATCTATCTATCTCTCTGTCATCTATCTATCTGTCTATCTAAGTATTTGTCTATCTATCTATGTATCTACCTATCTGTCTGTCTGTCTGTCTGCCTGTCCGTCCATCCCTCTGTCTGTCTATCTATCTATCTATCAATCTCTTTCTCTCTACATGTATGTATGTGTCTATCCATCTATCTGTCTCTATCTATGTATCTGTCTATTTATCTATTTACATTATTTTAATATTTGATTGCTATCTTCTACCTATGAGATTGTTTTCAAAAGGAGGACCTGAAATATAAATCAATAACATCATTATTGGTATTAATTAAACCAGAATTCACAAAACAAGTTCAATAATTAAATAGGATTGCCAACAGATTTTCTATGGTCAGGCAAATGTGTAATTTCATTGATTTCATTGCATTCTATTTGTAAAGGTAGTGAATAATACTACATTTTGTTGTCAACCCAAAAAACGCATGAATGCTCTTTGGGATATTCTCCCCACAGTTCGAATAGGTCATGCATGGGCACAGGGTCATTATGGTGACGTTATTGCTGTATCCTTGTGAACCCTGGATGGTATATCATTGCTGTGCGAAAAACAGAATCGCTTCCTTTTGAATTGTCTTAGGAAGATTCTGAAGATCATCTGGCAGGATCAATAAGATATCAGGTATTGAGGTCTTTCTTGAACTAAACTAGCAAACATTCAAACTTTACCCCAGAGACTGCAGCTCCAACGGTCTTGTTACATTGTTCAAATTCAAAATGTCCACCTGCGAAAAATGGAACACTTACGCAGAACAAGTGCTCAAATGGTGGTAAAAAGAAATGATATAAATGCACTCTCAAGGTATCTCTCTAATACTCTGGAAGTGATTGTTTCACTTAGGAGACACTACCAGAGGGCCCCTGAGCATGGAGTGCCCCCCCTCAGGGAAGTTGCTTTGTTCTACTAGAAACACGGAACTAAAGAAACTGAAAACAAAATAAGATGCACAAATATAAAGAATCATCTTGAAAAGTTCACATGGACTGTTTGAACCTGACCTGTGTTATAACATTATGTGCTCATTTTGGTCTTATCGGACAGAGTGGGTCCCACTTTAAGTTGACTCTACCATAGTAATGTCATTTTGGTCCTCTGCAAGAAAGAAGGACAACAACCATGGACACTGAATAATTTAAATATAACTTAATTTCCTTGCCTAATTATGTTTCCTAAAGGTTTCTTCAGGGCTCATAAGACATCTTTATTTCTGAGGCTGTAGGTAATAGGGTTGAGCATGGGAGTAAGAAGGGTGTATAAAACGGCTAAGACCTTGCCTTGGCCGGGAGTATGATAGGACTTTGGCCTCATGTATGTAAAGATAAATGGTCCATAGTACATGGTAACCACACTCAGGTGGGAGGAACAAGTGGAGAAGGCTTTTTTCTGGGCTTCCACAGATTTCATGTGAAGCACAGTACGGAGAATATGAGGATAAGAGGCAAAAATGATGGAAAAGGGAATTACAAGCAAAAATACAGCACTCACATAGACTCCTCCTTAATAGTGTGATGTGTCAACACAGGAAAGTTTCAACATGGCTCTATTTTCATAGAAAAAGTGGTCAATGACTCTTGTACCACAAAAGGGAAGGCAGAGTACATAAATTATGTGAATTGTAGAGTTAATAGTTCCCACAAGCCAGCACTCAGCAACCATATGGACACTAATCTGATGGTTCATTACGATGGGGTAATGTAGTGGGTGGCAGATGGCTACATCGCGATCATAGGACATGGCTGTGTAAAGAAGGCATTCAGCACCTACAAAGATGAGGTAGAGGAAGATCTGTAACCCACAACCTGCAAATGTGATGGACTGCTGTCCAGATATGAAGTTACTGACCATCTTGGGAATGATGCTTGGAGACGTGCAAGATATCCATAAAGGAGAGATGACTGAGAAGGAAGTACATTGGAATGTGGAGCCTGCTGTTGAGGTGGATAAGAAGAATCAAGACTGTGTTCCCCATAATTGCCACCACAAAATGATGAGAATAAGTGTCATTACCAGCCACCTATACTGGTTTGGGTACAATAATCCTAATAGGATGAAATCTCTAGCAAAAGTCTGATTCTCTTCCTCCCACATCGTTGTTATTTCACTTTTCACTTAAAGCCCAAAAGAGAAGTTTCAGAAAAGAAAGAAGATAGAATAAATGCAAAGACCAGGACTGAGTGTCTGGCTGCAAATTGTAACTATCAGTCAAGAAACGAATTTTCATTTGCTTTAGGTGAATTTGTTGCAATTCTAAGATATCAATCAAATGATTTCTTGAATTAATTGAATCCTTGGGACTATTATTTCATTTATTGAAATGCTGAAAAAAATCACCGTGGCTCATTTGAGTAGTTTGACGTTCGTGTTCCTTGCCTAGTTGATTTCTTTGCTTGATAGCCTATGGGGAAGCTGATTCAGCTTCTCAATCCCCAGTCTTTCCTCCCAGTTGAATAGTAGTTTCCAATGCAGTGAAGAGATCACAAACTAATGGAACGTTTGGAGAGTACTGTTTCTTCATAAAATATGCAAGTACACCCAGTTGAGGAACAAAAGATTTCCTGAGCTAACCAACTCTTATTTTGTGTGTATTATCAATAATAACACTGGCAGGACCACCATCATACTTTTTAGTATTTTGTTTTCACCTTGCAAATTAAAAAAAATTCCTTTCCATAATGTAGTATTATAAAAACATGATTGCATATAGAACTGCAAATCAATTATGTATAACTTGTTTTTCCGTTTTAAATAAGGAACAAATTTTTCATTTACTTTATTTTTCATTTTTCCAACTCTTCTTCCTGCCCACCTTTACAGATGGTTATCATTTGACACATATTAGTGTGGACATATTTAAAATTTTTATATATATCTATTGGTCAGTTTTTCTTTGGATTCAGATACCTCCTTTCTTTATATGTCCTTGACTTTTAAAATTAATCAATTAATTAATTTTTAGTTTTCAATATTTAGTTCCACAAGATTTTGAGTTCCACACTTTCTCCCCATCTCCCTCATCTGTCCAATTCAAAACAATGCGCATTCTGATTATTCCTTGCCCCAGTCTGCTCTCCATTCTATCACATTTCTCCCTTCTCTTATCCTCTTCCCCTCCATTTCCTTGTAGGGCAAGATAGATTTCCATACCCCACTGCCCTTATGTCTGATATCCCCATTGCATACAAAATTAATTTTTCAAATTCATTTTTTAACACTGTGAGTTTCTGTTTCTCTCCCGTCCTCTTTCCCTATCCATCCCCACTGAGAACAAAGCAGTCGTTATAGGTTATACATGCGTAGTCATGCAACACAGTTCCATAACAGTCATAGTGTGAGAGTCTCTATATTTTCTCTCCGTCCTATCCTGCGCCTTATTTAGTCTCTTCTCTTTTTTGACTCTGCATCTCCTTAAAAGTGTTTTCCTATAATTACCACTTTCTCTTATGCCCCTCCCCTTGTATCATCTCTCCAATATCTGGCAACCTGCTACTTCCACTTCCGTCCCTTTCCTCCTACTTAACTGCAGTGTAATATAGATCTTCATTCCAAATTGAGTGTGTGTGTATTATTTCCTCTTTAGCAAAATCTGATTAGAATAAGAATCATTATTTCCCGCTCACCTTTCTCTTCTTGCCCTCCACTGAAAATGTTTTTTCTTGCCTCTTTTATGTGAGAAATAATTTACTCCATTATATTTCTCCCTTTCTCCTTCTGCCATTGTATTCCTCTCTCACTTTAATTTAATTTTTTTCAATATCACCTCTTCATCTTCAATTCTTCCTTTACTCTCTATGTATATTATCCTTCCATCCACCGTAATACTGAGAAAAGTCTCAACAGTTCCAAATATTAGATGGGTGGAGTCAAGATAGTCGGGTAAAAACAGGGACTTACCTGAGCTCTCTCTCCAAAACCTCCAAATAATAACAAAATAAAAATGACTCTAAACAAATTCTTGAGTTAAAGAACCCACACAATGACAAATTGAAACAAGTCCCCAGTTCAAGATAACTTGGAATGTTGACAGGAAGTGTATTTCAAACCAGGTACACACCGCGGACCTCAGTCTGGTGTGGGCCACATTAGTAGAGACTGTCAGAAGGATGCCTCAGGGGACTGACTTATTAGAAGCTGTTACAGTTCCAAATTTTTCATCCCACAAATGACGAAAATGTCAGTGGGAAAAATCTGTGGAACCTGGGTGAAAGCGGAGCAGGCTCTCTGACCAGATCCTGACCTGGCCTCAGGTCAGTGAGATTGGTGGTGGCAGCAGCAGTGGAGGCCCCAGCAGCAGCAGCACCAGCTTCTTCTGGAGCTCTGCACCCAGAGATGGTGAGGGATGCAGTGACTGATACAAAATCCTTGAGGACTGGGATAGTACACCCACTCCCCTCTTCCAACCCCATTGGAAGCAGAACCTTACCATTATAAAGAGTTATAAAGTCAAGTATTTGGCCTGGAAGAGGAGTAAACAGCATTAAAACCTGAGGCTGTAGAATCTCACTTTGGTGATAAGGGAGATTAGGACAAACAATTAGAGGAGGAAAATGAAGTCAAAGTTCCTACATTAAAAGTGTGAAGAGGAATAAGAATTTGGTGTTAGCACCTGGAGCAGCTCAAAAAAGCGTTTTGAAAACCAAGTAAGAGAAGTAGGGGAATATTGGGAAAAGAGAGTGATGGAAGAAAATCATGAAAATTGAGTCAACAACTTGCTAAAGGAGACTGTTCCTCCTAAAAATACTGAAGAAAACAACGCCTTAAAAATAGACTAATACAAATAGAAAAAAAAAGTCCAATATGGCAATGAGGAGATGAAGGCCTTAAAAAGCCAAATTGGCCAGATGTAAAAGGAAACATATAATTCCTTAAACTTTTGAATGGAGCAAATGGAAGCTAATGACTTCATTAGAATCAGTAAATTATAAAACAGAAAAAAAGAATGAGAAAATATAAGATAGTGTGAAATATCTCATTTGTAAAACCACTGATGGAGAAATTATTCCAAGGAGTTTAATTTTTAATATCTGTTTCAGGGAGTGTTCAGTGGATTTTTCCATTTCTATTTTACACTCTGCTTGTAGAATATCAGGGGAGTTTTCCTTGCTAATTTCTTTTTTTAAGGATGGCTTTTATTTACAAAGTGATTTTACTCTTCTTTTATAAAAGTTTTTAAAAATAGAAATATCTTCTCAGACATTTCTATTCTTCACTAAAAGCATCTAAAGTTAGCATCTAGATGATTTCTTTTTAGAGTCATAAAACCACACTGTTATTAATCAAAACTTCTAGTAAAGAAAGCTGTGCTCATGAAGATCACTTCATTTAGGCCAGAGGCTGAAGCAGCAAGATTTTCTTATTAATGCAGAACCTATGGAGTACGACCAACAAATTCTCACTACAGCAGGACACCTGGCACTCCATCACAGAAATCTTCTTTAACACCTTTGGTGATAACTCTGGTTACTGTGTGATATTGACTAGGGTCCTTGATTGGGTAGTAAATACAAATCGATTTTTCCACCTTCCTGGGCCCTCACATAGGCAAATTCCTCTAGCATGCCTACATTAGTAACATAGTCGAAAAAAATTCTTGTATTGAAAGTTGCCCTGCTGACAAATTTTATTGCTAGCTTCCAAAAATAGGTTTACTCCATGTGGACACTCTTGTTGCAGCAAAATTCTTACTTGACCCAATGCTGTATCATGTCTGTATCATGTGTGAAAGCTCTTAACTTAAAACAAGGTAACATTAAATGGAGATAATAAAGCATAATAACCTTATTAATACAGAGAAGAAATTTCAAATCTATCCCTTTTCTAATCTTGGATTGTACTTCAGGAAATTCCTTATGAGTTTTTCCCCCATCTTGAATGGGAAGTGCCACGTAGCACATAAGATCTAGTATTTTTCAGATTTCAATCTGTATTCCCCAAGAATAAAGTGACAAGTTGCTAACTGGATGAGTGCTCTCTGATGCTCCAGCGTTCCTTTTCCAGTAATCTGCTCTTGGGAATGTCATCCCTGAAGAGCGGCTCTGTGATACAGCCTGACTGTTGCCTTTTTACACTGCCTCTGGTAGATAATTATGTCAGTGAGAAAGATTCGTAGCCAAAGTCAGGTATCTGTTTTCCATGTTAAACATATTCTTGTAAATTCCTTGCCAAAAAAAATCTAGGAAATAGAGCAGCTCTCAGCTATCATGTGCCAATTTGAAGCTTTACAAGACATCAATTGAATTGACAAGTTCTGCTTTATTAACGGCAATGTGTCAGCTTCTTCCTATCCCTGAGCACTTTTCATCACCTGAACTCATGCTATTTTCTCTTCCTTTTGCAAGTTTCCTCTTTTTATGTATGTGGGCATTATGGTCAATTTCTACATCACCATACACATTTTATCCATCCTCAAGAAGAACCAATGGAACTTGACCAGCAATATTAGGACTTTGGGCTAAAGATGGCCGTGTGCTATTGGCATATTGATACGCTTTCCTAAAGAAAACCACCACTGTAGAGTATGCTATTCGATTTTTATGCTTTGTCTAAGTTTCAGTGTCAAAATTATTCATGTATCTGCGAAGGTCTTTCATCCTATGCAAAATACCATTAAGAATTCTTCTTCCTCTATCCGTCTGCCATTCACATCTCATGCCTATGACAGACAAAATTTTAAATAATCTCTCCCAAGGATCTATAATCTGGGATGATTTTTCAGTCAGGCCATCTATAACGTACTTCTGAGAGCTACATTTGCATGGGTACATGAGATCAGGTGTACATTGGACTCCTTCATTTGAAAGATTAGGACATGGAGGTCCCAAAGGCTTTGGTCCACGGTCACACACTGGTATAGCTCGATGATGATTTTCTGTCTGGGTAGATCTAATAACATATTTAACACAAAATTCAGCTGCTTTGTTCAAATACCTACATAATCGGCTGGCAAACAACCTAACCCCAGGGTTATTAAATATTAGAGCAAGGACATCACAAATCAATTATTTTCTAAATCAGTTGACAGGGGATTCTTGTTTATCAATATTTTCAGTTTCTAATAATGTTTCCCAAAGGTCAACTCCATGTTGGATAGCTGTTTCTAGGAAACGCCTCAAAAGCAGAAGTAACATATTTGCTCGTTCCAGTGTATTAAAACATTGTTCTGTGGCCTTTAGTAACATGTCATAGTGTGCTTCACGAGAAAGGATTTCAAACAGAGCCCTTAAAAATTGAGGTTGTTTATCTTGAGAATCATTCCTTAATGCAGAAATGATGATACATTTCTCTCCATACCACTGGTTGGTCTGGGAAATTCACAAACATTCACATACATGTCTTCTAGCTGAAGCCATCCACTCTGCATTCTGTTTAATGATATACATCTCATGCGGGATGTTGAAGTCAGCCAGGTAGAGCCTGTGTGGTGGTGAGCCAAGCCTTGGTCACCCATATGTCGTGATGCACCAGTTCCCAGGCTCGTTACATCAGGAACTCAGAGTCCACCCACTGCCTCTGCTGCTGCCTTCCGAGGGGGCCTGAGTTATGGAGACACCCCGCTCCCCTCTCAGCCTATCCAGCAGTCTCTCCCACTGACCTATAGCTCCTGTGGGTGGAGGTACCTTCGCAGCTGTTGGAGATTCCATCCCTTAAGCCTGCTCAGTTCTGTTCCTCTCTGTGCCGCTCTACCAGGGAAGGGCTGGGCTCTGCTCCCGTCTGGTGCATGATGGACCTTTGGGGTCGGTTTCTCAGGGCTCTCTGGAACGGAAATCTCCTTCACTCTGTTGCTGCGCAGCTTCCACTGATCCAGAATTTTTTGGGAGTTCTTTTTACAAGAAATACATGGGCTGTGTGTTCGCAGCTAGCCTATGTGAATCTTTCTACTCCAGCATCTTGGCTCCTCCCCCTCATAAAGGATTTTGAAAATCAATTGGGAGGTGGAGAAAATATTGGGAAGATAAATGATGACAAAGCAAGAAAATCATGAAAAGTAAGTCGACAGCTTGCTGAAGGATATACAACAAAATGCTTAAGAAAATAACATCCTTAAAAATAGACTGACTCAATTGACAAAAGAGATCCAAAAACACAATAAGAGAACAATGTTTTAAAAAACAGAATTAGACAAATAGAAAAGGAGATTCAAAAGCTCACTGAAGAAAACAGTTGTTTAACTATTATAATGAAGCAGATGGAAGCTAATGCCTTTATGAGAAACCAAGAAATTAAAAAAAAGGCAAAAGAATGAAAAAATAGAAGGCAATGTGAAACATCTCATTGGAAAAAACTGACCGAGAAAATAGATTCAGCAGAGACAACTTAAAAATTCATAGCCTAGACATCATCTTTCATGAAATAATCAAGGAAAATTGCTCTGATATTATGGAACCAGAGGGCAAAATAAATATTGAAAGAATTCACCCATCACCTCCTGAAAGAAATCCGAAAAGAGAAACTCCTAGGAATATTGTAGCCACAATCCAGAGTTCCCTGGTCAAGGAGAAAATATTTCAAGCAGCTAAACAGAAACAGTTCTAGTACTGTGGAAATACAATCAGAATAACACAAGAACTAGCAGTTTCTACATTACGGGATAGAAGGATTTGAAATAAGATGTTCCAGAAGTCAAAGCAATTAGAATTAAGACTAAGAAACACCTACACACAAAAGTGAGTATAATACATCGGGGAGAAAAATGATCATTCCATGAAATAGAGGACTTTCAAACAGTCTTGATGAAAAGACCAGAGCTGAATAGAAAATTAGATTCTCAAACACAAGCATCAAGAGAAGCATGAAAAGGTAAGTAGGAAAGAGAAATCTTAAGGGACTTACTAAAGTTGAACTATTGACATTCCTACGTAGAAAGATAATATTTGTAATACTTCAAACTTTTCTCAGAATTTTAGTATTTGGAGGGATTATACACACACAGAGACGCACACACATACACATACACATATATCTATATCTATCTATATAGATTCAACTATATACATATATTTATTCAATATATATATATATATATATATATATATGTATGTATGTATATATGAACAGAGAGCACATAATGAGTTGAATAGGAAAGGATGGTATCTAAAAAGATAAAATTAAGGGGTGAGAGAGAAATATATTGGGAGGGGAAAGAGAGTAATGGAATGGGCCAAATTATCTCTTACAAAAGAGGAAAGAAAAAGCTTTATCATTGGTGGAGAAAAGTTAGAAGGTGAGAGGGAAAAAGTGAAGCTTACTTTAATCACATTTGGCTTGAGGACGGAAAAACATACATACTAAATTTGGTATCAAAGTCTATCTTACACCACAAGAAAGTAGGGGAAGAGGGGTTAAGTTGGATTGGGGGATGATAGATGGGAGGGCAAATAGGAGGAGGGAGTAATTAAAAGTAAAAACTTTTGGGGAGAGACAAAGTCAAAAGAGACAATAGAATAAATGGAGGGGTAGCATAGGATGGAAGGAAATACAGTTAATCTTACATAACACCACCATTATGGAAGTCTTTTGCAAAACAACACATACATAGCTTCTACTGAATTACTTGCCTTCTTTGAAAGAATGGGTGGGAAGGGAGGAAGAGAGAGAAGCTGGAACTCAAAGTTTTAGGAGTGAATGTTGAGAAATGTTTTTGCTTACAACTGAGAAATAAAAAAATGAAGGTAATGTGGTACAGAAATTTATCTTGCCCTACAATGAAAGAGAGAAGATGGGAATAAGGGAATGGTGGGGTGTGATAGAAGGGATCGCATACTGGGGGAAGTGGTAATTAGAATGCATAGTGTTCTGGGGTGGGGAGCAGAGAGAGATGGGGAGATAACTTGGAACTCAAAATTTTGTGAAAATGAATGTGGAAGACTAAAAATAAATAAACATAAAAAATTAATTGAACTATCATAAATGATGATTTTCAGTATATCAGTGGTGAAATAGATTGCATTCAGAGTTTTCTATATCCCTCATCCATATATCTCTATCTGCTAAGTTCTCACTTCTGGAAATATGATCTCTTTGAACAGTCTTCTTGTAGTAGACAATAAAGATCTTATGCTTGCAAATACATACAGACACAGGCACACATACATACATGCTTTAAAAAGAGTAGAAAGAATGTGAGCTAGATATGAGAAAAACACAGGTTTCTCTATTTTGCAAGTATTTAAAAAAACTGATTTGGGAGCTCAGGATTTATTGGTTAATGACGGATGTTTTAATTTAGTTAATCTAATTAATGAGTCATAATTTTAATCTAAAATTTAAATTAAACATTTAATCTGATTTAGAAGGAAATATAAACCCATTAGTCGCCTTAGAACTAGGGACAAAAACCATTAATAAAATGAGATAGTAGAAGGAAGGAAGGGACTACTCATAGGTAATACTGACAAAACGCCCAGTTGTGCTCATCAATTACGTTCACAGTATTCATATGATCCACCAGATTTGTAACCCTGTTAAAAAAAGTAAATTATCTTGGCCTGACTTATCCTTGATAGAGCTGTGCTGGATCTTTATAATCGTTCCTTCCTTTTCTAGATAGTCCTTTAGGATTACATGCATTAATACAAACATATACATATATACATACAACCACAAAGATACAGACACATATATCTATATGTACAGATTTGTATTTATCTACCTATCTATGTATACATACATACACATATTCATCAAGAGAACTGAGGAACTGGTGGCTCCTTTGTAACTATTAAGTTATGATGGGGATAGATCCCATTAGCACTCCAGGAGTCATATTGTACAGGGAATTGGGATTGGGAAGGGAATTGGATTCTATGGCATCTACACAATAAGTATTTGCTTAGCACCTTCTCTTCACATCACACATTTTATATTCTCTTCCACGTTTTTGTAAATGTTTATCAACCCACTCTCTGAAAAATATAATATGTTTGAAATTAAATGTGCACTATTGCCATGCTCTCCATCACTTTCTTAGGTCTAAACAAACAATGAAACACAGCAATCCCGGAGCTTTGATGTGCAGCTTCTGCTGATTTCTGAGGTATTAGTGTTCACACTAAAGAGTTAACAATGGGAATGGGTTCCACCACAACCTGAGCCATCTTTGCTCAGAAACAAGTCTCCACACGCTTCTCTTCCCTTTAGGGGCCTTGTAATGCTACATTCTGTTCAGGTGGCTTTGCTGACTACTCTGCTTTCCCAAGATTTCTGCTCTTCTGAGGTTATACACTAACTACAGTAAATACCACTTGCTTAAAACAGTGTAGTTTTTCCTTCTCAAAGAAGCATTGTCTTCCTTGAAGGTACAAAGCCCTCCATACGTGTGTGTATGTGTGTGTGTGTGTGTGTGTGTGTGTGTGTGTGTGTGTGTGTGTGTAGGATTTATATATGTTTATGTAATTCATATATATATATATATATAATATCAATTTATGCAATAAACTTATAGTTATATGTTATATATTTATACGTAGCATTTATATAGTTCTTTTGGGTTCGAAAACTGCAGTGCACTTATTATCTCACTTTTATTCTCACAACAGCAACCTTCAAGGTTTCTTGCCATTTTTCTCTCCTGCCATGAAAATTATCCCAATGGAATCAAGTGTAACTGGACTGCAAAAACATTACTGAATCCCTGTTTAACCACTACGCCAATGACTACCCAGATAGAGTTGTTTATTTTTAGCCACCCAGTAATAATATTACCAAGTACAACCAGAAAGGACAGTATCAAAGCAATTCTCTCAGATGCATTGTAAGCACTTTGCTTTAGGGAAATTGCATCAAAACAAGGAAGAATAAATCCCCAGAAATATGGCATGGTCCTGTTGAAGTAGTATGTTAGGGAGGAAATAGTTCTAGAACCCGGGGAAGAAGGGTAGAAACGGCTGTTAACTTTAAAGTACTATATAAGCATACGCCAATGCCGCTGCTGCTAAGCAGCAGAGCAGTGAACCATGGAATTGTGTGGAGAAGGACAACTTTGGCATTCGGTTCAGCTGTCATATTACAATAATTAGAACTCCCAGTTATTTGGGTAGAAGTTTCTAATTTGCACTGGTGGAAGAAGTTTCCACACGAGAAGAACCACACAATTATGAAATAATAGGTATGGACAATGCCATTATCATGGCTTGTCAACCAGAAGATTTTGGTTTTGATCTTTGATGCCTTACTAGATGCTATGGTAAAACTCTTCACCTGACTGAGCTATTTTCCTATATGCAAAATGAAGAAATGGGATCAGATAGTCTCCGAGGGCTTGTTTTTGTACAAATGTTTTTTTATTTTTCTTATCTGACTGGGACTTTGACGTGTGATATTAAGACATCCCTTCACCTTGGTCACTCGGATTTTAGGTGTAGATCAGTATCAATCAAATAGTTTTGGCAAATACTCCAAACGGATGAATTGAGGTGTCTACTCTATCCAATCTGCCCCATGAAAACCCAGATTGAGGAGGTAAAAGGGAAATAATGAAGACTAGATGATATATCATGGATGGGGAAAGGTCCATTTGCTGAAAAGAATGTTGGAAAATGGATTCACTGAATGAAGTAATTAAGTCAGGAAAATGTACCACACCTTGCCCAATATATACATGCATGTGGGCACACGCAAATACATACACAAAAACACGCATAGAGAAGGCACACTCACAGCGCAATATCCTCCCCAATTCTTCAGCTTTGGAAGAAATAAGCCTTGCTGATATTACCTTGCTTTTCCTCAGGTCTGCCCTTCGCTTTCAAGAAAAGGAATCAATCATTAGAATTCTGGAGTTTTCTCTTTCTTAGAGTGGAGTAATTGTTCCTAGCCATGGAATGCTCAACACCTGGGGACAAAGCTGGCTAGTAATGTACAAAATGGCTGTCTTTTAAAGCATAAAGCTGGGGATTAGAAATCCAATGGGAGAAACGGAGTGTCTGGAATCTGTGTCAGAGGTAGTATGGCTCAGAAGATGACACACTGCTTGACTCCATCATCACCCTAAGATATGGTCACACTCTGGCATTGCTTCCTCTTTTTGTACATATTCCCTTCTTATTCCTCCCCCATTCTTCCACACACAGATGGAGACCTGCCTTTAGCCTCCTGCTTCTCTTCCTTTTCACAACCCTTACACATGCGATGTCTTAAAATCAAATGAATCCCCCAAGCAATAGTAGACTCCTTATGTAGGAAGGGATTACCTAAGGTGACTTCCTTCCCAAATTGTAGCAGGTCTATGCTGACCTTGTGCATGTTGAGAGAAATTGCTTTGTTGCCATGATCCTCAGAAAAAGATGTTCCATACACTCTTTTAGTTACTTCTCCTTATCTAGGATAAGTCCTTTGTCTGATTTATACCTCAGGAAAGGCAGTATCATGATATGACGGAGAGAGTTGATTTGAAATAAATGTAAACCATAAAAACCTGCATTTTAATCACACCTCCAAGACTTACTACATCTCTCTGAACCCGAGTTCTCTCATCTTTATGTTGGATAGAAATGTTTCGACTTTCTATATCAAAGGAATCTTGAGAAAGAAGTGTAATGAATAAGGAAAAAGCACTATATAAATGTGATCTGTTTTTAGTATTTAGCTATTCAATTATTCTATACCATTTAGACCTCAATGGAAATTGACAATGTCTGTGTACAGATCCTTTTCACACTCGCTTGCCATAGGACACGGAGCAATGGACTTTGAGTGAAAATAGTCTGACTTAATTTTATCTCAGAGAGTTACCAGTCATCAGAACTTGGGAAAGTAAATTTATGTTATTTACCCTCAGTATCCTTATGTGTCAAATGAACAAGTTGTAATTGATGATTTCAAACTGTCCTTCTTACTCTATATAGGAAATTTCAGTGATCGCAGTCTATGATCCCAGCTTTGATGCCCCTCTCACCTTTACAATTGATGATGATCAACAGATGTACTAGCTGCTCTTGCTCAGCTTGTCCTCATGCAAATCTAGAAGGCAGCTGCTGCAGAAAAAGGAAGCTCAGAAATCCTATATATGATCTCTGATACTGTCAAATGTGGGTATGTCACTTTCTGTAGTGATTGTGATGTTCAAATCCTCAGAGACCACTTCTATTGCCATTTCCCATCTCTGTCCCAAACAACTCCCCTGAGCTCTTTTATTTGTACATATCTGGCCTTAGACATACAAAGATGGCGTTGTCCATGCATTATCTCCCTGGAGATGATTTTTGGTTTGTATATTCACCAAGAACTGATCGAAAGGGAATACACTAACACTGAATCGCTGAACAAGAAATTGATAAAAACAATTTCTTAATTGCCTATGACTATTTAGAAGTCATCTAACTCAATATTTCATTTTAAAATCATAAGAGTAATTTTCAGAAAGAAGGGACTTGCTTAACTTGGCACTGAAGGTCTGTGGTAGAATGAGGAGGGCCACTTACGTATTTGTCAATAAAGACAATTTTTGAATTGTAGAATTGGAAGCTAAGATGTGCTGGGGCCAGCTTAAAGTGAATCATAAGAGCTGATTTTTAAATTTTAAATGAGAACACCTACGTCATGGAAACAGATAAATTGCTCCAAATGAGGGCATGATTTATTGTTTTCTTCATTGTCCAGATATAATTTGATCAAAAGCTTAATAATACAGATGTAAATGGCAATTGTGACATACATTCTTTTGGAGAGTTCGTTGTTATACAGTTATTATCACAGTCCTAACTGGAAGGCTCTTTTCTTTTCATTTCAGGAGAGACAGCTTGAGCCAATGACATGAGCACCAGAACTCATGATGGGAGGCTTGAATCCTGGCTGTGATAGAAATTGCCCAGTGAATTAAATTCCATCCATTCTGAGGGCACTCAACAGTCCAATGTTCATATTGACATTGCTTTTCAATTGCTAACTATTAGAAGTACAGGGAGAAGAAATGCGGATGCCCTTCCTTTTACTGGCTATTTGTTTTACGGTTCCTCAAAATCTCTTGGGGTACAAAGGTTCCTAGGATCTGCTGGATGACTCACTAGAATTTCCTTATGTTGCCATTTGAAGGTCCAGGGAGATCAAAGTGATCATGGACAGTGTCAGAACCAGAACAGCTAAAAAGACAGCACACAATACCTTGGCCCCCACTCCAAGTATTCCTCAGCATTCTCTGCTCAGACATACACTGACTCTTCTACCTCCCCATTTCCCACATCCTTCTTCACAAAGACGCACATATATATGCTCACGAACTTACATATACAAACATACCCTTTGGAGGTTAGACCACGAAAATCTACATCTTCATCCTTTCCTTCATCATCTCCAATAAAGTATAATCCTCTTCTCACCTTACTTGAAGACTTGTAATATTTTTTTATTTTAAATTTTTTGTTTTATTTATTTATAAATGTTCTACAATCACTTCCTTAAAATTAAGATTTTAT
>CM053771.1:11426704-11436809 GCA_028658325.1 Potorous gilbertii | reverse complement strand
CAATTAATTTTTGAACTTCCTTTTCCATTTTTCAATTTTTCTTTTCAAAGAGATGTTCTTATCAGTGAATTCTTTCTTAATAATTTTAAGATCATTGGCCAGCTTATCTTCTATTTCCTTCTTCAGCTGTTCCAGGAAAGCTGTTTGTGCTTGCGAGCAGTTCATAGTCCCTTCTGAAGATTCACTGCACTGGAAGTGCAGTGTCAGCTCCGACCTCTTTGGTTTTTGTGTTTTGGTCCTTATCCCCATAGAAAGATTCTATGTTTCTGTTGGCCCTCTGCTTTTTCTTCTTCACGTTGATTGAGTGTTGTGGCTTCTGGTTCTTTCAGTCCAAAACTAGAGAACTTTTTGCTGAGCTGATGTGTGAAAAAGCTTAAAGTAGGTTTTTGTTTGTCCTTTCCCCAATCAGCCCTGGGTTTACCTTGTTAAGTATGGGGGAGGAGTGATCTGATCACAAGAGATCTCCTCAGCTGACCTGAGGCAAAGGCAAGCTCAAGGGCTGGTAATCCCAGGTGCCCTATTTTTTTTCTGATTCCTCTGGATAACTGAGGCACGCCTAGATGCTAATGCGTGTTCCCACCCCTACTGGGGCCCCTCTCCTGGCGCTGAGGCTTGCCTGGGTCCTAGTGCAAGTGATCCCTGCCCTGGGTCCTCTGTCCTACTGGTTTTCCTCTGCCACTGCTGGAGGAATGCCCCATTTCTATTTTCCTCTTCTCAGGTTTTATGAGACTATTGACCTCCTTCTGCTGTTTCTGCTGATCTGGTACTTTTTGGGGAAATATTTTATGGTTCTTTCATGGTCGTCAAGGGGGGAGCAGAGAGCATTTACTGATCACTCCACCATCCCGGCTCCCGGAAGTCTAAGTAGGTGACTTACCGGAGTTTGATCTTCGGGCTGAAGGTCTCAGGAGCTGCTATGCTGATATCTGGTGCTCCGTGGCTCTCACTGACTCGTTCAGCTTGTCTCCCGCCCTTGGTGCCGCTCCCCTGGTTCCGCCCACCGCTCTGGTTTATCGGGTCCCCTCTGATCCACTGCGCTTCCCGGGCTGCACTGTGTGCTGTGAGCTCACCCCCACGGAACAGACCCCTCCCGTGGATCCTCCAGTCCAACCTGGGCCCCTAATCTGTCATCTTCTTTCTCCCACTGGATTCTGCACCTCCAAAATTTGGTCAGATTCTCCTTTCAGAGGTACCTGAAAGAGTTTGTCCGAGAGCTTAGGTGAGTCGTTGCTCTCACTCCGCCATCTTGGCTCCCCCGAACGATTTCTTTAGAGAAGTAGTGGACGTATGCGAAAAGGGGATGAAATTACAGGATATTTGTTCCCTTGGATGCCAATTCATATGAGACAAGTGTAGAACTGGGTGCAACAACTCACTTATGTTTGGTTGCCTAATGCCTCTGAATGGATGAAAATTGAAGTGATAACATCAGTAGAAGTGTGACCAACTGTGGTGAATATTAGATGAGGTAAGTCTACTTAGAAGGACAGAGAGAATAGGAGACCAGGTCAGCAGACTTCATCTCCTGTGCCTGGATAGGGGAAATGTATTGCTGTGCATATCTCCAATTCACTTGTAATTTCTTCTGTCATTCAATGGTAAAATGTGTCGAGGGCAGTGGTAGGAGAAAATATTCTAGTCTCTATCTCCACTGCTAGAAAAAAAACAAGTATTATTTTTGGAATTATGTCCTTTAACATTGTGAAATTTTTCCTATAAGCTGTTCATACCTATGAGTAAAGATGAGATGACGATGGCTAAAAGATTATTTTATGGATATTCACTCAGGTCCACTGCTCACATGTTGATCAGAAAAAAAATAAAAAGATATTCTCAATATTTCTCTTAAGAACATTGGAACTGATTGTGTGACATAGGAAATTATGGTACAGTATGGCTCAATATGGCAAACCGTCATCAGAGAAGGGGCTCTTCTCTATGAACAGCTCATAATTTACATTCTCAAAAGAAACATGAAACAGGAATTTTGAAAACCCACTCCAAATGTTCATAGAGAATATTTGTACTCACCTTTTAGTAGAGAAGTCTGAGCTTGTATTGGTCTGATCAACCACAGTTGGATAAACTGTAATTTGACTATAACATAGTGATTTTATGTGCCCATCTTTGAGAACTAAAGACAAACAATCAATCAACCCATATTTTTAAAAAAGATGTCCTTTTAAATTTCTGACGTTTTCTTATAAACGGTTCACAAGCTATTATTAAAGATTAGATGACCATGGAAAATAATTATAATGGATAGATCACCTATTTCCAATGATGACTTCTAGGCTATGTCAGACTGACTGTACTGATTTATTCACTCATGTACAATTAATACATTATAGAAAAAGAAAGCCAAAGTGGGATCTATGTTCAGATTGCTTTCCTTCTATAAGCACTGAATTCTTTAATACATGGAATTTTGACGTGCAGATGTTTCATTTATCAGTGCAGGTCTTCATCGCCCAGAAAAATTTTGGAGAGTTTCCTTGAATTAGCCCTGGGTCACAGAGCCAGAACATGGGAAGGGCCATGCTGCCTGTCAAAGTCTTATGCAGTAATAATAAAAATGTCATACTTTCTTCTAGCTTTTGTAAATTTTGATTACTGAATCGTTACAAAATGATGGGGTAATTGATTTTTCCTTGGCTTCCTAGGTACTAGCTGGGTAGAAGAAATTGAAAATGTTTAACCTTGCAACCACTGTGACAGAATTTCTCCTCTTCGAGTTTTCTGACAGAAGTGAGGTACAGATTCTATATTCTTTGCTCCTCTTTCTCATATACTCAGAAGCCTAAATGGGGAATCTCCACATTGTCATTATCACCACGTTTGACAGGGGATTTCAAACCCTCATGTACTTTTTCCTTAGAAATCTGTCCATTTTAGATACCTGCTTCATATCAATAACTGCTCCCCAGGCCTCCATTAATTCCCTAGTGAACAACAGAGGTATCTCATTCACTGGACATTCAGTTCAGATATTCTTGTTGCTGTTCATAGCATATGTTCATATGACTTTGCTCGTTGTTATGGCCCATGATCATTATGTTGCCATTTGCCACCCACTTGTCAATCCAGTGACCGTGAGTCCCCATGTCTGTGTTCAGATGACCTTAACCTTCTTGTTCAGTGGACTTTTGTATGCAGATTTCCATACAGGTTACACACTTCAATTGTCTTTCTGTCATTCCAATGTGATCTATCAGTTTTTCTGGGATATCCCCACTTTACTCACAATCTCTTGCTCAGAGACATTAAACAATGTGTTATTCTTATTTGTCTGCTCTGGTGGTTTTTGTTCGCTGCTTTGCCTTCATCTTTTCATCTTATATTAGCATATTTTCCACTGTGCTCAAATTTCCAGTGAAAGAAGAACGAAGAAAAGCCTTCCCTACTTATGTCCCCACATCATTGTAGATTCTTTGTTCCTTGTTTCAGTCTCTTATGTGTACTTAAAACGACCTTCAGATTATGGGTCCATTAAAAATATAGTCATATGAATAATCTATTCCTTAATACCTCTTTTTGTGAACCCTATTATATATAGTCTAGGAAAAAGCAAACGAAAGAGGCTATAAGAATAGTAACGAAGGGAAATATGTTTTGTTTTTAAGGAATGAAAGGTAAACTGTACTCATTTCTTAACGTTGAACCTAATTTATCCGTGAATGGAAAAGGTCATATATACATATATACATGCATACATACATATTAATTACGCGGTTAACTATTTTGACTGTTACAGATAAGTCACTGGCATAAATGAATTAAAACATAGATTGAATTGGCTTCGATGGTATCAATATCAGTAACTTCTTTTACCGTTAATAATTATATTCAAGAATTCAATGTGTTGTAATTCCCTTAACTCTTCCGTGAACTTTGGCAGAACTACTTATGACAGATAAATTAGGATTGTATACCACATATGGTTCAAATAATCCTTTTTCCCATTCAAATTCAGAGAGACAATTCTGATCCTTTATAGTATCACAAAATTCATCTCCACCTAAGGGTTCCAGGGTACCTCTGGAAGTTAATAGCACTTATTTCTTTTTGTTTTTAAATCTAGCATGAATTTTTTGCATAAGATTGTGATGGAATACTACTATGCTCTAAGAAATGATAAACTCAATAATTTAAGGTAAATATGGAAACACTTTCACATACATCTTTGTGTGTCTAATGGTATCCATCTCTAGTGTAAGTAGGAGAGGGAAAAGGAAAAAATAAATTTACATGACAATTTTCTTGTATATTTAGACTAATGACAGGTTGTACAAAAATAGGTTTGCGTTTTCAGGTGTAGTCCTCATTTTCGTTTTCCTCATTTCTACAAATGCTTGATATTTTCCCATGAATTAAAAATTAATTAATTAAAGAAAAACTAAGGTGCTGAATGTATTATGCTTTTGGTTCTCAGCAAGCAACATGACATAGTGATCCATATTTGGATGCACTCTCCACATTTTTCTTTGTATAGGGATGTTGTCTTTTTTTAACCTTTTCTTCATTCACATGTCCATTTACCTAGTTCACACTATGACCCAAATTTCTGACTTAGTTTAATACGTTCTTAATTGGTTTTCAGGATGTAGGGCTTCCCTCCTCAAGAATCTGTCCTCCATTCATCACACAGTTGTCAAATCATCATACTTAAGGAAAATGTCTTGTCATGCCATTCTCTTACTCAGAATATGTGAATAGCACTGTGTTGCTCTGGGATTAAATGAAATCTACAATAAGTAGAAATTAACATCGTTCCCAGTGCAGGCCCCACCTGACATTCAGGACTAGAAGCAAAACCGCAATTAGGAGAACATCAAAACAGTGAGAAGTGCAATAAAGTGAACACAATTTTAAAAGAAGTAAGAATAAATAGGACAGTTGTTACAATAATAAGGATGCATTATTTGGTAAAAATTGTTAAGAAAACTGTGAAACTGTATGATCAAAAAATGGGTATTTGCCGAAATTATGTATTAGTTACGAAGATAATGTCAAAATAGATAGAAGACCTTAAAATGAAGATTGATATTCCAAGAAATCTGAAGAATGTGAAATATATTACTTATTAGAGTAACGGATAGGGAAACAATTTATGGAAGAGCAGAATGCGGTATAAAACAGACAACTTTGATAATATTACCTTAAAAAGTTTGCGTATACGACACACAAATGTAGTCAACTTTGGAAGGAAAACAGAAAACTGGGGAAAACTTTTATAGTCAGTTTCTCAGATAAAGGTCATATATCAAATATATAAAGAATACTGTCAAATCAATAAGAATACAAATCTTGCCCCAACTGGTAAATGGCCAAATGAGATAGACAGGTAGTTTTTCAATAAATATATAATACATACATTAGTGTGAAAATGCTGTCAATGACTTTTGATTATTAAATGGCAATTGAAACTATCTCGACATATCATTTTTAAAATAAATTTATTTATTTAACTTTTTACATTCATTTTCACAAAATTTTGGGTTCCAAATTTTCTCCCCATTTTTCCCCTCCCCCACCTCAATACAGCAAGCGTTCTAATTTCTCCTATCACCAATCAGCCTTCTCTTCTATCATCCCTCTCTTCGCTTGTCCCCATCTTCCCTTTTGCCCTGTAGGGCCAGATAAATTTATATTCTTTATATTGCCTTTATTTCTTGTTTCCTAGTAGCAAGAGCTGTGCTCAACAGTTGTTACTAAAACTTTGAATTCCAACTTCTCCATACCCCTCCCTCCCCACCCATTTCCTTTGGGAAGGCAAGCAATTCAATACAGGCTATATCTGTGTAGTTTTGCAAATGACTTCGATACTATTCTTGTTGTGTAAGATTAACTATATTTTCCTCCCTCCGATCCTGCCCCACATTGCTTCTATGCTTTCGATCCTGTCACTCCCTGTTGATTTCAAATTGCTCCCTCCTTCTATTGCCCTCCCTTCCATCATCCCCTCCACCCTGATTATCTCCTTCTCCCCATCTTTCCTGTATTGTAAGATAGGTTTTCATATCAAAATGAGTGTGCATTTTATTCCTTTCTTTACTCGGATGTGATGAGAGGAAACTTCTTGTTTTTCTCTCAGCTCGCCTCTTTTCCCTCCACTAAAAAGTCTCCTGCCTGCCTCTTCTATGAGAGATAATTTGCCCCATTCAATTTCTCCCTCTCTCCTCTCAATACATTTCTCTCTCACTGTTTACCTTAACTTTTAAGATATGATCCCATCCTATTCAATTCACTATCTGCTCTGTCTCTGTCATTGAAAGACCATTTTTTACCCTGAAATATTATACTCAGTATTGCTGGGTGGATGATTCTTGGTTTTAGTCCTAGTTCCTTTGACTTCTGGAAAATCTTATTCTGCGCCCTTCGATCCCTTAATGTAGAAGCTACTAGATCTTGTCTTATCCTGATTGTATTTCCATAACACTGGAATTGTTTCTTTCTAGCTGCTTGCAATATTTTCTCCTTGACCTGGGAATTATGGAATTTGGCCACAATATTCCTAGGAGTTTCTATTTTTGGATCTCTTTCAGGCGGTGATTGGTGGATTCTTTCAATATTTATTTTGCCCTCTGCTTCTAGAATATCAGTTTTCCTTAATAATTTGATTGAAGATGATGTGTAGGCTTTTTTTTTTGATCATGGCTTTCAGGTAGTCCCATAATTTTTAAATTGTCTCTCCTGGATCTATTTTCCAGATCAGTTGTTTTTCCAATGAGATATTTCACATTATCTTCCATTTATTCTTTCTTTTGTTTTTGTTTTGTGATTTCTTGGTTTCTCAAAATGTCGTTAGCCTCCATCTGTTCCATTCTAATTTTGAGAGAACTATTTTCTTCAGTGAGCTTTTCCACGTCTTTTTCCACTTGGCTAATTCTGCTTTTGAAAGCATTCTTCTCCTCATTGGTTTCTTGAATCTCTTTTGCCCATTGAGTTAGCCTATTTGTCAAGGTGTTATTTTCTTCAGCATTTTTTTGGGTCTCCTTTAGCAAGGCATTGACCCGTTTTTCATACTTTTCTTGAATCTCATTTCTCTTCCTGGTTTTTCCTCCACCTCTCTAACTTTATTTTCAAAGTCTTTTTTGAGCTATTCCATGGCCTGAGCCCATTTAATATTTGTTTCAGATGTTTGGGATACAGAAGCCTTGACTTCTATGTCTTTCCCTCATGGTAAATATTGTTCTTCTTCATCAGAAATGAAAGGAGGAAATATCTGTCACCAAGAAAGTAACCTTCTATGGTCTTATTTTTTCCCTTTTCTGGGCATTTTCCCAGCCAGTTACTTGACTTCTGAGATTCCTTTCCACACCCACCTGAACTCCAGATCCGCCCAGCTAGTGCTTGGGGTCTGAGATTCAAATGCTGCTCCCCAGCCTCAGGGCTTTCAGCACGGTCAGAGTTGCTATTCAGTGTGAAGTTAAGTTCAGCTGCTCAGGTGGGGGCAGGGCTACCTCACGGGCTCAGTTCCCTCAGGGGATTTGTGGGGAGGCCTTCAGCAATGGATCCGAGCTCCTGCCTGCTTTGGGATCCCCTGTCCCCTGCTGCCCCTGCTGCTGCCTTCTGAGGGGGGCTGAATTATAGGGACACCCCGCTCCCCTCTTGACGATCAAGACAGGCTCTCTCACTAACAATTGGTGTCTGTGGTTGGGTGGACCTGTGTAGCCGCTGGAGATCTGTCCCTGAAGCCTTGCTTCGATCTGCTCCTCCTGGTGCCACGTGGCCAAGGCAGAGCTGGGCTCTGCTCTGGGTCTGGTGCATGATTGGATGGACCTTCGGTGTTGGTTTTTCAGGGGTCTCTGGAACAGAAATCTCCTCCACTCTGTTGTGCAGCTTCTGCTGCTTCAGAATTAGTTGAGAGTTCTTTTTACAGGTATTTTTTGGGCTGTGGCTTCGGATCTAGCATATATGAATCCTTCTTCTCTGCCATCTTGATTGTGCCCCTGTTGACATATCATTTTACACGTATCAGATAGGTGGACATGATTGAAGAAAAATTAGAAATATTGGAGAGGATCTGGAAAAATTGAGACACTCTTTCACTGCTAATGGCATTGTGAATTGATCCAGTCTTTTGGAAAGCAATCTAGAATTATGCCCAAAGAGTTGTCCATCTGCCTATAACCAGCAATGCAACTAGTAAGTCAATTTCCAAAGATGATTAGGGAAAAAAAAGAAAAAGAACCTATACATATTAAAATATTTATAGCAGCTTTCTTTCTGATGACAACGGATTGGAATTTTGGGAGGACTGTCAAATCTGAAATGACTGACCAGGATGTGGTATAGGATTGTTATGGGAATGTTACCCTACTGTTAGAAATGATGAGTAATTATTTTTTAGGGAAACAAATATTAATAGACTTGCATGAAACGATGAAGTATAAAATGAGCAGGATCAAGAAAATAGTGTATGCAGTGTGATACGTGGCAAGACCATCCTTATGGTAAGTTAATAGGTGACAGTGACAGTGTCAAGAGTCTAGAGGGTTCAATGGTTTTTCCTGAAATGCCGCACCAATTTTGGAAATATATCTGGTTCTCAAATTTTATATTCTCAAGATTAATATGATGTTTATAATCTTTAGGATTTGAAGAAATTTTCTAAATTTCATAATATATCCTTCTAGTGATAAGTTACTATATTCTTTTTGCTAAAATCTTACTTAATTTTTTCACTTATATTCTTTAGAGAAACTAGTCGATAATTTTCTTTCTCTGTTTTGTCTCTTCCTACTTTAGGTATCAAAACCATATATGTATCATCAAAAGAATTTAGGAGGATTATTCTACAATTTTCCCTAATAGTCTATATAGTATTGGAAGTTACAGTTCTTTAAATGATTCATAGAATTCACTTGTGAATCGGTCCGACCCTGGCGATTTTTTTTTTACCTGGGGAGTTAATTGATGGCTTGCTTAATTTCGTTTTCTGAGATGGGGTGGCTAAAGTACTCAAATTCCTCTTCTATCAATCTGGGCAATTTATATTTTTAAAAATACTCATCTATCTCCTTTATATTGTCGAATTTATGAGCATAATGTTGGTAAAGTAATTTCTAATAAATGTTTTAATTTTCTCTTCATTAGAGGTAAGTTCACCCCTTTCATTTTTTTGATATTGGTAATTTGATTTTTTTTTAATCAAATTTGCGCCATGTTTATCAATTTTATTTTTTTCCATAAAAACAACTGTTAATTTTATTTATTACTTCAATAGTTTTCTTAATTTCAATTTTATTAATCTCTACTTTCGTTTTCACTATTTCTAATTTGGTATTTGCTTGGGATTTTCAATTTGCTCTTTCTCAAGATTTTTTCAGCTGCATGCACAATTTATTGATCTCCTCTTTCTTTCGTTTATTCATGTAAGCATTGAAAGATATAAATCTTCCCATAAGAGTAAGTAGGTTGTCTCATTATTATCATTCTCTTGAATGAAGCTGATTGTTTCTATGATTTTTTATTCAACAGTCTCCTTTTTTAGGATTAGATCGCTTAGTTTCCAATCAATTTTTATTTTATTTTTCAATGGTCTTTTCTTACACAAAGTTTTTATGGCATTATGATCTCACAAGGATGAATTGACTATCTCTGCCTTTCGGCACTGGATTGTGAAGTTTTTTTGCCCCATTGTATGGTCAGTTTTTATGTATGTGCCATGTCCTTTTGAGAAAACTCAGTTAGTTCCCTGTTGCCTCTAAGATTAAATGCAAGTTACAATATGTAAATATTAATGGGTTTCGTGGTTCAGCTTCCACCTGCCATTCAGAAATAGATGAGAAAAATCGAAATGGTCAAAAGATCAACAAACCAATTAAAAGTTTAAAAAGAAGGAAGAATAAATGTTAGAATAGTAAGTGTTGGCTTGAGAGAAAAAATATAAAGAAACAATAGAGTGTTCTGGATAAAAGTTAGAATTTTCTTAAACATAATGACTGATCTGAAACACCAGAATCAAATATAGAAGAAAAAACTACTTCAAAATCAAAGAAAAAAGATATAAGAAAGAATAACTGAATGCGTTAACAAGAGAACATTTGTTAAGCATTTACAATAAGTCAGACACTAAGCCAAACCCAGGAAATATGAAGAG
>CM053771.1:11401530-11419463 GCA_028658325.1 Potorous gilbertii | reverse complement strand
GCAGTATTGATTGTAATCCCAAGAGTTTAGGATCCCTTCTTGGGTAAGAACCAAAGTGTAGACCAAGAAAGCAGGGACCACACCTCTCTTCAGATCACACCTTCTTGGAAGCACTGAAAACTTCCAAATGTCCAGAACTAGCTCTGAAAACAGCAGCTCAAAAAAGTCTGAAGCTTGAGACAGAGCCCCTCACTCCCTACTCCTGGGGACAGAGCCCAACATTAACATAAAGTTCCAACTCAAGAAACAGGGTGGAAAAATGAGTAAAAAAAAAAAAAAAAGATGTGATCATAAAAAGCTACTATAGTGACAAATGAAGTGTCACCAAATGAAGGCTATAAAGTCAAAATAGCTACAAGCAGTCTCAAATGAAAAAAAAAGTAAATTGGATAAAAGTCCAACAAAAAATGATAGAAGAGCTAAAAAATGATTTTCACAATCAAATAAGAATGGTAGAGGAAAAATAAGATAAAGAAATGATAGCAAAGGAGGACAATTATGAAAAAGACAATTAACAATGTGCTAAAAGAGGTACAAAAATAACCGAAGAAAACAACACCTTAAAAAGTAGAATTAGTCAAATGGAAAAAGATGTATAAAAATTCATTGAAGAAAAGAACTCCCTAAAAAGCAGAATTAGGCAAGTGGAAGCTAATGCTTCCATGAGAAATCAAGAAACAACAAAACAAAATTGAAAGAATGGAAAAAAATAGAATATGTAAACTAGCTCATTGAAAATAGAACTGACCTGGAAAATAAACTGAGGATAGATAATTTAAGAATAATTGGATTATCTGAAAGCCATGATAAAAAAGAGCTTAGATATCATATTTCAAAAAATATCAAGGAAAATTTACCTGATATCCTAGAACCAGAGGGTAAAATAGAAATTGAAAGAATCTAGCTATCACCACCTGAAAGAAATTTCAAAATGAAAAACTCCCAGGAGTGTTATAACCCATTTTCAGAGCTCCCAGATCAAAAAGAAAATACTTTAAGCAACAAGAAAAGAAACCATTCAAATACTGTGGAGTCACAGTCAGAATCAAATAAGATTAGTAACTTCCACAATAAAGCAGGGCTTACTTAGAATAAGATATTGTGGCAGGAAAAGGAGCTAGGATTACAACCTATAATATAAAAAACTACTCAACAAACCTAAATAAAATCCTTCAAGGAAAAAATGGATACTTAATGAAATAGAGGATTTTCAAGAATTCCTGCTGAAAAGACCAGAGCTGAGTAGAAAATCTTAGTTATTAAATTCAAGACCCAAGAGAAGCATAAGCAATGTAAACATGAACAGGAAATCATCAGGGACTCAATAAAGTTACATTATTTAGGCTTCTTTGTGGGAAAATGTTACGTATATCTTCTAATAATTTCATCATTTTAGGATAGTTAGAAGGATTCTTCATAGAATGAGGATGTAGGAATGTTTAAATTATGTTGGGATGATATAAAAAATGGATATGTGAGAAAGAAGGATGCCCTGAGAGAAGAGGGAAGGGAAAGGAAAAATGGGGGAAATTATTTTACATAAAATAATTGTTCAAGGAAGAACTTTAAAGTAGAGGAGAAATGGTGTGTGTGTGGGAAAGCAATGTTTGAATTTCACTCACATCTAAATTAGTGCAAACAAGGAAATATATAAATTCATTCTTTATTGGTAATAGAAATCTATCTTGCCCCATAGGGAAGTATGAGGGGGAGGTAATAAAAGAAGAGGTGGAAGAGGTAAAAGAGAAGACAGATAAAAGAAGGCAATGGTCAGAATTAAAACAGACTTCAGAAGAGGTACAGGGTAAAAAGAGAGAGAGAAGGGTACGCTGAAGAAAATAGGATGGAGGGAAATGTACAGTTAGTAATAATAGCTAAGAATGTGAATGGAATGAACTCACCCATAAAATCCAAGTAGACAGCAGAATAGACTAGAAACCAGAATCCAACAATATGTTGTTTACAAGAGATATACCTGAAACAGAGAGACACACAAAAAGTTAAAAGTAAGGGGCTGGAGCAGAATCTAAGATGCTTCAGCTGAGCTAAAAAAAGTGGGGGATAAGGGGAAGCGAAGGGTAGCAATCATGATCTTAGACAAAGCAAAAGCAAAAAATAGACTTAATTAAAAGGGATAACCATAGAAATGTTTTTAAAAGGTATCATAGAAAATGAAGTAATATCAAAATATTTTATAGAAAATTTCTCTGATAAAGTTCTCATTTCTCAAATATTGACTGAATATAGAACCGAATCAAATTTATAAAAATAAAAACCATTCCCCAATTGATAAATTGTCAAAGGATATAAATAGGCATTTTTAGAAGAGCTATTATCTTGTGAAAAAATGCTCCGAATCACTGTTGATTAGAGAAAGATGCATTGAATCAACTCTGATATACCATCTTTTACCTATCAGAAATGGCAAATATTGGTGGGAATGAAATGTTTGTGGAATAGAGATCTAACCATTCTCAATTACAGTTTATAGCCTCAAAGGGCTATAAATCTATGCATAGCCTTTGACCCAGCAATATCGTTGCTAGGTCTACACTCAAATGAGATCACACAAAAAGGAAAAGAACCTCTCCACAGAAAAATATTTCTAGCAATTCTTTTTATGGTGTCAAAGAATTGGAAATCAAGGTTATGCTCATCAATTGGGGAATGTCTGAAAAAGTTTTGACATATGATTGTGGTGGAGTACAATTGTGCTGTGGGGATTTTGAAGGAAAGGAGGGTGGTTTAAAAAAAACCTGGCAAGACCTTTATGAACTGATTGAAAGTGAAATGAGAAGAACCAGGAAATCATTAGGCACAGTAACAACAATATTGAAATGATGATCAGCTGGGAAAGACTTGGTTACTTTGATCTAAGTTACATTGGTTACAATGATGTAAGAAAATTTCAAAGAACTTACGATGAAAAAGTGCCATCTACCTCTAGAGAGAGACCAGATGAACTCTGAATGTATTTTTTTCCCTTTGTTTTTGCTTTCCTTTTTGAATTATAGATAATATGGAAATATGATTTACATGATTACACATATGTAATTGATATATTGCCTGCCATTAAAGAAAATGACAATGAGACAGCATTTCAAAATTTGTGGAATGTAGTCAAAGCAGTATTTAGGGGAAAATTTATATCTATAAATACATCAAAAAAAGATTAATGAACTGGGAATGCAATAACAAAAAAGTATAACAACAAAAACTTGAAAAATAAAAAGATAAAAATCACCAAATTAAACACAAAAATGACAATCCTGAAAATTGAAGGAGGGATTAGTACAATCAAAAGCAAAAAATCAAATAATAAATAAAACTAGAAACTGGTTTAATAAAAGAAAATGAAGTAGATAAAGCATTGGTCAATTTGATGAAGAACAGAAAGAAAGTCAAATTACTAGTATCACAAATGAAAAGGGTGAATTTATCACTAATGAAAATAAATTAAAGTCATTATTAGAAGTTATTTTGCCCAGCTGTATGCCACTAAAACTGAGAATCTAAGTGAAATGGATTAAAATTTACAAAAATATAAACTACCCAGATTAGAAGAAGAGGAAGTAGAAACTTGAATAATGCTATTTTAGGAAAGAAAAGATATAGAACAAACTGTAAATGAATTTCACAAGAAAAAATCCCCAGGATGAGATACATTCACAAGTAAATTCTACCACACATTTAAGGAATACTTAATCTCAATACTACACAAACTATTTGAAAAAAATATGTAAAGAAGAAGCCCTAGCACATTTTTTTTATGACACAAATGTAGTTTTGATACCTATAACAGGGAGAGCAAAAACAGAGGAAGAAAATTATAGACAAATCTCCTTAATGGATTTTGATGGAAAAAAATTAAAATAAAACACCAGAAGGACATTTCAGCAGTATATCACAAAGATTCTACACTATGACTAGGTGGGATTTATACCAGAATTGAAGAGTTGGTTCAATATTAGGAAAGCTATCAGCGTAATTGACCACATCAATAACAACAAAAAATAATATGATTATATCAATAGACACAGAAAAAGACTGACAAAACACAACACCCATTCCTATTAACCACATTAGAAAATGCAAGAATCAATGGAGCCTGTCTTAAAATGGTAAGTAGTATATATCTAAAACTAAGAGCAATCATGATCTGTAATAGGGATAAACTTGATGCCCTACTGATAAGATCAGGTGTGAAGTAAGGGTGTCTATTACCATATTGTACTGAAAATGATAGCTAGAGCAATTAGAAAAAAATTATTGGAATAAAAATGGGCAATGAGGAAACAAGACTATCGCTCTTGGCAAATAATATGCTGGTATATTTAGAGAATCCTAGGGAATCAAATAAAAAAAATGAGTTGAAACAACAACTTCACTAAAGTTGCAGGATATAAAATAACTCCACATAAATCATCAGTATTTCCATATATTACTAACAAAGTCCAGCAAGAAGAGATTGAAAGAAATTCTGTTTAAAATAACTAGAGACAATATAAAATATTTGGAAGTCTACATACCAAGACAAACTTAGGCATTATATGAACATAATAATAAATGCTTTTCACACAAATTAACACAGATTCCAACAACTGGAGAAATATTAATTGCTCATAGGTAGGCTGAGCCAATATAATAAAATGACCATTCTACCTAAATGAATTTATTTATTCAGTGCTGTACCAATCATACTATCAAATAATTATTTTATTGAACTAGAAAAAATAGTAAGAAATTCAAATGAAATAACAAAACATCAAAAATATCAAAGGAATCAATAAAAAAAGGTGAAGGAAGATGGACAAAACAACTTTGAGATACCACTTCACACTTGTCCTGTTGGTTAACATGACAAGAAAAAGAAAATTGCATATGTCGTAGGGGAAATGGAAAAATTGGTACACTAATGCATTAGGCCACAACTAGTTCAATCATTCTGAAGAACAATTTGGAACTATTCCCAAAAGGATGTCTTTGTACAAAAATATTTCTAACAGTTCTTTTTGTGGTGGAAAAGAATTGGAAATAGAGGGGGTGCTCATCAGTTGGGGGATATTTGAGTAAGTAGTGGGACATGATAGAATACTATTTTGCTGTAGGAAATGATGAACAAGCTCTCAAAAAATTATTGGAAGACTTATATGAACTGACGCAAAGTGAAGTGAACAGAATCAGAAGAGTATTGTATGTAGATACAATAAAATTGTTAGGATGATCAACTGGGAAAGTTCTGATCAAGGTAATGATCCAAAACAATTTCAAAGGACCTATGATAAAAAATTTCTATTCATTTCTAGAGACAATACTGATGAACTTTGAATGCAAATTGAGGCATACTTCTTTTTACTACCTTTATTTGTGTTTCATTTGTAGTTTCCTTTGCAACATGACTTAATATTGAAATATGTTTTGCATGACCTCACATGTATAATTGAAATAAAATTTTTTGTCTTTTCTTGAGGAGGAGGAGAGGGACAGGAAGGAAGGAGAGAATTTGGAACTCAAAATATTAAAAATGATTGTTAACTTTTTTTACGTGTAATTGGAAAATATATAATGGAACAAAAATCATTTCAAAAAATCAAATAAAAATATAAAAAATATAGAGCAAAGCAGTGAGAAGGTAAGACTAAGCAGAGAAATTCAGTATTTGAAGCCATGGATCATGCTGTTGGTTTTATACAATAACGTTGGGCCTGTTAAACCTAAGAAAGGGACTCATGGGATTTGGCCCTACTTTTCATGGATTCTCAATCAAATGGATCACAGAATTTAGGACTTCATAGTTATTCAAGACCATCCTTTTCATTTCCTCACAGATGAGGAAAAGAAAAAATGAAGTCACTCAAAATCACACAGGCAGTAAAAGTCAGGATTTGAATCCAGATCTTTTGACTAGTGAAGAGTTCTTTCAGCTACACTACAGTACAAAGGCTAACTGCCCTGGACACAGTTCCTGGTACTAAACAGCCATCAGAATATTTAGCCATTGGTGAGTTTGGGGTGGGAAGGAGGACCCAGACTGGGCTACAGTTAAGCATTGGTCTTTAGGGCCCAGAACAATAAGGTTTGAAGGAGAGGAGGGTGTTTTGAATTGACTAGTGTTAGGACAATTTACTTTGAGATAGCTATCTATGGCTCCCAGGCCAGTTGCACCCCATTCAAGTGGACACAGTTTGAACCAGAAACAATACTCACTTACCTGTCAGCGTAAGGAAGGAGTGAAGCCACTGCTGAAATAGGTAAGCTGGAGAAACTGGAAAAAACAACCTGCCCTTGGTGTCGCAATCGGTCCATTTCCGGACCTTCCCCGGAAGGGTTAATTCGCACAGGATTCTAGGAATTAGATTTCAGTGGACTAGCTAAGGTCTATTCTGCTAAAACTCAGTCAGGTGAGGGCCAAGGACACTGGGTAAAGAGAGTTTTAACAATGTTAATTTGTATTTCTCCCCAAGGGCATAAATATGTTACCAGGTAACAAATGAGAACCATTTTAACCTTCTCTTGGCCATACTTCCTCATGAATAAATTCATGTTACAACTTCTTTCACTCCCTACCCAGCATGTGTGTGCAAGAGAGAGGTGGGAAGGTGGGTGGGGGCAGTTGTTGGGAATAGGGAAGCAGATACTGAGAGAGGAGATTGAATTCCATCCTCTACCCTCCCTTTCCCTCTATTTTTTCATTTTCACTTTTAATTAATTAGTTTGTTGTTTTAATGCCTCTGAAGGATTGAAAATACTGTCAAAGCCACTTGAATTTGACACTGGGGCAAAATTCTTGTTCCTATACCATAAGTATGTCACTGACTGTGACCAACAATCAGGTGAAGAGTTCTGAATGCAATTACATAGGGGTTCATATTAGGATATTAATTAATTGTCTGGCATACTCTCAAAACATTTCCTGTTTAGCAGGACTTGTCAATGCTGTAGGAACACTATGTGTAGCACAGTGGATAGAGCTCCAGGCCTGGAGTCAATAAGACCTGAGATTAGGCCTCAGATAAATTCTAGCTTTGTGACTCTGGGTAAGTCATTTAACTCTCAATTTCTTCATCTATAAAATGAGCGAGAGAAGGAAATGGTAAACCACTCCAGTATCTTTGCCAAGAAAACCTTAAATGAGGTCATGAGGAATGAACAACACAAAGACAAAATGCTCCATTAATGTCAAAATGAGATGACTGCTCAGAGATGGACTTTGACCTCTGAGATCCGTTCCAACTGTGAGATTTTGGGATTGTTTCACTTTGGAGGAGATAATATCACTTTAAATATCAGTAGTCTCATATAAAATGGCAAGTGGAATAACCAGGATTTAAACATGTCTTTTGAGTTCAAGAACAAGAGCTCTTTCTGTTATGGGACAGCCTATAGTAACAGTAAGAATTCCATCTCTGGACAACAGGGTGGGGTGATGTTGAAAGGCAAGGATTGTGATACATAAGGGAAAAAATTCAGGGTTTGAAGTCAGGACAATCTGGATTCAGTTCCTAATTCAGATATGCACAGTGTGACCCCCAAGTATACCACTTAAACGCTTTATCTGAACAAGGAAAGATTTAGATTTAATCCTTTTAAAGTTCCTCATAGCTCTAAATCTGAGTTCCTGAAAGGAATATGGGAATATGGAATTTTGACATGGTGTCATGGATAGGGAAAGATATCTCTGAAATCCATGCATTTTATGAAAAGGGAATGAGAGCCAGAGATCATGCTTGTACTTCCAAAAAGACAGCTGGAGGATGGGGTGAAAAGAAGAGCCCAGGAGTACCACAAGGCTGAACACTCTTCTCAAATTTTCAAAAGGAGTATCTGATTAGAATTATGTCTACCTGTCCTCCTTAAGTATCTCTGGTCTAGGTGTATAACTTTTATAGATTCAGAAAGGAAGTCTTTTCCTTATAACTTTTTTTTTTAAAACTAATGTTTTTATTTTAAAAATTATTTATTCTTAATATTCATTTAAATTGTTTTTGAGTTCTGAATTTTCTTCTTCCCTCCCACTTTCCCACACCAATTGTGAAAGCAAGAAGTATGATATAAATTAAACATGTGAAATCATGCAAGAGATTAGCCATGTAGCAAAAACAAGAAAGCGATGGTGTCTGAATGCATATTGAAGCATTTTTTTCACTTTCTTCAATTTTCTTTTCTCTGTTCTTTTCTTTCCCTTTTCTCTTTCACATTCTGCTTCCTTATTCCTTAATTTATTGTTTTTAGATCATCACATCATGGTCAATTCGTACCTTTGTTCATGTATACTTCTAACTCTCCTAATAATTATAAAATTCTCTTAAGAGTTACAAATATCATCTCCCCAGATGGAAATATGGTTTAACTTCATTGAGTCCCTTATGGTATCACTTTATTTTTTTATGATCCTCTTGATTCTTGTATTTGGAAGTCAAATTTACTATTCAATTCTGATCGTTTCATTAGGAATTCTTGAAAATCCTCTATTTCATTAAATTTTCTTTTTTTTTCTCTTGAAAGATTTATATTTGGTTTTGTTGGGTAGTTCATTCTTAGTTGTAATCCCAGCTCCTTTGCCTTCTGGAATATCATACTTCAAATTCTTTGCTCCGTTAATGTGGAAGCTGTTAAATCTTGAGTGATCCTGACTATGGCTCTATGGTAGTCACATAATTTCTTTCTGGGAACTCTGACATTGGGCTATGATATTCCTGGGAGTTTTCATTTTTGGATCTCTTTCAGATAGTGATAAGTAAACTCTTTCCATTTCTATCTTATTGTCTGGTGCTAGAATATCAGGACAGTTTTGATTAAGAATTTCTTGAATCATTGTGGCTAGGCTCCCTCATAGCATTCAGGGTGTTCAGTAACGCTATTTAAAAGAATTATTTATTTATTTTTAGTTTTCAACATGCATTTCCACAAGATTTTGAGTTTCAAATTTTCTCTCCATCTTTCCCCTCCCCCTACACTATGCATTCTGATTACCCCTTCCTCCAATCTGCCCTCCCTTCTATCACACACCTCCCTTCTCTTATCCTCATCTTCTTTCTTTTCTTGTAGGGCAAGATAAATTTCTATATCCCATTACCTGTATTTCTTATTTCCCAGTTGCATGAAAAAACAATTCTCAACATTTGTTCCTAAAACTTTGAGTTCCAACTTCTCTCTCTTCCACCCTCCCCGCCCATCCCCACTGAGAAAGTAAGCAATTCAATATAGGCTATATATGTGTAATTATGCTAAAGACTTCCATAATAGTCATGTTGTGAAAGACTATTTCCCTCTATCCTATCCTGCCCCCCATTTATTCTATTCTCTCTTTTGACCTTATCTCTCTCCAAAAGTATTTACGTCTAATTACTCTCTCCTCCCATTTGCCCTCTCTTCTATAATTCCCCCAAACCCGACTTATCCCCTTCTACCCTACTTTCCTGTGCTGCAAGACACATTTTCATATCAGATTGAGTGTACATGTTATTCCCTCCTTAAGCCAAATGTGATGAGAATAAGCTTCACTTTTTTCCTCTCACCTCCCTCCTTTTTCCCTCCATTGAAAAAGCATTTTCTTGCCTCTTTATGAGAGATAATTTGCCCCATTCCATTTTTCCCTTTCTCCTCTCAATATATCCCTCTCTTATCCCTTAATTTTATTTTTTAGATATCACCACTTCCTACTCAACTCACCCTGTGCTCTCTATCTATAGATATATGTATATTATCCCTCCAACTACCCAAATACTGAGAAAAGTTTCAAGAGTTGCAAATATTATCTTTTGGTGTAGGAATGTAAATAGTTCAACTCTAATAAGTCCCTTATGATTTTTCTTTCCTGTTTACCTTTTCATGCTTCTCTTGATGCTTTTATTTGAAAGTGAAATTTTCTATTCAGCCCTTGTCTTTACATCAAGAATGCTTGAAAGCCCTCTATTTAATTGAATGACCATTTTCTCCCCAGAAGTATTATGCTCAATTTTGCTGATTTTTGATTTTAATCCAACTTCCTTTGACTTCTGGAATATCATATTCCAAGTCCCTCAATTCCTTAATATAGAACCTGCTAGATTTTGTGTTAACCTGATTGTATTTCCATAATACTCGAATTGTTTCTTTCTGCTTGCAATATTTTCTCCTTGATCTGGGAACTCTGGAATTTGGCTACAATATTCCTATGAATTTTTCTTTTCAGATACCTTTCAGGAGGTAATTGGTACATTCTTATTTATTCTTATTTATTTTACTCTCTGGTTCTAGAACATCAGGGCAGTTTTCCTTGAAAACTTCATGAAAGATGATGCCTAGGTTCTTTTTTTGATCATTGCTTTCAGGTAGCCCCATAATTGTTAAATTGTCTCTCCTGGATCTATTTTCCAGGTCAGTTGCTCTTCTAATGAGATATTTCGTATTATCTTCTATTTTTTCATTCTTTTGATTTTGTTTTGTAATTTCTTGGTTCCTCATAAAGTCATTAGCTTCCAACTGCTCCATTTTAATTTTTAAAGAACTATTTTCTTCAGTGAGCTTTTGAACCTCCTTTCCATTTGAATAATTCTGCTTTTTAAAGCATTTTTCTCCTCATTTACTTTTTAGACTTCTTTTGACAATTGATCTAGCCTATTTTTAAAGATGTTATTTTCTTCAGCATTTTTTGGGTCTCCTATAGTAAACTGTTGACTTGATTTTTATGATTTTCTTGCATTGCTCTCATTTCTCTTCCCAATTTTTTCCTCCACTTCTCTTACTTGATTTTCAAAATTCTTTTTGAGATCTTCCATGGCCTGAGATAATTGCATATTCTTTTGGAGGTTTTGGATGCAGAAGCCTTGACTTTCATGTCTTCCTCTGAGGGTATGCATGGTTCTTTCTCATCTGAAAGGATGGAAGAAAACACTTCTTCATCAAGAAAATAGCCTTCTATAATTTTATTTTTCCCCCCTTTTTGGGCATTTTCCTCAACCAGCTACTTGATTTTGAGTCCTTTGTCAAGAGGAAGGGAACCTTTGGGAACCTCAAAGTGCTTAGCTCCTCTGAGGTGGCACAGTCAAGGAAGAGGAGTTTACTCCTCTCTTGGCCTGTGCTCTGGTCTGGGAGCTACCAAAGCCCTTCTGCCCAGGATCTGCAAGTAGAATTCCCTCTCCAGAGCCTCCACCAACTCCACCATGCCAGCACTCTTTCTCACTTCAGGACCATCACTCAGGACTGAGACTCAGATTAACTGCTCAATTCACCCAAGGTCTTTAGGCTAAGGACTCCAAAAATGGATGCTGCTGCTGTTGCCACTGCCTGGGACTTGGGTTAGGGGAGGAATCTCTGCTCCCTTCTCACCTGGGCGAATAACTTTCTCTGATCTTTGAAGGTACCTCTGGGATTGTGAGTTGAAGGATCTGGGAACTGCAGCTGCTGGCAGGTATTCCACCCTCAAGGCCTACTCTGGTCCTGTTCCTGTAGGCACTACATGTCCAAGGCAGGGCTAGGCTCTGTGGGCTGCCCTCTGCTCCATGCCCCAAGCAGTGGATCTTTCCTGTCAGCCTTCAAGGCTGCCTTGGGTTGTCACTCTGTCATTTTGTGGCTTCTGCTGCTCTAGAGTTTGTTTAGAGTTATTTTCACAGGTATTTTATGGGCTTTGGAAGGGAGCTTCTACTGGTCTGTCTTTTCACTCCACTATCTTGGCTTTACTTCAGGTGCTATCATTTTACCCACTTAACTGATGATGAAACAGAGGCAATTAGAGGTTAAGAGAATTGTTCAGGGTCACACAGCTAGTGAGGGTCTGAGGCTGGATTTGAATACAGTTCTTTCTGACTCCAGGACCAGTGCTGCCCCTCAAGTGAGCTAGATGGAAGTGGGCTAGTCAGCCCAAGAAGCTTATGTCAGTTAGGATAGATCAAATAAAAATAAAATGAGAATTCAGCCCTATATCTATACAGCATTGGTAAAGCTTAAAGTTCTGGTCCCTTTTCTGCCGGGGAGAAGTTCTTTATTGTTATTACTTTAAATTATTTTTTTTGCCTTATTTTTTCTTTATTCCCACTTTGTAGAATTTTTTTTTACAATTGCAAAATTTCTTTACAAATCTAAAGTCAAAGAAATCTGAGAATCATGGATCTGAGGATCTAGGCAAAAAGAATGGGTAACAATCATGGACACTGGCAAGAACTCTAGAACAGTCACTTTTGAGAGCAGGGGCTCCTCAAAATGCTTGTAGCCTGGGGATTGAACTAGTCTAGAGATAAAGAACAATGTGAGCCATGTGTGGAGCAGTGAACAGAACTAACTTTAGTCAGGGAGCTAGTCTGGGGTCAGAGAATTTGTGATATTTGCTTTGGAAGTCTAAATCTGTAATTGCCTGCCTCCCATAACCATCATGGTCCTTTCCTCAGTTTGTTCAGTGGAACTTCCTGGGCAACTGCTTTTTCAAAGTGCAATTCACTCCCTCATCAATCCTTCTGTCAATACTTTTGGGCCAAGGGGCTGATGGTCTGTAGTGTATGCTATGATTCTCTATATGGAACAGAAGGAGGATACCTTCCATTTTCTCTAGTCATAGCATAGTAGTACTAGTAGTAGGTATTGTTGTTGTTATTGAAGGCTTTCTTTAAATACTTTTCCCCAGTACTATTTGTCACAAGCAAGAGCTCTGATGTCTTATCTTTATTCAGAGAAGAGTGACAAAATTTTTACTGGTTCCCAAAAAGAGATTATCTCTACTAGAAAATTCTAGCAAGACCTGTTCACAAGCATTGACAGCAACCTTAAGATTCATAAAAGAAACATATGACATCAAGTTGCTCATAAGGGATACAGCTTGGTCCAGGTGGAAGACATATACCTCCCAAACTGGAACAGTAAGGCCCTTTGGTGAATGAAATGCCCTTCCCTGGAAAACAAAAACAAAGGTCATGGCTATTCAAAGAACATTTCAAGACACCCCTCCCAAATCCATTATTTAAACTTTTCATTACTCAGCCATTTAATTTTGAACAAATCACTATACCTCTTCTTCTTTATTATTTGTGGATGATACGAAGATCCAATGAGGTAACAAGTATGAAAGCCCTTTTCAAACTGTAAAAATGTATGTGTAATGGAGATATTTATTGCAACTCAATTCCAAAAAATCCTATGCCAAACAATGTGGGTGAGTCATCAGGAATGAAGATACATCATCCTTCACTGTTTAGTAAGGGATATGGGACAAGTGCATTCACCATTCATAGTATGGACCAAATGTGATAATAGTATTTATACAGTATTAGCAAAACAAGGACTAGTTTTAACAAGATGTGAGAGGCTCATCAACAGACAGTCACTTGGGGAGTGAACACTTTTGATGTCTACAATTTAGGAAATCATTGCATCCATTGAGGGATCTCTCATAGGATAAAATCATGTATCTATAAAAGTACTGAAGGACTCATTATCATCTTACCATACTCATGCTTCTGGCTCCATAAGTGGAGACATTAAAAAAAACCTAAGAATGCTTTAACTAGAGAAAGGGAGGCACACTCACAGTAGAGCTTTGCCCTTTCATTTTCTGTCTCATAGACTTCTATATGAAACCCATCTGTAAAAGGAGTTGGATCAAATGACATCAGAGTTATCTTTTAGCTTTTGTTCCAAGAGTCTATGATTGACCAAAGTATTACGAATTTCAAAGCAGGTAAACCATAGCTGTTTATTGGAACCAGTTAATTTTCCTCATCATAAATGACATTTTAAAATTGATCATTTGTGTGTTAACTAACCTTGAGAGCTACTTGTAGGATGGTCAGGTCAAGCCTGTCAAGGTACAAAGAACTCTTTAGGGACACTAAAGAGACAAATTATTTTATATTAGTATCAACATTTTCTACCAATTGTCCTATTTTTAAATGTCAAGGTAGTATAAACAAAGCAGAATAAATAAAACAACAAACCTCTTTGGTTCTGTCTGTGATATGTTTGGGGATATAGAACTTTGTGATTGTTCTTCTTTGCTACAGATCTTTGTTGACTCTGAAAATGTCCAGACTGACCCTACTCTAACATAGATCATAAACTCATAGATAAGGCAACCATTTTCCAGAGAAAGAAATTTAGGCTTACTTGGCCAACCAGGTCACATAGCTAATAACCAAAGGTGAGATCTAAACCCAGGTCCTCTCACTCTATCTCTTTATACCCTTCTATATCATTAAGAAAATTATACTAATTAACTGAAACTTGATCTTAATTGACTGAAGAAATCCTGCCTCAAAACACAATAAATTTTTTTGATCTTCCATGTCTTTCAGAGTAATTAAAAGAAAAATCCATTAATTGTATATTTATTCATACTTCTATTCAACAGGCTTAAACACAGTCTTTTATCTTAATCACTTGAGCCCTAATTAGAAATTATCATGGCTTTTGGAGCAAATGACACTAGGATGATAGTTGGAGTCTACCTGAAAAAACAAACCCAGGGACTATATGAGACAATTACAAAACACTTTTTGCACAAATAAAGTCAGGTTTAAATAACTGGAAAAATATTAGTTGCTTGTGGATAGGCTGAGTCAACAGAAAAAAATCATAATTTTGTCTAAATTAATTTACTTATTCAGTGCCATACCAATCCAACTACCACAATTATTTTATAGAGCTAGAGAAAGTAATATCAAAATTCATCTGGAAGAACAAAAGGTCCAAAATATGAAGGGAATTAATGAAAAGAAATGCTAGGGAAGGTGATCTAGTCATATCAGATCTTAAACTGTGTTATAAAACAGAAATCATCAAAACCACTTGGTACTGGCTAAGGATGATAGTTAGAGGCACTGGTTAGCACAAAGGCCAATATTTGAGGAGGAGGAGGACAAGTTGTGAACCATGGTAGAGCAGGGAAAGGGCTACCAACAGCTAGCTTTCTATTTCAACTTATTATTTTTGTTAACTGGGTGCTAAGCACCATTGTTTTCACCCTGCTAAAGGACTATAAATGCTGTTAACCCCTTGAAATCTGTCACCCCCTAAATTCTCCTGATGTCCCACATAAGACATGATTTGGGTCAGAGGGTGTTTGTCAGGTTAAGTATTAGGTAATCTCAGTGACCAATCTGGTTCAGACAGTCTAGGGAAATTCACTTATTCATGTACATTGTTCTTTACTGATACACATGATGAAGGGAGGCCCTTTGGTGAAGTATAAAGAGTTAGAAGACCTGGGGTTCTAGACTGAGTTCTGCCCCTAAGTAGTCCTGTGATCTTGGAGAAATCACTTTTCTCTGAACTTCAGTGTTATCCTCTGTCTGGTGAAGGAGTTGTACTGATTAATAGTTCACATTTCTACAACACTTTACAAGTCAAAAAATATCTTGCAAGTCAAAATGATTCTCATTGGGCTATACTGCGAGGAAATTAGGATTCAATCACTATCAGTATTAAAAGTTAGGTCTCCTGATTCCAAGCTCAGTGCTCTTCTAGAATTCCATATTGCTTGCTAAAATCCCTTTTAGCCCTAAAATTCTATATTCAATGAACACACTAATCAACATTATAATAATACAATAATCAATAAAACAGCCTCCTACTTAACTAACTTTGGGACCAGACACATAGATAAAAAATAATTTATAAATATGGGGCTGATTTTTTTTTGCCATGGATGTATTCTGAATTAATCATGACATATGCAAATATTCAAATACAAAGTTTTCTGTTTGACAAGTAAAGTCCTTCATAAGTTGGTCCTTAATTACTTACTTTTCCAGTTTTCTTTTATGCCTCCATTACTCTATGACCAGCTATACTGGCCTACTTATATGTCCTAGAACAGAATATTCTGTTTATTATCTCTGTGCCTTTGTGCTGACTCTCCTATCATTCCTGGAATGCTCTGTATTGCCTCCTCTCCCTTGTCTTCTGCTTCCCTCAAGATTCAACTCAAATTACACCTTGTGCAGGAGACCTTTCATAGTTCCTCTCCTCTCTCCATGTCCCCAGCTGCTTACACTTTCCCTTTTAAATTACATTTAGATTGATTTTTTTTGGCCAGGTCACAGACGGATTATTATTTTTTTTTGGTCCAAGTAATTCCTGTATATCCTGTATGTAGCCTGTTTGTACATAATTCTTTGCATGTTGTCTCCTCCATTAGACTGTGAACTCCTTGAGAGCAGGGACTATATTTTTGTCCTTTTTTGTTTTTCCAGAGTTTAGTACAGTGCTTGACACATCATAGATGCTTAATAAATGCTTATTGACTGATTGTTTTCTCCTAAAGTTATTTGTATACATAATTATCTTTTTACCTATCATATTCCCTAGAAGAACATAAGCTCTTTTAGATTATGGACTGCATTTTTTTTTGACCATGACTCCTCATGGTTTGTATTGTCACCATGCATATATTGCTGCTGCTGTTGTAGTGTTTGTCCTTCGTTCTCAAAAAGGACCATGACATCAAGATGATGACATGACTTGCAATTGACTTTGATTTGAGTGAGAGAGGGCTGTGCAAGGTCACCAGTCTCACTTTCTTCACCTAAGCCATCTGGGTCCAATGACCTGATTATTCATCAGGTTGGCTGGAGATGACCTAGGATGCAATTAATCAGTTTATCAAGGGACTATAGCTTTCCCAGTATATAGATGTCCCCCCACAAATGCAGACCACAAACTATCTCTAACTTAAAATCTTTCACATTTGTCTGAGGCCCAGAGATGTTAAATGACTGCTATAGTCACATCTTGTGTTAGAGATGCCATTTTAATCTACGTTGTCTTCATTCTGAGTGCAATACTATTTTAATCATGTCACAGTTCCTCTCTCTAGGCATGTAATAGGGAATAACATCTGCTGAATTTATAAAAATTGCCTGTATAATTCAGTTAACCAGAGCCTGATCCTTCTCAGGTTAGCTAATAAAATCAAACTTCAGCGCCAACAACTTCGGGATCTTAGAATGTTACTGCTAGCATGGATCTTAAATATATCTCTCCTAATTCCCTCCTTTTACAGAGTTGGAAAGGACCTCATGGGCTAACTAGCCTGAGACATAGGAGAAAGAGAAACAGATCGAAAATTCCAATTTGCATAATAACTTACACTTGTTAAAATGGTTTACAACCATTATCTTATTTGATCTCCACAAATCATTTTCTACTATCTCCTCATGTTAGGCAGACTGGCAGGTAAAATTATACTCACTTTGCAGTTTAGGAAATTGACATAGGGGAGATTCAGTATTTAAGGAAGATCACCAGACTCTTATAGAGGCTAAGATCTAAGGTTCCTCTGTAATGTGGGACTCAGAATCAGGATAACACGATCTCAAATTCATACTCAGAAACTTACTAGTTATGTGACCTTAAGCAATGAATTTAATCCTCTCTTAGCTTCTTCCTCATCTGCATGTTGGGAATAATAACATCACCTACATCACAAATTTGCTGTTATAATCAAATGAAATATACGTAAAGCACTCTGAAACACTGAATTGCTAAATAAATGCTAGTTAGCTATTATCATTTTTCTACTTCCTCGACAATGTCCTCCAGGACATGCTACAAGCCTTCTCTCTAGTAAGTGTGGCATTAGACCAAAAGTTTGACCTAATGCACTATAAATTTCATGAAAAGAGGATGCACCTGTATCCAGCTTAGAAAGAACAAAGAACCCACAGAATTGTCTCCATATTGAGATAAGGAATCAGACAAATGGGAAGTGAGAGGTATTATCACACAAACATCCTGAATAAAGCCCAGTTAGACCAAGAAGGGCAGTGGAAACAGATCAAAGGAACTTCAAAGGGACAGGGCTCCCTCCTCTTTGAGAACCTGAGGTTGAGGATCCTCTATAAATGTAACCACAGACTGTCTCCATCTACAGTGTTCAGAGAAGCTCAGTACCTACTGAACTTCAGTGACAACAAAGTCCCAGCCAAGCTTCAACCATGAAGTCCCTCTGTCTCCTCTTTGTCCTT
>CM053771.1:11363716-11401030 GCA_028658325.1 Potorous gilbertii | reverse complement strand
GACCCAATTGAGATTGTGAATCATGATGAATAGTTGTCCCATTCCGAACAGTTACATGATTGTCTCTATTCTTGCTAAGCAAAATGTGTGTAGGAATGAATGCAGCAAATGATGCAAATGATCTAAAACTGAATATAAACAGTGTAATGATAAAGGAGAGAGGGACATGAGAGAAGAGTACGATGTATACTGTTTACAAAGCACATTATTATGCACTAAGAATAAATATAAAAAACGCAGACAGTTCAGTCTAAAGGACTTCATGTCCTATTAGCTAGACAACAGGAAATGAAATAGTTTGGTGATACCAAAAAGATCAGAAGCTGAAGTTGGATAAGTTCATAAATAAATTGATAAAACTAAGATATGCACATATGTGTGTATATGCATACATGTGCATGTGTGTGTTTAGTACATTGGGTAGATTATAAAATATTTATGTATATCAGAAAATTCATAAAATGAAATGTTATACAAGGCTTCCATGCTATATCAGTAGAGTGATGGATTCACATATCAACCAATAATCCTTAATCCTAACTAGTTTTATTTAGTGGTTCAAAGGGAAAACCCAAGATCATCTGCAACTGCACTATCACAAGTGACCTTCATTTATATTCAAGACAAAGTGATTCTCTTTTGTCATTGGGGAAGAGGGAAGTGTGTGTGTGTGCTCTTTGCTTTCTGGGCGTAAGCCCCCCAGTGCATACAGAACTTGAATTGCAGATGGTTGACTGCTGAGAAATTCATTGAAAATTTCCACCTAGGATACCAAGAACAATGCAATTTCATAGTACCTTTGAGATATACATGACAATGGAAGACTTTGCTAAGAATCACAAAGCTTTTAAATCATCTTTACTTATTATTTCAACATTTGCTCGCTTCCCTCTACCTAAGAGATTGTTGTGTATTGAAGGAACTGAAACTCAAATCAATAACACCATTCTTGGTATCAATTTAATAAGCATTCATTAAAGAAATTCAACAAATTGGATTGTCAGTAGATTTTCTTTGGAGAGGCAAATATGTGAATTGATTGAGTTCATTTCATTGTATATTTAAAGGTAATAAGAAGTATCATTGTTGGTGTCAACCACAGAAATTCATGAATCCTATTTGGGATACTTTCAACACAGTTCTGATAGGTCATATATCGGCAGAGAAGCACTGTGGTGACTTCATTGTTGTGTTCTTGTGAAACCTGGACTGTATATTGGCTACATGCTAGGAAACGAAATCACTTCCAGTTGAATTGCCTTGGGAAGATTCTGAAGATCGTCTGCAGGATAAGCACTAGACACTGAGGTACTTTCTTAAATTAAACTGCGAATAATTCAAACTCTGTTTCCGAGTACACAGCTCCAATCGGCTGGCCATGTTGTTCGGCTTCACAATGTCTACTTGCTAAAAGGATTATTTATTGTAGAACTCACATAGAGGAAGTTCTCACATAGTAGTCACAATAAGTGATGCAAGGACACTCTCAAGGTCTCTCTTAAGAACTTTGTGATTGATTGTGTGACTTCGGAGACACTGGTACAGGACCATTCCACATGGCATGACCACCTCAGAAAAGGTGCTGTGCTCTATGAGCAAAACAGAATTGAAATAGTTAAAAAAAAAAAAAAACTTGAGATACACAAGTTTAGTATATCAATTCCAAAAGCACACGCGGACTCATCCTACCTGACCTGTAGTAGAGCATTATAAACTCATATTGGTCCGATCAACCAGAGTGGGACACACTATAAGTGAACACTTGCATAGTGATATCATTTTGGTCATCTTCAAGAATGAAGGAAAAAATCATGAGCATTGAATTGAACTTCAAATAAAACTTATTTTTTTTTGCCTAAGTGTCTTTCCTAAAACCTTCTTTAAGGCACATAAGACATCTTTATTTCTGAGGCTGTAGATGATAGGGTTGAGCATGGGAGTGAGAATGGTATATAAGACGGCCAAGATCTTGTCCTGACCTGGAGTATGATAGCACTTTGGCCTCATGTATGTAAAGATAAATGGCCCATAGTACATGACAACCACAGTCAAGTGGGAGGTACAAGTTGAGAAAGCTTTTTTCTGGGCTTCCACAGATTTAATGTGAAGCACAGTGTGGAGAATCTGAGCATAAGAGGCAAGAATGATGGAAAAAGGTATGAGGAGGAAGAATACAGCACTCACATAGACTCCTCCTTCATAGTGTGATGTGTCAGCGCAGGAAAGTTTCAACATGGCTGGGACTTCACAGAAAAAGTGGTCAATGACCCTTGTACCACAAAAGGGTAGGTAAAATACATAAGTTGTGTGAATTGTAGAGTTGATGGTTCCCACAAGCCAGCACCCAGAGGCCATACAGACACAGATACGATGGCTCATGAGGATGGGATAACGCAGTGGGTGGCAGATGGCTACATAGCGATCACAGGACATGGCTGCTAGAAGAAGGCATTCGGCTCCCAAAAAGATGAGGGAAAGGAATATCTGGAACCCACAACCTCCAAATGTGATGGACTGCTGGCCAGATATGAAGTTACTGGCCATCTTGGGAACAATGTTGGAGATGTGCAAGATATCCATAAAGGAGAGATGGCTCAGAAGGAAGTACATTGGAGTGTGGAGCCTGCTGTCGAGACGGATAAGAAGAATCAAGACTGTGTTCCCCATAATTGCTACCATAAAAATGATGAGAATAAGTGTCAAGAACAGCAATCCATACTGGTTTGGATGCAATAATCCTAATAGGATGAAATCTCTAGCCAAAGTCTGATTCTCTTCTTCCCATGTTAGCATTGTTTCACTTTTCACCTAAAGCCCAAAAAACACATTTTAAGAAAAGGAAGAAGATTGAATAAATACAAATCCCAGGTACAAATAAAGACTGTCAGCAAAAGTCATCTCATTGACTTAAGTCAGTAAGTTACAATTCAAAAAAATACATCATATGAATTATTTTAATTAGTTGAGTCCTTGGGGTGATCGATTCATTGACTGAAGTGCTGAAAAAGAAGTCACAGTAACTCATCTGATTAGTTTTCTATTCATGTTCCATTCTTAGTTGATTTCTTTGCTTAAGTTATCATTAAACTGATTCAGCCTCTCTATGCCTGGCATTTCTTCCCAGTTCAATTGCAGGAAACATTTTCCAATGCAAGGAAGGGATCAGAAACTAAAGGAACATTGGGAGAGAACTGTAAATTTTCCAAATACACCAGATTCAGGAGCAAAAAAGAATTATATATGGAAAGTTAAACTGAATGGGATTGTCTTCTTGTCACTTCTGTTGAGAAATATGAATTAAATGACTTTAAGGTTTGTTTTGTTCACATCATCATTATTATCACTGCCACCATGATCATCATTTAAAAATATTTTCATTTTTAAAATAAACAAGCATTTCATAACATATTATAATAAAAATGATTTTACATGAAACTTCAAATCATTTATGGACAACTTGCTATTCTTTTTAAATATGTAATAAAGTAAAATAATAAAGTAAAATTCTTTTTTTCCTTTTATTTCTTACCTGTCCCCCAACCTACCCTTTAGATGGCTACCATTACAAACATATATGTATGTATATACGTAAAATTATCTTACATATACTTGTATTTTTCAATTTGGTCTGAATGTCGGTAGCTTCTTTCTTTATACAACCTTAATTTGTAATTTTTTGTATTTTTAATTGTCAAAATGGCTTACTCAAAGTCGCATTGCTGTTATTGTTTGCAATGTTCTCTTGCGTCTGCTCATTTCACCCTAACATTTTGTTCAAAGCCTTTTCATCAGTGAACTCTTTATTTCTTAGAGTACAGTAGTATTCCATAACAACTATACACCACAGCCTGTCCAGTCATTTCCCAGTTGATAGGAATCCCTGAAATTTTAGTTCTTTGACAATTCAAAGAGAGCTGTTATAAACATCCTATTCACATTCAAAGTTATAATTACTATTTTAAAATTTCCCTCATTATGTTTTTCTATTTCCTTTGTCAGCCTCTCTTTTTACTTTATTCCCATTACCGTATCTTCCCACCCCACTCCACTCCCCTATCCATTCTCTCACTCCAAACCCCATCCACTTCTCCAAGAATCCAGTTCCCACCTTCTTTCCCATTCTCCCAATTCCAATTCACATTCCTTCACAGGCACTTGACTCTCTCTTCTTTAGTCTACTAGATGTGTGCAAAGTTGATTCCAAACTATATTGTTGCTTGTGTACAATCCCTGGGACATTGAGGGATGTTATGTTATCATGAAATTTTCTTCCCACTTAAATAAAATAGCTTTTCACTTTTGATATGTTTATAATTTTATATTTCCACATCTATTTAAAATATTTTTCATATTCTTCTATTCAGAGAGGCGTAAGCTAAGTGAATAAAAAACCAGGCATGGAGCCAGGAAGTCCTGAGACCAGCCTTCAGACAACAGCTGTGTGACCCTGGGCAAGCCACTTAACACTCTTTGCCTCAGTTTCTTCATTTGTAAAGTTAGCTGGAGAAGCTAATGGCAAATTTCTTCAGTATCTTTGCCAAGAAAATGCTCAATGGGGTCATGACGAGTCAGACGTGTTTGAGAAGGACTGACCAACAAATACCAATACAGAACATTACCATAGCTCCTCAAGTAATCTAAATTTGTTTCTTGCATAATATTGTTCCGTTTCGTATAACAGATTTCAAAGACTTCAAACTTGACCAGGCACTTTTTGTACCATATCCAGAGACTTATGGTTTGGTTATACCTAGCTTAACTCTGACTGAGTTAATTGGGAAATTTTGGCTTTTGGTAATCATTGAAGGTAATTGTACCTCTCCTCACATATACCAAAATCTTTCAGGGCACTGCCCATTGCCTACGTTTATATAAAAGGCTTGGGGAATACTGTCCATCTGCCAGATTTATACCATAGACTTGGGGAACACTGTCTTTTCCCTACATATAAACCAAAATCTTAGGGAACATTGTCCATCCCCCACATTTAAATCAAAGGCTTGGAGTATGCTGCTCATATCCCACGTTTATACCAAAGTATTGGGAGGACATTATCCCACTACTATATTTATATCAAAACGATCGATTCTATTCTCAAATCTTTTTCTAATACACTCTCTGTCTAGATTCCCACAAAAATTATACAGGAGTGACAAAAAAATTAGTCTAACAGATGCCTTTCTTTTCAAAACAACAAGGTCTGAAAATTTTCAAGAAAGTGATATCTTCTCCTTTTTCCAAATATCTTAAAATTCACTTTACCTTTTCTCAAAATAAAATTATTGAAGTGAGCTAAAACCATTTAACTTAACCATGTTTTCTGGATATTATCTTCCTGGTTAAATAACATAGATTATTTTTTTACTTTTGATATGTTTATAATTTTATATTTCCACATTTATTTAAAAAGATTTTTAATATTGTTGTTGTAACTAATGGCTTTTTGAATTAAGTTTTTGATGTTATCCTGTTAAATAATATGTAACATTCTTGTAGCTCTTACTATATTCCAGTCAATGCACTGGCTGATTTACACTTATGATCTGTTTTTATCCTAACAAATATCTTTAGAGGAAGGTGCTGTTATTATCCTCATTTTGAAGGTAAGGAAAGTAAGACAAATATAGGTTAAGTGACCTGGCTATGGTCACCCAGCTAGTAAATGCCTGAGATTAGATTTGAACTCAATTCTACCTGATTCTAGGCGTAGCACCATCCATAATTGTACCACTTAACTACCCTACTCAAGAGAACATAATTGTGTCTAAAAGGAAATTATATTGGAAATTTCTGCAATAGCATTATAACTCTCAGTGTTTTCAAAATATGGTTGTTTCTAACATGTGTTGTTGGTTTATTCTGGACACTCTTCCCAAATTCACCAGCCTGACTGCGATTTAAAATGGACATTTCTTCTCATTTGGATTCTTTCTTGTAACAAGTTATAGGACTGACTATTGTCAGACATCCTATTTGGAAATGAATCCTGCCTTCATAATCAATCACTTTATATCAATTACATCGGAGTTATTTTCATTTTGTTTTGGTCATTTCATTCTATTTGGTATTAATCATATCTCACATCTCCCAATTTTCTTCTCAATTAAAGTATTCATCATATATTTCATAGTGTTTTCACCCAGTCCATAAGCCTTTGTTTTTTTTTAACTCTTTCCTCATTATGTGTGTTTTCTTAACATATGCCCATTAATCTACTTTTGTACTAAATGCGCTGAGTATTAAAGTATATATGAGTTTATATTAGATTGTTGGCACCCCGGCTTACAATGTAGACATAATCGTCACTCTCCCTCAGCCCACACCATACATTTCTTACCAAAACCTCTCAATTTTATCTTGCGCACATCTCCTGGTTATGCCTCCTTTCAGCTCTGAAACTGCCAGTATCTTTGGAGAAGGCCATCATCACATAATGCCTGGACAGTAACAATCATAGGCTAGTTGGTCTCCTGCCTCCAGGCTTTATCTGAACACCAGGCCCTTTTCTGTCCAGTTGCTAAAATGATATTCCTAAAGCACAGGGATTATATTGTCACCAATAAACTCCTGTAGCTCCCTATCATTTCCGAGACCAAATGTAAAACTGTCTATTTAACATTAAAAGCCTCTCATAACCTGTACTCATAGTTTCCAATTTTGTCTATGTTGTAAGCTCTTTGACAGCCACAATATTTTATCCCTTTTTGTGTACCCAGCATGTAGACTAATTCCTGGTGCAAAATGGGTATTTAATAAATGCTTATTGAATGGCATTGAATTCTTATACATTCTCTCCCAGCAAGGTATCCAGCAATACTGATGTCCATCACTCCCCCTCCAAACGGACTCTCATCTGCCTGCCCTGGGCATGTGCACTTGGCTTCATCTCTGGAAGGCCCCTCTTCTCTTTATCTTGGTTTTCTTGGCTGCCTTCAAGGCCCAACTGAAATTTCATGTTCTACAAGATACACTTGTCTTTTTTTTTTAATCTTCCCTATTCTTAAATTCCAATATTTTCACCAGGTTGATTATTTCCTATATATTCTGTCTGTAGATTGTTTGCACGTAGTAATTTGCATGTTATCTCCTCCATTAGATTGTAAATTCCTTGAGCAGTAGGACTGTCTCTTGCCTTTTTTGCATTCCTAGTGCTTAGGTACACTGAACATGGTTCATAGCGGATGCTTAATAAATGTATATTGATAGATTGGTTTATAATGGCATTGATCATGGTTCTTAAGTTTTTCAAAGTTGTTCTTTACAGTGTTGCTATCATTGTATAAATTGTTCTCAGAGTTAGACTAACTTCTCTTTATTTCATTTTGTGCAAATGTTCCTATATTTCCCTGAATCCACGCCTTTCAATATTTTTATGGTGTAATAATATCTTTGTATTCTTACGGTTTAACACACATGACACTTCTGAGACAGAAAAATTGGTTGATTGATAGAAAAATAGAAAGATAGATATATGGAGAGATGGACAGATGGATGTATAGATGAATGGATAAATAGATAGACAGACAGACAGATAGATAGATAGACAGACAGACAGACAGACAGACAGACAGATAGATAGATAGATAGATAGATAGATAGATAGATAATTTCAGGCCCTTTGAACTACTTGGATTAAAGCAGCACCAAGGTATCTGACACCACAATTGACAAGTAGCATAAAAAATAATGAAGCAGACGTAAATGAATCTTTCCAATGTTTAAGTGATGAAATAGATTGCATCCAGGGTTACCTATATCCATCATCCATATATCTACAACTGTTAATTTCTCAGTTCTGGAAATATTATCTTTCTGTACAATCTTCTTGGAATAGTCACCAGAGATCTTATATTTTTCAGCACGCAAACACATTTGGGTGTGTGCACACACACACATAAAGACAGCAAAGAGGAGTCAACTGCATATGATGTGAAAAGAGATTTCTCTAGTTGATTTTATAAGTATTTTGTTAACTGCATTTGGAGCTGAGAGTATTTTAATTAATGATCGATATTTTAATCTAAGTGACGTGTGTGGAAATATTATCTACTCATTAGTCACCTTAGAAAAAGGGTTGATAATGACTAATAAAATGAACCAGTAGAAGAAAGAGGGGTGTCCATGTAGGGTTGTTACAAAGAACTCAATTTGCATAAACTATATTCATAGTGCTCATAGGTTTTATTACTTTTGTAACCCTGTCAACAAATCCATTGAGTTAATGCTGCCTAAGTTATTCAAGAAGAAAGTATGCTGGTGGGGGCAGAGTCAAGATGGTGGAGTAGAAAGACGCACAGCCTATAAAATACCAGTAAAAAATGACCCTCAACAAATTCTAGAGCAGCAGAAGCTGCAGAACGACAGAATGAAAGATATTTCTAGCCAAAAGTAATCTGAAAGGCTAACAGGAAAGGTCTATCCCACGGGACACTGAGTGGAGTGGAAGCTAGCCCTGGCCACATGGCACCAGAAGGCTCAGGACGGGAACAGGTCTCTGGGGCAGAATCTCGAGCAGGGAGGGTCTCAGATCCCTCAACCCACAAGCATCAAAAAGTGTCAAGGATCAGTGAGAGGATTTTCCCAACTGGGCTAGAGGGCAGCAGGGCCCTATTAGCCTGGGGCCCCGGCAGTGGTGGCATCAAAGAAAGTGTCAAAGGTCAGTGAGAGGGTGTTCCCAGCTGGGCTGGAGGGGAGCAGGTTTCCACTAGCGTGGGCCCCAGTCCCAGGTGGCAGAAGCAACAGCTGGGCTGCAGCACTGTATGGCAGCTTCCACTGTGGGAGCAGCTCAGCTTAAAGGCCTGGGAGAACTGAGCAGCTGATCTGAATCTCAGCCCTGAGTGGTGGCCTTTCCCCCACCTAAAGATGATGGGGGAATTTAGCAGCTGTTCTGAACCTCAGCCCTGACCATAGCCATGGGATGAGGAGGAACACCAGGGCCCTCCTCTTGACGAAGGATTCAGAAGTCAAGGAAATGACTGGGAAAATGCACCAAAACGAGGAAAAACATAAGACCATAGAAGATTACTTTCTTGGTGAACACGTATTTCCTTCCATCCTTTCAGATGAGGAAGAACAAAGAATACTGTCAGAGGAAAGAGAAATCATAAAGGACTTTCTAAAGCTGAACTGTTTACATTCCTACATTGAAAGAGAATATTTATAATTCTTGAGAGTTTTGTCAGTATTTGGATAAGTGGTTGTTGTAACAACCCTCCATGGACACCCCTCTTTCTTCTACTGGTTCATTATACCAGCACAGAGACACATGCATATGGATAGAGAGCACAGGTTGAGGTGAATCAGAAGGGATGATATATTTAAAAAATAAAATTAAGGGGTGAGAGAGGATCATCTTGGGAGAAGAAAGAGAGAAGTGTAATGAGACAAATTATGACTCATAAAAGAGACAAGAAATATATTTTTCAGGGGAGGAGAAAAGGGAGGAGATGAGAAGAGAAAAGTGAAGTTTACTCTCTTCACATATGGCTTAAGGAGAGAATAACTTGCTCACAAAATTTGGTGTGTAAATCTATCTTACACTACAGGAAAGTAGGGGAGAAAGGCCAAGTGAGATGATGGGGATGATAGAAGGGAGGGTAAACGGGCGAAAGGAGTAACTAGAAGTAAACACTTTTGGCAAGGGACAAGGTCACATGAGAGAATAGAATAAAGTGGGGACAGGGTAGGATGGAGGAAAATGTCCTTAGTCTTACACAACATGATTATTATGGAAATCTTTTGCAAAACAACACATATTTGGCCTGTTTTGAATTGCTTGCCATCTCATTGAGGGTGGGTGAGGAGGGAGGAAGGGAGAGAAGTTGGATTTCAAAGTATTAGAAATGAATGTTGAGAATTGTTATTTTATATAACTTGGAAATAAGAAATACAGGTAATGAGGTATAGAAATTTATCTTCCCCTACAAGAAAAGACAGAAGATGGGGATAAGGGAAGGGTGGGGTGTAACAGAAGGGAGGGTATATTGAGGGAAGGGGTAATCAGAATTCAAGTTGTTATGGGGTGGGGGGAGGGGAGAGATGGGGAGAAAAATTGGAACTAAAAATTGTGTGGAAATGAATGTGGCAATCTAAAAATAAATAAATTTAAAAAAAAGAATCTGTGCTGGTTCTTTGTGATCATTCCTTTCTTTTCTAGATGTTCATTTAGGATTAAACTTCAACCACAGTTTTTGACCTTCCAGTTAATAACAAGTTAATTTTTCTTGCTATTGATTGATTCGATCTCTTTCCTTTCTAGGGTCCCAAAAGTCTCCTTTAGCACCACAATTAAAAAGCACCAGTTCTGTGACACTCAGCTTTTCGTATATTTCATCTCTGATAGCCATGTAATGCTATTAGAAAAGCCATAACTTTAATCGTATGAGTCTTTGTCAACTGGAAAAGGAAACAGCTAACCCCTCCAATTTCTTTACTAAGAAAATCACAAGAAGAGTGTTAAAATGACATCGATATTGCTTATGATAATTTAAGCTAGCCTAATTCAATTCACGAAGGGGTATCTCTTACTACATGATCTCCTACAAAATTCTGACTAATAAAACTCTAATAGTGATTTTTCTTACGTTGTTTCCCACACTAAAGTCATCCTCCTTGGCAGAAAAAAGCAAGCCAAATAGAAACTAAACAGCTCTCACTTCTATCTGATGGCAGGTGATTTTCATCTTAATCACATTGAGCAATGGTCTTTCCCTTCGTGCTCTTCCACCTCAAATGGCTAAAGGAATACTCTCTTAATTGCTTTGCTCACCAGTCTCAGCTTATTGTTGCCTTAAGAAACAGAAATGTCTGTGTCCTGTCTTACACACATACCACAAAGTACCTTGGAGAATATCTTTCAATAAATTTCACTGAGATATAAAATAAGGAAATTCTGATTTTAGAAATTTTTATTTCATTGTCAACTTTTTAAAAGAATTGTAAAGTCAGCCAACTTTAATTGCCTCCTCAGAGTGCAATGATTTTCCACACTTGTTGCCCCTCTGATACCACCTTCTCAGGCAACTGTCTGCTAAAATCCATTCTTCTTACCTTTTATTAAAATCTGCTTTCACACTTTTCTCTAAGTTATTCATGCAAAAGCATACATGGCTATTCGTTGAAATGTCACTCTTAGGGCTATTTCACAACTTCTCCAAGAAATCGTCAGAAGGCAGAGAATATATATCACTGGAGAAATCAATCTACACATTGGATTTTCTAGAATGTATTCTTATGAGAGATATCAAAATGAAAAGTAATTTTCAAAAATTTAACATAGTGTCTTAGGTTTTAGAGAGAAGCATTGTGGTGTAGTTGAGAAGGCACAGGATTTAAAGTCAGGAAAAAGTAGGTTCAAATCACCTATCAAACCCTTATTAGCTGTGTAAATCTGGGAAAATTATTTCATTTTGCTACATCTCAATTGTGAAATAAATTAAAATCAACAAATTAAGGGATTAGACTTACTTTTTTTCTAAGATCCTCGTTCTATGTCTATAATCTGATCTGGACAGAATTAATCAGAAAATACATAGAAGTAAATACAGTTAGTATATTTGAACTTAGGAAAGTAACTGCTACTTTACTTAATTAATTACATTAGGAGATTGTACATGTACTATGTTTTAAGTGTTCTCAGGAAATACCTCTGCACTCCACCACCTGATTTGATTTGAAGTAGGTCACCCTAGCACCAAGGACTGCCCAAAATATTCCTGGGTTCCAAATACTCCAGTGAAAATGAGCTGTTTTGCCTTTAGGCTGAGCCCCATGCATCTGATTAGACTGTCTACTTGTTCCATCTACTTGTGTGACTGTCATAGCAATCTTGTGCATATTCAATCTGTCCTTTCCCTTTCAGCTTAGTCCCATGATCTTAGATTAGATCCAGAGAGTTCTAAGATAGTGGATTTGATCCATTGAAATAAGTAATAACATATTCCTAGATTCTCCTAATTTCCCACTATTGATAATATAAAAAAAGACTCCTTAACCTGGTATTTAAGGCCACTAGCAACCTGGTTCTAATCTCTGTATCCATTCCCATTTCACAGTTGGTTGGTTGTTTTCCTTTGCTCTGGAAGATGACCAAAATGACATCACTATGCCAGAGTCAAGTTGCAATATGTTGGACTGTGGATGATGGGACTCCCCTCAATGCTCTCAACATTTTCATGCAGTTCAAATCATCAAGATTCTCTTAAAGTCCAGCAATATGTAAGAGACTTCACCTTGCAAAGGAGATACAGAGAAAAAAAACCTGCCCCTCCTACAGACCACCTGGAGCAATCTAGGAATTTCTCTTTTCCCCTCCTATAGACCATTTCGTGTGCCTGGGATAGAGATTCTTCTCCCTGTAGGTTGAAATTCCTCTTTTCCTTCCAATCCTAATTCTACTCTTAGGCCACCCTGCCCACCCCCCCACCCCCACTTCCAGTCTGCACACACCGCCCAGGATCTTCCCTATCTACAGGATGACCTTGAACTGTTCTTCCTCTCATTTTCTTACGACTTTCTCAGAGCAACATACCTGGAGACCTCATAGCTCTGATCACATTCTACTCACCCATATTTAACTGTAAGCTCTTTGGAAAAAACTTTTAACTGCTGAAGTGACTGTTAACCCAAAAGTCAATCATCAAGCTTAAATCCCTCCTAGTGTCCAGCATTATGTTAAGCACTGGGTATATGAAGAAAAACTGTGGCAGTCTGCCCTCCAGGAACTCACATAATCTAAGGAATGTGAGCATCTAGCCTCATCCAATTCATTTAGTACATCAATGCCATTTAATTATTCAATATAAAGTATGTTTGTTTCTGTAGGTAGGCACAGCACAGTCTGGGGTCAATTGATCACTGCCAGAGAAGAATAACCTTTCACTTTCCTAAAACACTTATTTCATCATCTCCTCTTATCTAAAACATCCTGTGTCGTGAAGATCTTAGTCCATATTCAAGTAAAATTAATCTTTTCCTGCCTTCAACAAAGATTAGTTCATCATCATCATTCGTCTCAGCAATGGTTCCTGGGCAAAAGGGAGGCTATCCATTTCCACTCAGTCTTACATTCTTTTCCAGGAAAAGTATGATCTCCCTCTTGCATAGAGAAAGTAATACCCTCACCTCCCCATTCAGTTAATTCACTGAAAGAAAAAAAGAGATAAAGAAACTCAATCAAATTGGTGGAAAGACATGCTTAAAGTCTTCCAAAAGAGCCCTGAATTCTGCTATCTCCTGGACCAGAAGGCAAGAGAAAGCATTATATAAAGGTTCCCCCCATTTTTACCTTCTTATCTCACCTCCTGAGCCATCTGCCTTTCTGCATACTTACCTCTGACCCTTCCAGGATCTAGATTCTAATGGGAGCAATCATATAAACTATGTGAAATATTACTTTCAGGGGATCTACAAAGCTCCTCCCAATGCCTGCAGAGCTAATATCCAACTTGCTAGAGAGAAGCACAAACATTTTGGGGAAAGTATTGTAGTTATAAAAGAAGGAAGTAAAGTTAGACACCGAGTACTGTGGAATAAAGGGATCGACTGATGTGAATTAATGACCTTCCTGGTAGAGGAGACACTGAAAAAGCGTCTAGATAACCACTTTAAAAGGGTTTAGAGGGACCACCTCCTTTATTGGGTGTACAGCAGAACCAGTTGATCTCAAAGTTCTCTCTCAATCCTTGAATAAATGATCCTAGATTACTTAAAAAATAATAACTCAGCCAGCAAGGTAGCAGATTTGGTTGCTGGATTCAATCCCTGATCATTTCCTTTCGTTCCAAATAGTTTTACACATTATCATCATGTAAACACTGCCTTTATAATTAAAAAATAATAGTGTAATCAAAGGACTGTAATGGAAAGAATATTTGATTTGAAGTTAAAGGTTCTGAGTTCAAATTCTCTGGCTTCTCACTACTTCTTTGACTATCAGCCACTCAATCCACGTTTAGGTCCTCGATTTCTTTTGATGATCATTTAAGATCATTTGAACCCCAATAAGAGCCAAAGCCTGAACCAATCTACCAGGAAAATCTTGGCCTAACAGATATGCCTGTCTTTGTTCTCTGAGTAAAACTACAGGATGACTCTTCCTGTGTCAGCAATTACAAGACCAGACGGAAGTTACTAAGAGTTTTTCCTTTTTCTTGTCCGTTAAGTAAGTGACACTTTAACACAAGACACTATCTTGAATGATCGAACTTTTCTTTTCCTAAGTTTTATGGATATATACTCTGTTATGTCGAGTTAATGGTAAAGGAAACAGATATACTGGGTTGAAATTTCAATTGACACTTTGTCATTTTTCTTGTCTTATTGAATTTTCAACCCATAAATAAAGAAATTCCTTTCTAATAGTATGGTTAAACATATATGGAGATTATAAATCTGGGTGACAGACATACTGAGTTGGGATTGTTCTAAAATGTATTTAAGGGGTATCATTCTTTTTTATAAGACAGTCAGAATTAGAATCTGGCTCCATGTACATATAAATTCACTGGCTTTCAGGGAATAAACAATATGAATTTATGTACTACCTAGGCTGTTTTCTTGTTGTAATCAAACTTCCAGGTCAACACATTATATGGTAAATGGAAGTTTAAGGTGGGGGGGCAGGGACTAGGTGAATTCTAAGATTCACCTCAACTCCAGATCATGATATTAGGGTTTTAGGGAAGGCAGTAAAGTATATTGGAACAAGAATCACAAAGACCTAAGTTCCAGTCAGGCTGCAGATGACAGTGACCCCAGACAATTCACTTAACCTCTATGAATTTCAGTGTTTCCATTTATAAAATGGGAAAAATAATAACTACCCCACATTTCCTGTGAAAAACAAATAGGATAAGGATGTAAGGAATTGGTCGGCACACAAACATTTTCTATAAAATGTTATGAAAACATGCTTAATATTGCAAGCATTACAAATTGCTAAACACTGTTGAAATGTCTCTTACTGTTGCTGCTATTGTTATTCTTACCCTGTGATTCAATTTTTGTGAAAATTCAGGAAGAGAACCCACAAATCAGCTGAACCAGTCTCAACTCCTGGGATACCCTCCTTCTCACCACTATCCCAAAAAGGCTAAGACACACCTAGCAGATCTTTTTGCCATCTACAAAAGATTAAATCACTTGAGGCTAACTAAACTAAAAAAAGACTAATAGAATTTAAATCGTTTATGTTTCCAACCGCTATTTTTTATATTAACTTGCCTGATCAATGTAGTCAAAATGGTCTGTTGGAAAAACAGCCTGAGATTGGAGAAAGTGAATGGTGAAATTGGCTCTTTATCACTGTTCACTAAAACTGCAAAGCACAAGAAAGTACAGGACATAAGGCACTGTTTCTGAAGTAAATGCCTATTTGACAGTCTAAAATACAGCAAAGACCCCTTTGGGATTTATTATGGTCCTACTGAGAATCCCTTTGCCCCACTTTCCCCTTCTGGTTTTATAGATTAATTGAATGTTTTCTGTATAACTATGGATGGTTCACCAAATAGGTTTGTGGAGAGGGATTGGTAGAGCACAAACAGGTTGACCAAGGACTTTCTGTTCACGCCTCGTGAAGACTGATGATGCAGGGAGACATGAAGTTTCATTCCATTTAATAATAGCATTTGTATACGGCTTTGAGATTTGCAAATATAATGTCATTTGATTCTCCCAAACACTCTAGGTTGTTACTCATTTGTTTCAGTTGAGTTTGACTGTTCGTGACCTGATTTGGGTCTTTCCTGGAAAGAATGGTGGACTAATTTGCGATTTCCTTTACCAGTTCATTTTAGAGACAAGGAAACTAAGGCAAACAGGGCTAAGTGACTTAGCCTGGGTCACAGGGCTAAGTGTCTGAGGTCAGATTTGAACTCAGAAAGATGTGTCTTCCTGATTTCAAGCCCGGTGCTCTCTACATCTTTCCACCTAGATAGCAAACAGGGATTGATCAATGGTCCATGACAACTCTGGCAGTAATATTTCAACACTTCATGGGACAAGTAAAGAATACAAAGCCCAGTGGCAATTATATGATTGGTAGATGGCGCACCTAAGGAGTTGTCTGAATGAATTAACTTTTGTTTTTAAGTAAATAAATTCTTTCACAACAAGGTCAGAGTTATTGTTGGACAGGGAAGTGATCTTCACAGTCAGGTAACAAACTCAATGTTTATCACCTCTGTTCTTAAAGGTGACTTAGAAAAACAAACTTTTTAAAAAAATACATTTCCTGAGAAGATATAAAGATGGAATTACAAGGTTTTCCTCCCAAACAATTGGGGACATACTCTCCCCAAGAACATCTTGGTCCCTGCAGAGTGTGAGTACAAACTTTGGGCAGTTTCTACATTGTATTTACTTAATAATGGACCTTATAAGAGAGAAACATTTCTCAGAATTTACTGGAACTACGGATTTCATCTCAAACTGGCATACAGTAACAGTGTGGGTAAGTATTGTGCCAGCCACTGGGCATACAAATGCAACCCTGAAACAGAGTCTTCCCTCAAGGAATTTACACTGTAGGTGAGGGAGCATCCAGCCTGTGCCCATGTAAGAAAATACAAAGAACTTATTGAAAAATGAAAGATTGAAATACTGAAAGATCTTGGGGCAGAATGCAACGTTAATTAGCTCTTCCCTGCCCATTAATAACTTCAAGGACATTTGTTAAATTTTTGAGGTGCTGGGTCAGAATGTGGTGGCCTCCAACTCAAAAAAGTTTGTAAATATTCTGAGGGGAGGTTTTACTTTGGGACATAATCATTGGAAGTGTTTGTTTGGCCAGATGATACTCTGGCCAGTCATTAAGGAGAACCTGAGATTTGAAAACCTAGGTGCACTTCTCTCTCTGGTAATTATATATGTATGGAGAGACAGTTGGAAACCCTGTCTTTTGCTTTTTGTTTTCCAGTTTTTTTCTCTGAGGTTCAGGGTGCTGACTTTTGCCCCTGAACTAAGTGAATAATTTATGTTTGATTAAAGTAGATTGTTGATCCCTCAAAAATTCCTTTCCTTTTAGTGAAGCAGATCTAAGAACCTGTATAGCAGGCTCTCTGTGGGAGGCCTCCGTGGGAATTCTTAATATTACACTAGATTTTTTATAATTTCGCTCTGACATTTTTTTGTGTGTGTGGAAGAAATAGTTGGACTACAGATGATTTGTGCTGCTTATTCTTTATCTTTCTATTATACACTTACTGTCCCCTAATACTTGTCTGTCAAAGATCTCCCTCCTCTACCCTGACTACTGACCATTCTACATCCTTTGAGTCACAAATCCAATTCTACCTCCTACAGAAGGTCTTTCCCAAACCCGTTTGATCCCAGTGTCTTTTCTCTGTTAATTACCCCCTATCTATCTGGTATATCATTTGCTTTGTATAAATTTGTTTCCTTGTCATCTCCCTCATTAGAATGTAAACTCTTTGAGGGCAGGAATGATCTTTTGCCTCTTTGTATCGTATCACAGTGCCTGTCAAATAGTAGGCACTTAATAAAAGTTTATTAATTGATTAATCAAGTAAGAGAGGCCATAAACATTATACACACAAGTTTTGCAGTATTTTTCCCTATTGTTATAGGGTAATACTGTAAAAATTCTAATTTAAAAAACATCTTGTCCCTTCTTTACAACCCATGCTCTCCCACAGCTGAATTTGGCCTGTCTGCTTGAGTCCAAATAGATGAGATCCCTGCTTTTACAAAATGTAAAGTGGACATGTTTTTTAGAATCTGTGCAATGAGCTGAAACAGTGAAGCTAAAAGTTAGAAGCCATGAGTCCAACTTTAATGACTTGATCATAGATAAATTATTTCATCTCCCTTTGACTCCATTTTCTTCTACAAAATGAAGATATTACTTAGACTGCTTGACTCAAATAACTCCTATGAGAAGAATGGAGGAGAGATGCAAGATCATATGCAATTCAAGGAATTGATGAGACTTGACTTCACTTGGAACCCACTAAAACCACAAGCTCTTGTTGAGGTGAGGAGGAACACATACTGTAGTGTGCAGAGGAGATGGTCTCTATAGTAGAAAGAGTTTTGAAATGAGAGGAAAAGATGGTTGGGAAAGTCTGTGCTTTTCCACATCCATTCAAATTCTAGAAGTTTAAATTATCTCATGGGGGAATAAAAAAGTTCTTAGATTCTTACTTAGGTTGATAGTTTTTCCAGCTTTACTAAAGAAGTAGTTGTTTTTCATTCACACTCTAGCCCATGATCTACATCTTGCTTAATCACTAGAGTGGAATGAGAATGAGGAAGACAAAATCAGCATCTTCAAGGAATCCTGTAACTTGTGTCTCCCTTCCTGATCTCTGAATGAATGTCAAAGTAGTCAGTCAATGATTACATTACAACTGATTTAAAAAAAATCATTTTGAATATAGAAGCAGCTCAAGGAGCTACAACCAGAGCAAAGTTCACTGGTATGTTGTTTAGTACCAATGCAGAACCAAGACATAAAATTTTCCCAATGTTAAAATAAAGTTCTGAAGCAAAATCTATTATTTTTCAGCTAAAGTAAAAAGGACAAGGATGGAATTCCTGAACTCAGACCAGTCAGCAGGAAAATATAAGCATAATTAACATAGATAAAGAAGAAAACTACATTTTTCTGAAAGGTACCATAGACAATGAACTAATTTCAATATTGAACATGTATACACCAAATGATGTGGCATCTAAATTCTAAAAGAATACTAAATGAACAGCAGAAAGAAATAGTCATTAAACGTAATACTGGGGGTGGGGGAAAACATTTATTTTACTCATCATAGTTTTTACTAAATCCAATCAAAACTAAACAAAAAATAACTTAAGGAATTAAATAGAATTTCAGAAAATGAGATTTGATAGACTTTTGGAGATAAGCGAATGAGAATAGAAAGGAATGTGCATATTCCTCAATTTTGCATGGCACACTTTTGAAAATTGGCCATATATTAGTACTTTCAAATGTTACAAACAAATGTAGAACAGTAGAACATTAGACAAATCATTTCTTTTTTACCCCAGTGCAATAAAATAATCAAGAAAGGGCGACAAAAAGGTATTGTAAACTAACTGTAGCCTAAATGTTTTAATCGTAATGAATCAGTGGACCAAGAACAAACCATAAAATTAGTCAGTTAATTCCATTAAATATAATGACACTGATAAGATAAGTTCCAACATATTTAGGATGCAGCCAAGGCAGTCCTCAGGGAAAATTTCATATCGCCTATATTATGTAATTCAGAAAAATTTGCCTCCTCTCTGTACTTCACGCAGATTTCCATCTTCCAACACTGTGTCTTTACATTGGATATTCTTCATGTCTCAAATTTACTCTCTTTACAACTGTCTTATGGAGCCCTCTTTTTCCTTTAAGAGGCACCTCAGGAAACATTTTCACCGTGATGTTTTTCTCATCTCCTATTCCCTTCGTCCCAACAGCTAGTACTCTTGACTCCGCTTTGTCTTGTGTTCAACGACCAGATATGTGCATATGCACGTCATGTATATTTACTGGCATTATTAATTCTCTGTTCTGTACAATTTTATATGCGCTGTCCATATTCTGAATTCAAATATAAATACATTAGGAGTAGATTTTATTTAATTCTTTGAATATTCATGCCCAGTACCTAGTAGAGTACCTGGTATCTAGGAAGTGCTTAATCAATATTTGTCTATAGATTTCATGCTAATCTCCATGGATATGGGCTGCCTTCATGCCATGTCACTTTTCTGCTCCATTTTTTAATTTATCAGATCTTCTCTCTCATCTCAAACGCTGAAAAACCATAATCTTGAATCCCTTTTCTTGAGGTGTTATCCCAGTCCCCAGAAGTCTGTGGGACAAGTTTCATAAGAAGTGGAGTAATACAAAATAAAACTGGAAAGATATGTTGGAGCCCATTTATGAAATATTGTTGATATTTTTTCGTTATTGAGTGAAAAGTTTACATCTTATCCAAGAAGTATCAGGGAGCCATTGTAGTTTACTCACTAAAAAAAAGACATAATCTTAATTTATGCTTAAAAGAAATCACTTTGGTAGCTGAATGGAGGACGGACTGGAGGAGAGAGATACACTAGCTGTTAGGAGACTGTCTGTGAGAATGCTGTTATAGTCTAGGTTATAAGTAATGAGAACCTGAGCTTGGGTAATGACAATATCAGTGAGGGGAAAAAGAGAATGATTTGAGAGCTCTGGACAAGACCTGACAATTAGTTGGATATGGTGGGTGAAAACAAGTGAGGTGTCAAGGATGACTGTGAGGATGATCATAAATATGGTGGTGTCTTCGATATGGTAGGGAAACATCATGAGCACCACCATAGACAAGTTGAATTTGAAAATGCTTTGGACATCCGTTTGAAATGTTCAAGAGGCAATTGTTTCAGTTGGATTTGGCAATAGGAGCTTGGTACTTATATGACTGCATTTATATGACGCCGAACTGTGTGTGTGTATGTGTACATACGCGTATGTATAAACACGCACTTATATATACATATATATAAACATATATAATGTATACTTTGCATTAAATTTGCATAAACACTTTATTTATTGTCAATATTAGTAATATTAACATTTAGTAATATGTGAAGACTGATAATTGATTAAAGGTATAAACTACTTCACTTCTGTATTGGTATCCCCAGATAGTTTCACAATGCTAAAAACATAGAAGTCACTTAATAAATTTTAGTTGATTGCTTGCCTCCGGAACAAGGAACTGATTCAAATTTATAACAATAAGAGTCACTTCCTAATTGATAAATGGTAAAAGATGTAATTAGATATAGAAAAGGGAAAATGGAATTGTGACATTGAAATTTGATACCCCATATTTTTCTGCATTATTGTATGTGTGTTCATCCCTCGTTGCCGAGGAAAACCATGCCATTGGAGAAATAATGAGAAGGCTTGCATTTGACTTTGTTTTGAGTGATGGAGGGCTGTCTGTATTATTGACATCTATAAGATAGATTGTCTTCTTTATGAGAAGCTAACTTCCCAGTTTCTCTGGGTTATACCCAGACTCATTGAGTCAATGAGGTCATAGGATGTTCTGCCTGGTCACAACTAGCACCAGATCATTCTAATGTAGAAGGTTGCCTAAAATAAGACATTCCTGAGAATGTTGACTCACTTTCTGCTTTCTTCATTGGAAACATCCTTTTGCTAGTCAGCCAGATATAAACCCACCCTGTGGCTCCATTCCACCTCTACTATAGACAAACAACAATCTCATTTTAGCATCACTAAGCCTTACATAACCAATTATATATAAAAGACTGCTCTCTCTGCAGTAAGTGTTGTCTGATTCCAGAGAGACAAGTGACTTCTATTGCTGGCAGCTTCTAGCCTTGCAAATGAAGAGATAATTCTCAAAAAAATTGCTTCTTAGTTTCTCTTTATCACCGACGTTTATGCTAATCAAATTTTCCTGAAGGGAAAAAAATCTAAGCTGTGAATACATAGCTATATGGTAAAAATGTTCTAAATCTCAGTTGATGAGAGAAATTAGAAGTAAAACAATTAAAATTCCACACAACATCTACCATATTGGCAAAGTAGAAGTTGACAAGTATTATAAGGTCCAGGGGAAAGAAGGTGCATTAATTTACCACTGGTGTAGCTATGAAAGTGTTCAACGATTTGGAAGGAAATTTTGAAGTGCAGTGAAAAGTATTAAGTGGCACATACACTTTGATTACAGGGGTGTACTCATAAAACAATGAGACAAAGGAAACACACTTGTATGTAAAATCATTTGTGGCAGATATTTGTGGGGGCCAAAGAAATGAAAACTAATTGGGATCCCATAAAATTGAGAATGAATGATGCTACATGAATGTAATAGAGTATGATTGTGCTGTTACAACTTAAATGGACAGTTTCAAAGAAACTGGGTGAGACATGAGTAAACTGATGAGGAGGAAAGTGAGCAAAACTAGCATAGCAATTTCTAAAGATGCAATAACTGGTAATATAAGCAATTATGAAACAATTGAGAACTCTAATTATCCAGCAGACAAACCACGATTTGACAACACTGGTGGGGGGGAGGAGCCAAGATGGCAGAGTAGAAAGACTCACATGTGCTAGCTCTGAACCCACAGCCCATGGATTTCCTGTAAAAATAAATCCCAACAAATTCTGGAACAGTGGAAGCCGAGCAGCAATGGGGTGAAGGATATTTCCGTTCCAGAAATCCTTGAAAAAATCGATCCCAAAGGTCTGTCATGCACCAGGCAGGAGTGGAGCCCAGGACTTCCCTGGCTGCACGGAATCAAGAGGAGCAGATATGAGAAGGCTTCAGGAAGGGAATCTCTGGCGGCCACAAACGTCCATCTGCCCACAGAGGCACAGGTCAGTGAGAGAAACATCTGGACTGGCTGAGAGGGGAGCAGGGTGTCTCCATGACTCAGGCCCCCTAGGGAGACAGCAGTAGAGGAAGCAGGGCCAGACGCTCCCAGAGCAAGCAGGAGCTCGGCAGGGCCTCCATAATGGAAGGTCTCCATATAAACCTCCTGAGACAACTGAGCCTGGGAGACAGACATCCCCCTACCAGAGCACCAAAACTTACCTCACACTGAATAGCACCCAGGTCTGCCGCTGAAAGCCCTGAGGCTGAGGAGCGGCATTTGAATCTCAGACCCCAAGCACTAGCTAGGTGGATCTGGGAGGAGTTGGAGAGGAATCTCAGAAGGCAAGTACATGGCTGGGAAAATGCCCAGAAAAGGGAAAAAAAATAAGACCATCAAAGGTTACTTTCTTGGGGCACAGATGACTTCACCTTTCCTTTCTGATGAGGAAGAACAATGCTAACCATCAGGGAAAGACACAGGAGCCATGTCCTCTGCACCCAAGCATCTGAAATAGATATCCAATGGCTCAGGCCATAGAAGAGCTCAAAAAGGATTTTGAAACACAAGTTAGACAGGTAGAGGAAAAACTGGAAAGAGAAATGAGAGACATGCAAGAAAAGCATGAAAAACGGGTCAATACCTTGCAAAAGGAGACCCCCCCAAAAATACTGAAAACAACACCTTGAAAAATAGGCGAACTCAATTGGCAAAAGAGGGTCAAAAAGCCAATGAGGAGAACAATGCTTTCAAAAGTACAATTAGCCAAATGGGAAAAGAGGTTAAAAAGCTCACTGAAGAAAATACTTTTCTCAAAATTAGAATGGAACAGATGGAAGCTAATGTCCTTATGAGAAACCAAGAAATCACAAAACAAAACCAAAAGAATAAAAAATGGAAGAGAATGTGAAATATCTCATTGGAAAAACAACTGACCTGGAAAATATATCCAGGAGAGACAATTTAAAAATTATGGGACTACCTGAAAGCCATGATCAAAAAAAGTGCCGAGACATCATCTTTCATGGAATTATCAAGGAATACTGCCGTGATATTCTAGAAACAGAGGGCAAAATAAGTATTCAAGGAATCTATCGACCACCGCCTGAAAGAGATCCAAAAAGAGAAACTCCTAGGAATATTGTGGCCAAATTCCAGAGTTCCCAGGGCAAGGGCAATCTATTGCAAGCAACTAGAAAGAAACAATTCCAGTATTGTGGAAATACAATCAGGATAAGACAAGATCTAGCAGCTTCTACATTAAGGGATTGAAGGGCGTGGTATAGGATATTCCAGAAGTCAAAGGAAATAGGTCTAAAACCAAGAATCACATACCTTGAAAAGTAGGTGAAGCATAATACTACAGGGGAAAATATTGCCTTGCAATGAAATTGAGGACTTTCAAGCATTCTTGATGAAAAGACCAGAGTTGAAAAGAAAATTTGACTTTCAAACACAAAAATGAGAAGAAGCATGGAAAAGTAAACAGCAAGGAGATGTCTTAAGGGACTTATCAAAGGTGAACTGTTTACATTCCTATATGGAAAGGCAATATTTGTAACTCCTGAAATTTTTCAGTACCTGGGTAGATGGTGGGATTAAAAACACACACATACACACACACACAGACACACACACGCGCAGACACAGAGACAGAGAGCACAGAGTGAATTGAATAGGATGGGATCATATCTTTAAAAAAATGAAGGTAAACGATGAGAGAGAAATATATTGGGAAGAGAGAGGGAGTAAAGGAATGGGGCATATTATCTCTCATAGAAGAGGCAGGAAAGAGACTTTTTAGAGGAGGGAAAAATAGCGGAGCTGAGAAAAAAAACATCACATTTACTCTGATCACATTCGGCTAAAGGAAGGAATAAAATGCACTCTCGTTTTTGTATGAAAACCTATCTGAAATACAGGAAAGTGTGGGAGAAGGAGATAAGTAGGGTGGGGGGATGATGGAGGGAAGGGTAATGGGAGGAGGTGTCCATTTGAAGTCAACACTCTTGGGGAGGGATAGGATCAAAAGAGAGTATAGAAAAAATGCGGGACAGGATAGAATGGAGGGAAATATAGTTAGTCTTACACAACATGACTATTATGGAAGTCATTTGCAAAACTACACAGATATGGCCTATATTGAATTGCCAGCCTTCCCAAAGGGAATGGGTGGGGAGGGAGGGATGTGGAGAAGTTAGAACTCAAACTTTTAGGAACAACTGTCGAGTATTTTTCTTGCTACTAGGAAATAGGAAATACAGGTAATGGGGAATAGAAAGTTACCTGGCCCTACAGGACAAAAGAGAATATGGAGACAAGAGAAGGGAGGAATGATAGAAGAGAGGGCAGATCGGTGATAGAGTAAATTAGAATGCTCTGTGTTTTGGGGTGGGGAGAGGGGACAAATGGGGAGAGAATTTGGAACCCAAATTTATGTGAAAATTAATGTAAAAATTTAAATAAATAAATTTATAATACAAAAATACAAAAAGACAATACTGGTGACAAAGAATTGTACCCATTTTCTAACAGAGTAGTGATGAACCAATTATGCGGAACATGACACACATTTTTGGAGATGGCCAATGGTGAGATTTGTTTTCGTTGACTTTTTCAAGCTTCTATAAGGATTTGCACATTTGTTTCCTTCCAGTGGAAATGGGATTGTTTATGATAACGAAAATTTTTATGAAAAAAGGAGAGAAGCAGAGAGACAGACAGAGAAATAGAGAGACACAGAGAGACAAAGCAAGACAGACAGACAGAGAGAAGGAGAGAGAGAGAGAGAGAGAGAGAGAGAGAGAGAGAGAGAGAGGAAATACATGTTAATTAAGAAAAGTAAAATTTAATTTAAGATAATGGTAATCAGAACTGATTGATTAATACAAACTGTGTCTTTATCTGTCAAATAAAGTGGTCAAAGTATGCTATTGGTAAGATTGTTTCTGCTTCTGTTTCTGTGATTTTATGTCCACAGCTACTCTTCTTGGGATAAGGATTTCCAAAATACTCTCTGGAGGGCCCCCAACACCTCCTTATTCCTCAGACTATAGATAATAGGATTGAGCATAGGAGTGAGAATGGTATAGAAGACAGCCAAGTTCTTATCCTCTTCTGGGGAACGCAGAGATGGGGGCCTCAGATATGTATAGACGAATGGGGCATAGTAGAAGGTTACCACAGTCAGGTGTGTAGAACAGGTAGTAAAGGCTTTCTTCCTCCCTTGCGATGAGCGCATATGGAGGATGGTATAAAGAACCCTACCATAAGAAGCCATGATGCCAATGAAAGGGACCAAAAGAAACAGGTTGGTGCTGAAGAGCACTGTGTACTCATAGGCCCAGGTATCTATGCAGGCCAGAGGCACCATGGCTGGGATGTCACAAAAGAAATGATTAATGATTCTGGACTTGCAATAGGGCATACAGAGTGCATACACAGTATGGAAAATGGAATTAATGCATGAAGAGACCCAGGATCCGGTGATCATCAGCAAACACATTCTCTTGTTCATGAGAATGGGATAATGGAGAGGGAAGCAAATTGCCACATAACGGTCATAGGCCATAGATGCCAGAAGTAACCCTTCAGCACAGGCCATGGTTAAAAAACAGACACTTTGGAAACCACAACCCACCAAAGAAATGGAATTGTCCCCAGACAGGAAGTTGACAGCCATCTTAGGAACTGTGCTGCAAATATACATTAGGTCCATGAGAGAGAGTTGACTGAGGAGGACATACATGGGACTGTGGAGATGGCGGTCCACCCAGATGAGGAGAATCATGGTTGAGTTACCCAAGAAGGCCATTAGGAAGATGAGGACAACGAGAAGAAAGAGGAGTAGGCCAGTGCTGGTTTGGGGAAACAGCCCCAGCAAGAAGAAACCAGTGCTGGTTTGATTCCATTCCTCCATAAGGAACTGTATAAGTTATTTTTCTGAAAGATAAAAGAAATGAATGGAAAGAAAGTCTGGACCAAGAAAGAAAATACATCTTTGTGATTTCTCATGGACCCCTTTATTCTTGAACATCTCCCTATCTCAACAGAAATTCACACATCCACAAACACACATACTTATGTATTTATATGTTTTCATCTTAATCTCTGAAATCCAGCTTATTCTACATGAAGTAGCTTGTTTTGATGTCTACATGTGTGTGTATATGTGCATGTGTGCACATGTGTATGTGTTTATATATGTATGTATGTGTCCGTATCTGCATATGTGTGTATATATGTGTATGTCTGCAATAGGTTTTACTCTGCTTTTTTCCCACAGACTTGTGATTTCCACTGTCTAGGAACCTATAGGAGATGAATTCCCTCTCTGAATGTGGCTCAGAACCCACTCCGTAACTCAGAGATTTAGAGAGCTGTCCAACAGCCCAGTCTTACCCAGTCAGGATGTGTCAGAAGCAGAGTTGAAGGCAGCCCTTCCTGACTCTGTGGCAACCTATTCATTTCCAAGGTCATGGACACTTCTCATGGTTTTTTGCACTGCTTCAAATATTATCATAGTGTTTGGTTTGAAAGAGATATGGAAGAAGTGATGCATACACAGAAACATGTATTATAGCTGTATACATACATGTATGCATTGTTGTTCAGTCATTCAGTTGTGTCCAAACCTTTCTGACCCTGTAACTTGTAATGTTTCGGTTTTCTTGGCAAGGATTCTACAGTGGTTTGCCTTTACCTTCAGCAGTGGATTAAGGCAAACAGACATGCATGCACGCAAATGTGTATATGTATATGAATTTACTGTTAGTGTTTATTATGTACACACTATGTGCCTGGTATTGGGATACAAATGTAAAAATAAAACCCTTCTTGGCCTTAAGCTTACATTTGAATGAGAAAGGTAATATATGTTGGGATGTGATGGTGAGATTTGGATGGGAAAATTACATGGATATGTCCATAGGGCAATCTATTGACATGAGTTTTCCATGCCTGGAGCATGTGGATTGCTTAAGATTAGTGCTTTATGGTTTCACATTGGGCCAGTGAAGGAGAACTTTCCCCATTCAAGAGATCAGGGACCCTAAGTGGGAGCTGAAAAGCTGGGTCTGAAGCAGGAGGCGGAGTGTGAAGACAGTCAATGTCATCCATCTCCCTCCAAACACACACACACAAACACACACAAAGGTATGTATGCATGCATTCATAACGGCTGAGCTTGTGATTTCTTTAGTATGAGGGACTCAAAGGTGAGGACAATCCCTTTATCAAGACAGTTTAGCTTTCCTCTGCAATTTTCCTAAAGCCATTTCAGAGCATATATGGGTGGAGTGACTTGCCAGGGGTACACGACTGGCATGCATCACAGCAGGATATAACAACATCTATTCCATGAAGCCAGGTTTGTTCAACACACACACACACACACACATACATACGTAAATTCGCTTTATATATATGTTTGTGTGTGTGTGTGTGTGTGTGTGTGTGTGTGTGTGTGTATGTATAAATTCCCTTGCTATGCATGGGTTCTTGTATGAAGAGAAATTCTTATATGTATGTTCTATGAAAAAACTTCCCGGTGGCAATATAATGCCTGGCCCTAACAGTAGCACTCTGTAACCCAGGTCAGATGAGTCACAATGTCTTCTTTGAGCTTACACACTTATATCTTTAGATTGTTTGAAAAGAGAAGCAAAATGTGAAAGATTTATGTCAAAACTTCTCAGTGCATGAATAATTGAATGAGTCTAATTAAGAAAGATAACTCATTAAGAAAGATAACCTTTTCAAATAAAGAAATATGGAGATGAATTGTGTTTGCTAGAGGTATATTAGATTAATTTTGTTAGAACTGTTGAAGATTCAGTAGTTTTGTTCTTTAAAGTGATTCTGATTTGAATGAAGGGAAAGAGGATGTCAGCGAACTACGACCTTGTGGTTGCAATAAGGCAGCTAAACCTGCATAGCTGGTCCCTAGTTCATTCTCCAACAGTGAAAACGTTCCCAATCAAGATCCCCAAAGGCCACCAATCTTAGAGGCAGAAGACCTTGTATCCTAGCTCTACCACACCCTGCCTGGGTCATATTGGCATGTACTCTCATCTCTCTCATCATTAAATATTTGATTCTTAATTTATCAGACTTTGGGGAAGCACCAATGAAATGAAGCACCTGAAGATACTTCATAATACTAATAATAGAAAATATTATTTATTATTATTATTACTATAAGGACTGCTAGGTGGTGTAGTAGATAGAGTATCTGGTTAGAAGTCAGGAACACTCCTCTTCCTGAGTTCACATCTGGTCTCAGATACTAGCTGTGTGAGGCTGGTCAAGTCACTTTATCCTTTTTCCCTCAATTTCTAATGTGTCACATGAACTGGAGAAAGAAATTGTAAACCACTACAGTATATTTGCCAAAAAAGCCCAAAATGGGGTCACAATGAATCTTAAATGACTGACCAACAACAGCAGTAATTATTATCAATAGTAATAGCTAAGCAAGAAAACCCCAAATGGGGCCATGAAAAGTCAAACACAACTAAAAAATTATGACTGAATAACTACCACATTTATATACTCACGTAGAGCTTACTCTGTGCTAGGTATGTTGCTAAGTGATTTAAATGTGACATTGCTAGTTTTAATTTCTTCTTTTACTAATTTATATTAAGATATTTTATTTGTTTGGTATTTGATTCTAAATTTTTTATTTTATTCAGTATTGCCTCTATGCTACCTGACATTGATCTATTCATTTTGTAATTGACAAAACATATAAAGATCCATTTGCTGTTTCCCTCATCCTCTCTTGAAAGTTCCAAATCTCTAAGGTAGACACGTGTCCAAAGACCACACTGCAGATCATTTGCCAGCTTTTTTCATCTGTCTGGAAATCTTCACAAAGTGATCAAGGCCAAAGTACATGAGGTTGAATTGATGTATCTATCCACTGCCCCAAAGATGGCATTGATCCAGTAATTAAGTTCAGTAACCCAACATTTCATGGAAACATTAGCTGTCAGAATAACCAAAAATGATTGTTTTCAAAACATTTCAAACCATGAAACAAATCCCCCATGTGACCTTGGCCTTGACTTTCTCCAACTTGTATCAGAACTGCCAAAAATGATAGGTACACTGAAGTACCTAGGGGTGGGGGAAGAAAGAGCACTTTTCAGAACTGTGGGCATAGTTGAGAGGGAGTGTCAGGCAACATTTACAAGTACTATTCTATGTTTCTTGATGTTCAGTCCTGCCTGACCCTTTGTCACCTTATTTGATATTTTCTTGGCAAAAGTACTGTAGTGGATTGCCATTTCCTTCTTCAGCTCATTTCACAGGTAACGAAACAGAGGCAAACAGGTTACCCTGTTGCCCAGGGTAACATATTGGTGTCTGAGGACAGATTTGAACTCAGATATTCCCAATTCCAGAACTGACACCCTATCCACTGTTACAGTTAGCTGCCCCTTAAGCAACCAACACTTATAGAATATTATACCATTACTACTATTAAAACAGTCATGTTGACGAGTTTTAGAAAACATTTTCTTTTTTTTTCTTTTGTTTGAAGATTTTTTGCTATGAGGGATAGCTCTTTTGGAGGAGAGTGGGATAAGCAGGGGGATCTAAGCAAAGTAAACAAAGGATATCATTACTTTTTTAGTGTTCAAAATAGTGGATAAAGGCCATCACTGGGTTAAGGTTCAAGTTTTCTCTCTGACCGCTTATATGACAATGGACAAGTTACAACTTTTCAGTGCCCCTAAATAACTCCGAAACTCAGCATTATGAAGAAATTGCTGATCTTCAATGGTGGAGGGACTTTCCACATTTATGCAAGAATAGGTTTCAACAACAAAAAATAAATGATCACTATTAGCATTATTACATTATATCTAATGTCAAAAGATTTGTTTCTGTTTTTTTTTTTTTTTGTTATGTGAACTTTGGAAAGGCACACTTCACTGAGACTGTATCCCTCATTGTAAAATGAAGGATTTGAGGTGAAAAATGAGTTGTTCACCATAGCCTCTTTCCTCCCTAAATACGCTTTTTCTATTGATATTATACTCAGGTCTTTTTTTAATTTTCTTTCTGAATGCGATCTTGATATTATGTATAAATAAATATGCCAAAATATCTAATTGACTTGACCACCCTGGCAGGTGTGTGTCTCAATGATAGGATGCTAGGCCTGATGATAGGAAGGCTCATGAACTGAGTTCAAATCTGATCTCAGACACTAGCTGTGTGACCCTGGGCAAGTCACTTCACCCTGTTTGCCTCAGTTTCTTCTTCCGTAAAATAAGTTGAAGGAAATTGTAAATCACGCCAGTATCTTTGTGAATAAAAACCCCAAATGGGGCCACAAAAAGAGAGACATGACTGAAATGACTAAACAATAGTAACAGCTCTGACTCTGCTCATCAAGGAGGACATTTTCAGTGAATATTTCTTTTGAAGGAAGAGATGTCATGCTGTTTCACAGAGATGCCATACAGATTGGCTCAAACGATCCAGTTATTTAAATTGAGGATGAGGAGATGTGATCTCAGGCTAAATGATCTGGGAGGAATATTAATAAATTCAGTTGTTCGACTAATTCAGGAAAGCCTCCTATGCAGCACTTCCCCTCTCCTCTCCCCACACACAAAAATAAGCCCACTCAGATCTTAAAAGCCTCCTTAGAAGATTCCAGGGCAAAGATCCCTTCCTGACACCTCCCTTATTCCTTATCCCAGCTCCCATTTGTCTCATGTAGGTCAGAGTCCCTATAAGGAATTAGTCAATTTAAGCCCTCTTGTTTTCTTACCTTCGAGTAACCATAATTATTCCCTGCTCTGTAGGCAATCTACAGCTTTTCTGCGGAGCTCAAAGGTCATCTTTCTTTCTCAGTCCGGAGTTGGGAAGGACCTCAAAGATAATGTAATTCTATTACGTTACATATAAGAATTTGGAGGTCTGCAAAGATGAAAGGAGTTCCTGGAATCAGTGCTAGAGCCAAGAGACTCCAGGAGGTGCCTAACATTGCCCTGGTCCCTTTTCAAGAGCACCTTAAGATTCTATGCCCTGATGTACGGTGACCCTTCTCTCCCTACTTTCTCCTATAACCAGTTGTGGGTGCGAAGACTCAGGCAGGGAAATCTACACACTTGAACTTATCTCCATCTCTAACTGGGGACATATCCGGAGCACCCATATTATTTGATGACTTAAATTCCTGGTGCTGCAATTGGGGCTGCCTACAGCAGCATCTTTCCACATTGTCCCACTTGTGCATGTAAATGATCACCAAGTGTCTCTCTCAAGCAATCTTGGACTCCTGGACCAAAGGAAACTCCTTTCTCTTGGCATTTTAGGATGATCATGCATACCCTCTCCTTGGTAGAAGAAATGCTGCTCTTCCTCCAAGGAGGAAATTCCACATATTCCTACAGTTCTATGTTATCTCACATTTACACATGAAAGTTTATTCTTTCTTTCTGATTTAATCTCATAATATGATGGGTAGACTAAATTTGAAATAATGAAAAATGAGCAGCCTAGGCTTTGGAGCCATATATACTGTACTTTAGAGCCATACTGAATTATTAACTTATTAAGTCTTGTTCACTTAATTTCTTTATACTTCCATTGCGTCATCTATAAGCCATACTTACAATGACTATACCACGTGAATGTGGAGAGTAGAGTCCTCTGCATTTGGAAAGTTCTGTGAAATTGGAACTGCTATAATGATTTAGATGAATGTGTTCCACCTTCCAGTCTTCAATAGGAAAGGATTTGCCCAATCATCTTCCTTATTTAGGCACACAGTGTAATTCTGTCAATTCACCTTGACCTTTGATTGTGCTCATCAGACCCTTCGGATGCCATTTCTCAACCCTGACGATTTTCCTAAAGCTAGTGGATGTGCTGAAACATAGACTTGAAATATTACATACGGTCTCTTACATGCTCCTGTGTGCCAGTGTCTCCTCTTTCTGTAGTGACTGTCCCTGCTGTCCAAGTCCTTGGGGACACCGTTTTGCCTACCGCAACCACTTAATCTAGGGTTTTGTTTATTTGGAGAGTAGCCTGGCTCTGTACCCAAAAAAACCATGTTATTCTCTCTTGAGGTCAGTGCCGGCTTGTACATCTGCCGATGACAGGACAAGAGGGAGTATTCTGACGTATTATCATCGAAAAATAGATTAATGGTAGAATTTCAGAGGACACAATTGGAGAAATCATTTCCTTTAACCATTTCATGTTAAAGTTACACACACTAATTACTAGGAAGGACAAGATACTTGTCCAGCTTAACACATCAGGTCTCTTATAGATCCTAAATCACAGTCACAGTGCCTACCAGACAGTAAAGTTTCATGTTCTTCGTAATCCTGGGAAGGCTGGAATTTTTAAAGTGGATGTTACCTCCAAGGTCATTTAGTGAAAAGTTCAATGATCCACGGGATGATAAGTAACAATTCCTATATGTGGATATATGGTAACTGCTGCATCCCAAATCTACCCAGGGTTTTGGGATCCTGGATGTCTGGGGCTTTCTCCTTCACATAGCAGCAAAGTTGAACCCATAAAACAATGCCATTACTTTGCACTTTATTTTTCCTTTTGTTGTGTCCTGGGTCCCTTTGACTGTTAAAATGGGGAAGACTGTAGCCCCCTGTTTGGTAACCCTTGTTTAAATTCACAAAGGGTGACACAAAGTATTACAGAGGAATAGATTACTGTATCATAGAGTAATTCAAAACAAATAAAACAAGTCCATAAAATGACGCTTAAGAGCTCCTAAGAGAGAAGATTGTAAAGGGGGCAAACATAATAAAGATTGATGGGGCATTCTTCACATTTTCATGAGTATGTCAATTCAAGGTACACTTATCACGTGGGAAATCAACAACAGGCAAAGACATCAATAATGATTTGTATATAACCAAATTAGAATCGCTGACAACAATCCTAGAAATATGAGGTGTATAGGTATTTCTAAAAAGAGGATGAGACTGAACTGAGAAGGAGTTATGTAGGGAAGGAGGGGGCGAGAGAGAGACAGAGAGACAGAGACATAGATGGACAGAGATGGAGAGAGAGGGAGAGAAACAGAGAGAGACAGAGACAGAGACAGACAGAGGCAGAGACAGAGATGGAGATGGAGATGCAGAGTGAGAGACAGAGTCAGAGAGACACAAATGCAAAGAGAGACACAGAGAGAGAGTGACAAGGAAAGAGACAGAGAGAGACAGAGATAAAGAAACCGAGAGAAACACAGAGTCATAGAGACAGAAAAACAGAGAGGGAAAGATAGAAACAGATTCACACACACACACACACACACACACACACACACACACACATACACCTTGAGACTGTCAGAGACATAGGGAGAATGAGGCAGAGAGAAAGCTATACACAGAGAGAGACAGACATAAGTAGGCAAAGAATAGAAAGCAAGTAAAAGCAAGGTGTAAAGACAAGCCATTGCAGTCATGAAGGCATTGGTTACAGGTCTGTGAAGGACTTAGGGCTTGGTCAGACACCAGAGAAGATTCCAAGGTCATCTATTGCATCCTGGACAATCACCAGTCATCTTGACTTTTGTCTTGTCATTGAAATTTGATGGCTCTAAAAGACATGTTGAGATTGATGACTTTTTCCAAGTCTGTCTCACTCAAATCCAGTTCAAGTACAAGTTAACACATTGCCCTATGACCTCATTGGTCTTTGAAAATAAAGGATGAATAACATCAACATTTGGACAACTGTTAAGTAAAATGTCATCATGGTAGGAGTCCCTGGGAGGATCAGGCTTTACATGCATGTATGGATATATATATGCGTATGCATATAAATATGTATATGTGTATGTGTATGTATGTGCATATATGTATGTGTATGTATATGTGTAAGTGTATATATGCGCATATGTATATATGTACACACATATTTATATGTGTGTATATGAATATACATGTACATATATGTATATATGTGTGTGTGTATAAGAGAATATTCATCTGATTAAACAACAGCTTAAAGTTTCCAATTTTCCATTACAAATGTAAATAGGAGTGAATACAACGAAAAGAAATATTGATATTCTGCTATTATCTTTTTAAAACGTCATTTGACAGTGTACTTTACATAATATAAAAAGAATGACATTAAGGGGCGTTTTAAAATTGTGATTTTTCTGGTCCTCACTTCCTAAATATCTTTTAAACTAATCTCCCATTCCTTATGGCTCTATGTGGAGAGAAAAGGAAAACAGATAGAAGGAAGGGAGGAAAAGAGGAAGGGAGGAAGGAAGGAAGGAAGGAAGGAAGGAAGGTAGGAAGGAAAGAGGAAGGAAGGAAAAAGGAAGAAAAAAGGAAGAAACAAAGAACGAAAGAAAGTCATATTGCCCATCTGTAAGTTTGGTCCTTCGTGGACTGCTCCTTCTCTGCTCATGAAGGTTACTGTTGGTCTTTCCTTCCTGAAGACGACCATGATATCAGTGGGGTCACACCATGTTAGAAGCCAAGCAATACAAGTTTATTGATTTACCGGTTTCTTCAGCTCTTACTCTGTCTCAAATTATTCCTGGTTACCAGTGCTGACAAAAATGCACTCCCTGATGCGCTGTCTTTCTTGAAGCTTATAAATGGTTCCCACGATAAATTGAAGGATTTGTTTCTAGATTTTGTTCCCTTTTTCAAATTGAAAAAACTGTCCTGCTCTTTGCAAACTGGTGTTCATCAATGTCATTAGCTTTCCTCCTTACTGCTGCCATTTCGGTAATCTTGTCCATGTGGACTTGTAATTCCTTAGAACCTTGCTCCTTTCAGTTCATTATAATACCTGACTCATTATTTTTGCTGGTCATTAGTAACAGAAATGTCTGTTCTTGGTACTTGCTCCTTACGAGTTCTAAAGCAGACTGGTGTTTTCCAAGAAATGGGCATAATTTTGTATTTTTTTGCTGCAATTCTCTGATTTTCTGGTTTCCTTGCTGAATTCCCATAACTACTATAGGTTATGATCAGTGTTTTCCAACCTCATTACATTGATGAGACTCCTGATACAGTTTCTTTGCATTTACTTGTTGAGAATTATAGTTTGTTTACTCAGAGATTCTGCTGAATTTTCATGATGTCTTCATCATCCAAGTGTTTAGCATTGGCAACAGCTTCTCCAGTGATTCATCTCATTTTCAAATATCCCTTTCTCTCATACTTATTGTTTCTGTCTCTGGGTCCAGAGATGGGTTGACCCTGCTGGTAGGGCCTGCACTGTCCCAGGTGGGAAGAGTTCCACCCTTCTCTAAGGAACCACTCTGCCAGGGCTAGATCTCTCCAGCATTTAATGGCAGAACCAGACAGAGACAGCAGTGAGAGGATTGCAGAGGGAGGGCATCACCCAACTTCCACAATGAATTTTTTAATAATAAAAAGAGGATAAAGAGAAAAAATTTCAGAAAAACCAATCAACATATAAAAAAAAGTCTGGCATCAAATTTTCCCTTGCCTACTGGATAGCAGACTCAAGATGAAAGCAGAGAGGCTATGGTTCAGTCACTTCCAATTCTGCTACAGACACTGCTTATGAGGTTTTCTTGACAAAGCTACTGGAGAGGCTGGCCATTGCCTTCTTCAGTGCATCCCCATTTTACAAATGCGGTGTGACTTGCCCAGGGTCATAGAAATGGGCGGTGTCTGAGGCTATATTTGTACACAAGTTGCTTTCTGGGTGTCAGATCACAGATGGATGAGTTACTCCCTTTTCCAACTGTACTGGCTCTTCTCAGGACATGACATTTCCTAGGTGTCTTCCTGCTGAAGACTACAGCTCTTCTCCATTTTTCCTGGGAGACTTCCACTCCAGTTGCACAACTAAACATGGCCACCACCATATCGATATATTAACATTCATTCAGAACGGACAGCAGTCATAAGCTCTGATGAGCCTCTGATGAGGCAGTGCATCCTAAACTGATATGGCTGTCTGAGCTGTGCTACTCTCATCAGGTCATTTCATGAGGTCAACATAGGTTTTACAGTCAACCTTCTGAAGCCTTCCTCCCATTTCCTTGACTGCACAAGCTACCACAGCAGGACGCAATCTACTATTTAATTGTTCTTTGCCATATGTCAACCATCTTTTTCAATCACATATTTCTTTGGGACTTTTCCATACCTCTTCCTATATAATCTCTTATTCATAAGAGTTTATAAAAGTCTGTGACTTCTGTGAGCGCACTCTATACATACGTCTACTCATTAAGTCTAATTTATCCAGAATATGGCTAGTGTGTAAATCATTGCTTGAAATTTTCCTCTTCCATTAGATGGTGAGCCGCTGGAGAGTAGATTGTTTTGCCTTGCTTTCTAACTTAAATACTTACCACAGTGACAGGGACATAGTTAGAATCTCATAAATCTTATTGACTAAAAATCACTTTGGATGATCATGAACTTCATTCTTTCTGGCATTGTAGGCTTTTAAGACTGATAGTCATGAAAAATACCAGAAAATATTAAAATATACACAATTTAGAAGATAGACTTACATTTTAGGAAGAACCTTGCAGCTTTCATATCCCAAAGTCATTCCACTCGCTCTCCTACTCCTGATCATTATGAAATCATAAATAGAAACAAGCAATTAGGATTACTGTATTCCAGGTAATCATTTGATTCTCACAATAACCCAATGATAGAGAAAATAATTCATCCTAACAATCTTTACAGAGTTTTTCCATTTTTCTGCCTGTCGGATTACCCTTCAGAAAGGTTTGCTTAGGTGGATGTCACTTCAAGATAATTTTTTAAATTATAGTAATCATCAAAGCACACCAACACCTGAATGTACAAAGAAGAAAGATCATAAGAAACTGTGAGCTTGTGTACATTTTATAAAGAATTACACATATAATTATATATGTAAATTATAAATTGTATACATATATATATATATATA
>CM053771.1:11276237-11344737 GCA_028658325.1 Potorous gilbertii | reverse complement strand
TATATGTATGTGTGTGTGTGTATATATATATATATATATATATATATATATATATATATATATATTTACATATATGCTCACAGATAGAGAAAGATATGCATATGCATATAGGTACAGATATAGATACAGTGGGCACAGGGTGGGCTAAACATGAAGGAAGGATACATAAAATATAAAATTAACTGTTGAAAATTAACAGGAAAATACAGAATGGAGACGTTGAATGTAGGAAAACATCTCACATTAAAGGGGCCAGAAAGAGCTTTTACAATGGAGGGGAAGAGGGAAAAGATGAGAGGGAACAAGTGAGCCTTAGTCTCATCATATCTGCTTTATGGAGGGAATAACACATTCATTTAGGAATGAAAATGGTGGGAAGGACACAGAAGTGGGAGGGTAATAGAAACAACAGATTGGGGGAGGGGATAATCAGAAGCAAAAACTAACATGGATGGAGAAGTCAAGGAAGAGAATGGAATGAATAGAGGGCAGATAGGACATAATAGAGAGAAATGTGGTAAATCTTTTGCAACACGACTGTTCTGGAAGTGTTTTTATGTCTCCACATGGATGACCTACACTGAACTGCTTCCTTTCTCAATGAGGGTGGGTGGGGAGAGACGGAGTTAGAGAATGAGGCACTCAGAAATTTTAAATAAATATTAAAACTTGTATTTGCATGCAACTGGAAATTAAGTTGTACAGGTAATGTTGTATAGAAATGTATCTTGCCATGCAGGAAAATAGAGAGGAGGGGAATGGGAGAACTGGGGGGAAGATGAGAAAAGAGAGGACATATTGGAGAAAGCAGTGGTTGGGTTATATGCTGTCCTGGGGTGGAGGGAGAGGAGAGATGGGGAGAAAATTTTGAATTCAAAATCTTGGGGAAGTGAATTTTGTGGCACTAAAAAATAAATAAATTATATTTTAAAAAAAGAAATGGTAAGGAGCAAGATTTCAGATGAGCAGCAGAAGGAGAAAATAACAGCAACATAGTGTGATGACCAACTATGAATGATGTAGCTTACTCAGCGGTATAATGATCCAAGACAATTACAAAGGTGTTATGAACCAAAATGCTGTCCATGTCCAAGGAAGGAAATGATGAACTCTAAATGCAGATCAAAGAATACTATTTCTCCCCCACCCCGTTTGGTTGTGTTACTTCTTTCACAAAATGACTAATTGTGATAGGAAGCAAAGTAGGACCTTTCCCTTCTTTAATTTTCGTATAATCAAGTGGCTCTGACTGAATCTTGCGTACATCAAACAAGAATCTTTACTAGGAGTGAAGTCCAGAAAGAATGATTTCCTTGTATTTGCGTTGTTACTTATTTTAATGTGATTAAAGAAAATCTTCTCACCCCCACCCTCCAGCTTTGTAAACTTAGATTTTGATGCTTCCCTCTCTGGTACCTATGTATGTATGGTCAGGCAGTTTCATTTGTCTGTTTTTTGGGATGTATGTATTGCTTACTGTCAAACAGTTTGGAATTGCTTCCTGTTGATTTAAAATTCTCTGTATGTTCTCTGAAGTTTAGAGCGCAATGTTTTCACTGGAATAAGTGAAAGATACATGTGACTGATTAAAGTGATTGTTGATCACTCAAAATTTGCTTTTCCTTTTAGAAATGCAGATCTAGAGGGGCAGAGCCAAGATGGAAAAGTGAGAGCAACTACTCACCTAAGTTCTTAGGCAAACTCCTTCAGATACCTCTAAAAAGGGAATATGATCAACTTTTGGAGGTGCAGAATCCAATAGGAGACAGATATGGAAGATTCACAGACTAGGACAGACTGGAAGATCGACAAGAAGGACCTGTTCCGAGATGGTAAGCCCACAGCACACAGAGTAGCTCATCCTGGAGTAGCTCAGCCAGGTAGGAGGGTAGGAGACCCTGGGTCGGCCTCAGGCAGCAGGAACACTGCAGAAATATGAAGTGGCAGCTCAGGAGACCAGTGTAGCTGAAGGAGTTAAAGCTGTTGAGTCCCAGGCAACAACTGCAGCTGCTATGGAGACTTTCAGCCCACAGATTAAATGTCTGTAAATCTCCTATTTGATCTCCTAGGAGCCAAAATGGCAGAGTGACCGGTAAATGCTCTCTCCCCCTACCCTCAGTGACATCAAAACAACCATAAACTATGTCCGTAGAAAAATTCTGCATCAGTGGGAACAGCTGAAGAGGCAAATGATCTCACAGACCTTGAGGCTGGGAAAATAGCTAAGAAGGATTCCTCTTTCTGTGGGGGGGATAACCAGAAGGAGAGGAACCCCAGGGGCTGTGAAAATTTGCAGTATGACCCAGGAGTGCCTCAGCCCTAGGAGAGGAGTCAGAGAAGAGGTGAAACCTCGCATTAGGACCCAGGCGTGAGCTGAGGTTGCACTTGATGTAGTTCATTTCCGGAGATCTCCCATGCCCAGATTACCCATCCCCCACAGTTAACAAGCTAACCCCAGGTTAAACCTGGAAACACAAAACGAAAAGAAAAACAAAAGCACCTGCCCTTAACTTTCCCAATCCAGCAGCTCCCCAACGGTTTCTCCAGTCTTTAAGTGAAAGAACTAGAGGCCATGACACATAAAGCCTCGTCATCATTAGTAAGAAAAAACAAAGCCAGAAACACCATAGAATCTTTGTATTGGGACAAAGACCAATACAGAAATAACAAAGAGGTTAGTATTGAGAATTTACTCCCATTTGAAACTTCAGAGGGACGATGAACTGCCTGCATGCACACAGATCACTCCTGGAACAGCTAACGAAGGAAATAAAAGAAAAATTGGGCAATGATTTTAAAAGTATGAAAAAATAACTCTCTGAAGAGAACAGTTCTTTAAAAGGAAAAGTTGAATAACTGGAAAAGGAAGCACAAAACCTAACCGAGAAAAATCAGACAAATGGAAAAGGAAGTAACAGGAGATGTAAAAAGGAGGAAGGAGAAAATGAAAAATTACATCACAGGAAGAAGTACAAAATTATACTATAGTAAAATGAAAGACGGGAAGGAGAAGAGCATTCTTTGAGAGATACTCTCATCTTCTGTGATTCAAGGAGGGAACAATAAACTTAATTAAATATATAAACCTAATTAGCTCTATAGGCATTAGAAGGCTAAAGGGGAAGAGAGGGTAAGGGAATCCAAAAGGGGGAAAGTAGTAGCATGGGTAAAGAGCAGGAAAAAGTAGGAGAGCTGAAAGAAGGAAGGGAAGACAGCAGGAGGTGGTGGTCAAAAGTGAAAACTCTATTGAGGAGGGGAAGGTAAATGGGAGAACTAAAAGCACAAGCAGTGAGAAAGACGATGGAGGTAATGACACAGATTGTAATCAAAACTCTGAATTTGAATGGAATAAAATCTCCCAAAAAACGGAGACAGATAGTGGAATGGATCAAATTCCATAATCCAACAATATGTTGTTTACAAGACAAATATTTGAAACAGGGGAATACACACAGGGTAAAGGTGAAAGTGTGAAGTGTAATATATTGTGCTTCAGCTGATGTAAGAAAAGCAGTCTTAATCCCAGGAAAAGAAAAAGCAGAAATAGGTCTAATCAAAAGAGAAAAGGAAGGAAAATATATCCTGCTAAAAATCATCATAGACAATGAATCAATATCGTTACTAAACATATATGTTCCAAGTGGTATAGCAACCAAATAATTAGAGGAGATTTTGGAGCACTTTCAGGAAGAAATATACAGCAAAACAATACCAGTGGGAGATCTCAATCTTCCTGTCACTGAACGCGATAAACCTAACCTTAAAAGAATCAAGGAAGAAGTTAAGGGGGTAAATAAACCTCTGTATAAGATAGGTATGATTGTTCTATGGAGAAACTGAATGGGCATAGAAAGGAATATACATTTGTCTAAGCGGTACATGGCACATATACCAAAACTGACCATGTTCTAGGGCATAAAAATCTTACCATCCAGTGAAGAAAGTCAGAGATAGTCAATGCATCCTTCTCAGATAATAATACAATAAAAATTATATGTAATAAAAGACCATGGAAAGGTAAACCAAAATTTGATTGGAAACTAAATAATCTAAACCTAAAGGAGAAGTGGGTTAAACAACAAATCATAGAATAATCAACAACTTCATTCAAGAGAATGAAAATAATTAGACAATCTATCACATCTTACGAGATACTGCAAAAGCAGTTCATGTGGGAAGTTTTATGTCTTTGAATGTCTACATAAATAAAATAGAGAAAGAGGAGATTAATGACTTGGATATGCAGCTGGAAAATCTAGGGAAACAAGAAATTGAAAATCCCCATGTAAATACCAAATTAGAAATACTGAAAACTGAAGGAGAGGCCAATAAAATTGATATTAAGAGAACTATTAAACTAATTAATAGCCACCGATAATTGGTTTTATGACAAAACTAATAAAATTGATAAACCTTTTGCTCAATTTGACTTAAAAAAGAAAGAAGAAAACCAAACTACCAATATCAAAAATGAAAGAGGTGAAATCACCTCCAATGAGGAGGAAATTAAAATAATAATCAGAAATTACTTTGCCCAACTTTATGCTCATATATTTGGCAATCTTAATGAGATTAATGAGTATTTAAAAAAATATATATAAGTTGTTCAGCTTAAGAGAAGAGGAAGATGAATATTTAAACAACCCCACTTCAGAAAAAGAAATTGAGCAATTCAGCATTGAACTCCCTAGGAAAAATCTCCATGGCCAGATGGACTTACAAGTGAATTCTATCAAACATTTAAAGAACAGTCGATTCCAATACTATATAGACTGTTTGGGAAAATTGGGTAAGATGGAGTACTCCCAAATTCTTTGTATGATACAAATATAGTTTTGACACTTAAACCGGGAAGAGAAAAAGCAGAGAAAGAAACTTGTAGACCAATTTCTGTAAGGAATACAGATGCAAAAATTTTAAGAAGATTTTAGCAACAAGCATACAGCAACTTATCACGATAATAGTACATTAGGGTCAGGTAGGATTCATACCAGGAATGGTACGTACTGGTTCAGTACTAGGAAAATTATTAGCATTATTGATCGTATCAACAACGAAACCAATAGAAACCACATGATTGCTTCAATAGATGCAGGAAAAGCTTGTGACAAAATAAAACACCCATTCCTATTAAAACATTGTTCAGCATAAGAGTAAAGGGAACTTTTCACAAGATAATAAGCAATATCTATCTAAAACCTTCTGCAAGGATTGTATGAAATGTTGACAAGTTAGATGCATTTCCATCAAAATCAGGGGTGAAACAAAGATGTCCTTTATCAAGAATATTATATAATATGGTACTAGAAATACCAGCTATAGTGATTAGACAAGATAAAGAAATTGAAGGAATTAGAATAGGCAAAGAAGAAACTAAGTTATCCCTCTTTGCAGATGATATGAGGATATACTTACAAAACCCCAGAGATTTAACTAAAAAACTACTTGAAATAGTAAACAACTTTGGCAAATTTTCAGGTTACAAAATAAACCCACAAGAATCTTTTGCATTTTGATGTAGTAGCAACAAAGGCCAGCAGCAGGAAATAGAAAGGGAAATCCTATTTAAAACTAGGGTAGACACTTTAAAATATCTGGGAGTTTACCTGCCAAAACAAACTCAGGGACTATATGAACATAATTACAAAACACTTTTCACACAAATAAAGTCAGATATAAGTACGTGGACATCATTACTTGCTTGTGGTTAGGCTGAGCCAGTATAATAAAAATGACAATTTTACATAAATTAATTGTTTAGTGCCATACCAATTAAACTATCAGACAATTACTTTGTAGAGCTGGAAAAAATATTATTAAAATCCATCTAGAAGAACAAAAGGTATACTATATTAAAGGAGATTAATGGAAAGAAATCCTAAGGAAGGTGACTCAGTGTTACCATGTCTGAAGTTGTATTATAAAGCAGCCACTATCAAAACCACTTGGTACTGGCTAAAAAACATAAGGATAGACAAATGGAATAAACTACGTACTCAAGACACAGTCGACAACTAATATAGCAATCTACTCTTTCATAAACCCAAGGACCCTAGTTTCTGGGATAAGAACTCACTCTTTGACAAAAATTGCTGGGAAAACGATAACACTATGGCAGAAACTAGGCATAGTCCCATGCCTGACACCATACACAGGAATAAAATCTAAATATAGGGATAAAGTTTGGTACTATGGAAAAATTGGTGGAGCAAGGGCTAGTATATTTATCAGATTTATGGAGACGGAAAGACTTTTTAACTAAAGAAGACATGGAAAACATTATAAAGCATATCCATAATGCAAGATGGATAATTTAGATTACATTAAACTAAAAAGTTTTGCACAACCAAACCAAATACAACTTCAATTTGGAGAGATGTAGAAAATTGGCAAAGAATTTTTACAGCTAAAGTTGGGCGTAAAGACCTCATTTCTAGAATATATAGAGAACTGAGTCAAATGTACAAAAATACAAATCATTTCCCAATTGGTAAATGGCCAAAAGATATGAACAGGCAATTTTCAAAGGAAGAAGTTAAAGATATCAACATTCATATGAAAATATGCTCTAAATCACCTTTGATTAGAGAGATGCAAGTCAAAACAACTCTGAGGTACCCTATCACACCTATCAGATTGGCGAACATGACAGAATAGGAAGATGATAAATACTGGAGAGGCTGTTGGAGAGTTGAAACACTAAGTCATTGTTGGTGGAGCTGTGAGCTGATTCAACAATTCTTCAGAGCAATTTGGAACTATACTCAGAGGCCTAAAAAATGTGTATACCCTTTGACCCAGCAATATCGCTTCTAGGACGATATTCACAAAAGAATATAAATGGGAAAGGGTCCCACATGTACAAAAATATTTATAGCAGCACTATTTGTGGTGGCTGAAAACTGGAAATCAACGGGATGCCCATCAATTGAGGAATGGCTGAATAAACGATGGCATATGAACGCAATGGAATACTATTACACTACAAGAAATGATGAACAGGAATACTTCAGAGAGGCCTGGAAAGACTTATACGATCTGATACTTAGTGAAAAGAGCAGAACCAGGGAGAACTTTGTGCACAGCAACGACCGTAGCATGTGAGAGGTTTTTCTGGTAGTCTTGCAACTGCGTAGGAATGGAAGGACTTAAAAAGAAATTCCCAATGGTCTTCTAAGGCAAAATATCTTCCATATCCAAAGAAAGATCTACGGAATTAAATTGCAGAATATAATGGATAATTTTTTAGTGTGTATTACGGGGGTTTTTTTGTTATATGATTTCTTTCATTCATTATAATTCTTTTACACAGAATGACTACAATGAAAACGGATTTAAAAGGAATGTACATGTAGATCCTCTATAAAAGTGGATGCTGTATTGGGGAGGAAGAGGGCATATAGGGGGTAAAACGGTAAGTTATATGGTAGTGATTGTAGAACACTAAAAATAAATAAAATTAATTTAAATAAAGGAAATGCAGTTCTAAGCATCTAGGTTTTCAAAGCCAGGTGGTTCCTTAAAGTAGCTATCCAGAATCTCTCACAAGAAAACACCTCCAAAGATTTAACCCCAAATAAAACCTCACCTCAGCATAAATACATCCTTTTTAGAACCAGGGTGGAGGATCCTTTTGGTTTTAATTTCCTCCTCATTGGAGGTGAGTTCATCTCTTTCATTTTTGATACTGGCAATTTGGTTGTCTCCCTTCTTTTTAAATCAAATTGAACAGAACGTTTATCAATTTTATTCGTTTTTCATAAAAGCAACTATTAGTGCTATTAATTGGTATAATAGTTTTCTACTATTAGTTTTATCATATATTATATAATATATATTATATAAAATATATAATGTATATAATATATATATATATATTATATATTAGTTTCTGTAATATTGAAACATCCCACACAATCACAGTGGATTATACCTGTGATAAGCTGCTGTAATCATTTTGCAATTATTGTATTTGAATTTTTTGCATCGATATTCATTAAGGATATTGGTCTATAATTGTCTCTCTGCTTTTGTTCATCCCAGTGTAGGTGTTGCCACCACGTTTGTAACATGAAAAGCATTTCGTAGGACTCTTTGGTCATCTATTTTTCCAAATTGGTTCAATAATGTTGGAACCATTCCTTTTTGAATGTTTGTTTGAATTCACTTATGAATCCATCTGGCCCTGGAGATATTTCTGAGTTATATATATATATATATATATATAGTTTTACATATATATAATATATATATAGTTTTACATATATATATAGTATATATATATATATAGTTTATATATATATAGTTTTATATATATATAGTTTATATATATATATATATATAGTTTTCAACAGACACTTCCACAAGATTTTGATTTCCAGATTTTCTGCCCATCTCCCCCTCCTCAACTCCAAGACAGCATTCATGCTCATTACCCTTATCCACAAACTGCCTTCCCCTCTATCACATTCCTCCCTTCTACTATCCCTTTCCCCTCTGTTTTCTTGTATTGGAAGATAGATTTCTATACCACAATTTCCTGTACATTTCATTTTGCAGTTACATGTGCAAACAATTTCGTAACATTTGTTTTCAAAACCTTGAGTTCCAGCTTCTCTCCCTTCCTCCCTCCCCACCTATCCCGAATGAGAAAGCAAGCAATTTGATGTAGGTTATACTTGTGTCATTATGCAAAACACTTTCATAAGAGTCATGTTGTGAATGACTATATATATTTCTCTCTGTCCTATTCTACCCTCATGTTTTCTATTCTCTCTCTTATCCTTGTGCCATATCGAAAGCATTTACTTCTAATTACCCTCCCTCCAGTTGGTCTTCCCTTCTATCATCCCCCAAGTCCCACGCTTATTGGCTTCCCCCCTACCTTTTTAAGTGTGATTTTCATACTAAAGTGAATGTGCATATTTTCCCTTCCTAAGCCAAATGTGATGAGAATAATGTTCGCTCTTTACCTCTCACTTCCCTCATTCATTGAAAAAGTTTTTTCTTACCTCTTTTTGGGAGAAATAATTTGCCCCATTCTAGTTTTCCTTCTCTCTTTCCAATATATTCCTCTATCCTTCCTTAATTTTACTTTTTTCAGATATCACCCTCCATATTCAACTCACTTTGTGTCCTTTATCGATGTGTATATCATCCTTCCAAGTGCGGTAATATTGAGAAGTATCTCAAGCATTACAAATGTTACTGTTCCATGCAGGAATATAAAGAGTTCATTTTTAATAACTCCCTCACGATTTCTCTTTCCTGTTTACCTTTTCATGCTTCTTCCAAAATTTGTGTTTGAAGGACAAATTTTTTATTCACTTCTGGTCTTTATATCAAGAATGCTAGATTATCCTCTGTTTCATTGAATGAGCAAATTTCCCCTGAAGTATTATACTCAATTTTGGTGGGTCGATGCTTCTTGGGTTTAAAACTAGCTCCTTTGACTTCTGGAATATCTTACTCCAAGTCATTTTATCCCTTAATGAAGGAGGTGTTAGATCTTGTGTTATCCTGAATATAATTCCATAATATTCAAATTGCTTTTCTCTGGCTGCTTGCAATATTTTTCCTTGACTTGGGAGCTCTGAAATTTGACTGCCATTTAATTCGTCATTAGTTTCTTGTATTTCTTTTGTCATTTGGGATAGTCGGTTTTGTAAAATGTTATTATCTTCAGCATTTTGGGGCGATCTCCTTTAGCAAGCAATAGACTTATTTTTCATGATTTTCTCACAACACTTTCATTTTTTCTCACAATACTTTCATTTTTCTCCCCAATTTTTTCTCTACTTCTCTTACATGATTTTCAAAATCCTTTTTTAGTTCCTTCTCCTGAAATCATTTCAGATTTTTCTTAGAGGCTTTGGATGTAGAAACTTTGACTTTGTTGTCTTCTATTTGTATATTTTTGTCTTACTTGTCACCAAAGTAAGATTCCATAGGTGATTTCTTTTGCCTCGTTTTTGCTCATTTCCCCAGCCATTTATTTGACTTCTGAGCTCTTTCTCAAGGTACTTCTCTGCTTCTAGTGCAGGTGGGGTGAGTATTGTCAGGTGCTAGATCCCCGAACATTCTGTGGTCCTGAAGCCCTAGAAACAGCTTTTGCCACTGCCCTTGCTCCTGTTGTGGTTATTGCAGGCTCCTCCACCCCTTGTTTTGCTCTGAGGCTGGGGGAAGACCACTCTAGTTTTTTACACATGACCTGCGGTTTTGTTTTCTTTTGTTTTTCCCACTGATTTAGAATTTGCTGTCAGGGTTTTGGGGTAGTGAAGTCTAGAAACCATCGCAGATGCCTAATATTCCATCCCCCTGAGGACTGTTCAGGACCCTTCTGTGGCATGGTGGCCCTCCAGGCACTGTACTATTCTCTGAGACCAGCATGATAGACACTATCTATCAACTTTCCATGCTATCTTACATTGGTGATTTGGTTTGCTCTGTCATTTTGTCAGGTCTGCAACTCCACAGTTTGTTTAGAGTAATTTTTTACAGGTATTTGTTTGGGTTTGGAGGAAGAGTTATAGCAAATCCATGATTTTACCATGCCATCTTATATTGGTATATCTGTCTCTCTATCTCTCTATCTATCTGTCTGCACACAAAAACATACATATGTATGTATATATATGCATACATATATACAACTATGTATATGTCTGTGTATATGTATGCATATTAGGATATACACAAATTGTATAGGTGTATATGTACATCGTGTATGAGTGTGCATGTTTATGTATGTATGTACATATGTTTGTAGTTTACGAATGCATATATGCATGCACATATACGTATGTATACATATTTATACATAAACGTTATTTGTTCATACATATGTGTGTATGCATGTACATATATACATATATATACATATATATGTATGTATATACATATATATGTATATATATGAACTTATACATATAGGAATGTGGATGTATGTCTTAAGGAGTTTACTCTTCCTGCTGGCTTCATATCCACTATGCCATGTAGTTGCCCTAACTTATGATTACTTTAATAAGAAGTACATTGAAATATTTACTGCTAAGCTACAATTATGCTCAAGTATTCAAATGAATCTGTTATGCCACTAATTTAGACATTTCATAAAACAGTACGTATTGTAGCCCATGCAAGACAGCTATTCTGGTGATATTCTTGTCCATGTCCCACAATCTTGCTGAAGGAACATCCCTTAATACACTAGAGGCCTTCTGTTTCCCCAGAAGTCAATGTAGAGTATATGACTAAGGCTGGCTGATGGAGACATACGGCATGTGAGCTCCAGGTACTCAAAAATCCTTCGTGTTCCCTGTCTAGGTAGCCTGAGATGTTGTTCTTAGGCATAGTGTAACTTTTTCTTATGACCGTTGTGATTGCATGAGTCTTCATCTGGTCTATCTGAAACTGTTGAAAATGGAAACTACCATCAGCAAGTATGGAAAAAACAATAGAATACCCATGTTTATATGAGAAGTTTTAACTTCTTCAGACCATTCAGAGAACAGAAGATTTTACTCCAGTTCAAAGGGAGGAAAGGAGGATACCAAGACCAAATCCAAACCAAAGGATCTCTTCAGCCTTCCACCCAACAATTTTTTCCCCCTCACACTTTTATTGAAATGACACACCAATTTTCAGGATGCAATTGATCCTAAAGCTTGACATTCTTAGACTTAGTACTGTGCACACAATCCCAGGATATGAGCAAAGTTTTTGACTATTATGCCTGTGCAATATCACTCCAGGACCAAGGACTTTTCACCTTTAATCCATTGGCCAGACTTGACTAAAAAAATTAAATTCAAAATTACTATTGAGACCTTTAAATATTGAAACTGTCATTTAAGGAAGTTATGAAAGGATCATAATGTTAGCATGAAACATGGTGAGGTAACAATTGATTTTTTGACCAGTTCTTCTTTTAGACATAATTAGATTTATTACAGGTAAACTAAGTCGATCAGTAAAGGATTGGATGACGGATAGAAACTGAACAATGAAAACGCACATGTAATCAATATAAATACATGATATAAAGAAAAATTAGAAAATATATGAGGTAATGTTGAGGGCCAGGGTGGAGTGCGGTTGACAAGATCAGGATAGACCTTGGGGAAACTGTTCTTTGAGACTGTGCTCATTATCATCCAGAATGGCACTCCATGCCCCACAGATGTTGCTGTCTCTTTAAGACAAATAAGAGAATTACAGAAAACAAGGGATATGTAAAATAGATACCCTCTAAGCTCCCAGTCTGATTTACTTGCTCTTTTAAGAGCACAAACTAAAGAAATTACAAAGTGATTAGGAAACATTCAACAAAACAAATAAAAATTAAAAAAAAAAAACATGTGTAGCACGTGCTTTTCTAATTCAATATAAAACCCCTTGGCATCCCCATCTATACTCTATTGCAACCCATTTCAATTTCAGTTTGACACTACTGATGGAAAATGTCCTATCCCACAATACATTAGTCAAATAGTCACCAAATTTCAGAGACTGAAGAAATATCTAAAGCCATGCTACGTGTCAAGACAAGTTTTGTCATTCATTTTTACAAAATTCTGAGTTCCAAATTTTCTGCTTCCCACCATTTCTCTATTCTTTTGAAAATGCTATGAAGTTTCATATAGTATATACTTGTGCTATCATGAAAACTTTTCCATATCTGTCACATTTGTGAAAGGAGAAACAAATCAAAAAGAGAAACAGTAACACAAATGAAAAAAATATGTTTCAATCTGCAGTCTGAGTTCATCAGTTCTGTGTCTGGATATAGATGACATTTTACCTTGTTTGTCCTCTGTACTTGTCATTCTGTTGCTAAGAAAACCTGCGTGACTCATAGTTCATCATCACACAGTGTTGCTGATGTTTTGTACAATGCTTTTCTCGTTCAGCAAATTTCACCATGAATCGGTTCATACAAGTATTTCTAAGATTTTCTGAAATCTGCCATCATCATTTCTTCTTGCACGACAGCATTCCATTACATTCACGTACCACAACTTAGTCAATCACTTTCCAATTTGTGGGCATCCCAAATTTCCAATATTTTGCTATCAGAAAAAAGGCTATTGTGAGTATTTTTGCATATATAGGTTCTTTTCCCTTTTATATGATTTCTTTGGGATACAGACTTAATAATACTATTACTAGAAAAAAGGTTAAGTACTGTTTGATTGTCCTTTGAGCAAAATTCCAAATTACTCTGCAGAATGGTTGGATTAGTTTACAATTCCACCAGCATTGCATCAGTGTCCCAATTTTCTAACATTCTCTCCAATATTTATCATTTTATTTATTTTTTAAATATCCCGTCTGACAAAGGTGGTATCTCAGAATTTTTTCACTTGCATTTGCCTAACCGAAAATGATTTAGAGCATTTCTTCATATGCTTATAGTTAGTTTTAATTTCTTTCTTTAAAGATTCTGTGTTCATATCCTTTTATCATTTATCAATAGGGGAAATGCTTGTGTTCCTGTATATCTGTTCGGTAAATATTTGAAATGTGGGACATTTATTGGAGACACATTCTGCATAGATTTTTCCTCAGCTTTCGTCTTTTTTTCTAATCTTGTTTCCATTGCGTTTGTTTGTACAAAAGCTTTTTATTTAATATAATCATAATTATGTGTTTTATAATGCTCTCTATTCCTTGTTTAGTCATTAATTCTTCCCCTTCCCAAATATCTTATAAGTAGACTATTCCTAACATATTGTATCATTCTAGTTTTTTATTCACTCTGCTGTCTACTTCTATTTTATGGAACAGTTCATCCTAATCTCATTCACTGCTATGAACAATACCTGTGTATTCTACTCCATCTTACACTTCCTCCTATTTGTCCTCTCTCTCTTTTACACCGTCAACAGTGTTTTGCTTATGTCTACCACCTCGCCTGATCCTCTCTCCCTGTTAATCTCCACCCCTCCCTACTTGAATTCCACCACTCCAAATTCTTTATCAAGTAAATTAGATTTCTGTATTCAACTGATTGCATATATTATTCCCTCTTTGACTCAATGCTGGTAAGAGTGAGGTTTAATTCATATTCATCATCCCATCTTCCATCTTCCTCTCCATTCTAATGGATGTTTCATGCCACTTCATCAGAAATAATTTACCCAGGCTACATCTCTTCCATCTGCAACCACTGTACTCTTCTTTGTCATCACTTCTATTTTTTTATATTATTCCCTGAAATTCACCTTATACCTGTACCCTCTAACTATGTATATTTCTTCTAACTGTACTATTAGTGACATAATTTTTAAGAATTACAAGTACCATCATTTGTGTAGGGATATAAATGGCTGTATTAAATCTCTTACGTTTTCTTTTCCCTTTTTATATAATTTATTTTCTGGTTTCAACATTCACTTCAAAAAGATTTTGCGTTCAAAATTTTCTCTCCATCTTGCCACCCTCTAGCCCAGGACTGCTTGCACCCCGTCCACTCCTTCCCTCAATTTCCCCTCCCATATGTCATCCCCACCCCTTCTCCCACCACCCCAAATTTATTTTCCCATAGGGCAAGATAGATTTCTGCACCCCATTGCCTTTCCCTCTTATTTCCCAGCTGCCTGCAAAAACAATTTTTAACATTCACTGTTAAAGGTTTTAGTTACCCATTTTCTCCATTCATACTTCTCCATGTACCCTCATTGAGAAAGCAAGCAATTTGATATAGGTCATATATGCATAGCAATGCACAACATTTCCTTAACAGTTATGTTGGAAAATGTTAACAACATTTCCCTGTATCCTCTCCTACCCCCAATTATTAAATTCCTTCCCTTGACTTGCCCCCCGCAATAGTGTTTGCTTCACGATATGCCTCCCCCCAATCTGTGGTTCTTCCTATTATTCTCCCTCTCCCATCCCCTTCCCCCTGCCTTCCTGCAGGGTAAGACACATTTTTATACCCATTTGAGTGTGTGCAATTATTCTCTGCTTCAGCCAAATCTGGTTAGAGTAAAGCCAACTTATACCTTTTCAGCTCCCCCCCGTGACTCCACTGTAAAACCTCTTTCTTGCCTCTTTAATGTGAGATGATTTACTACTTCTGCCTCTCTGTTTCTCTTTTTCCCAGAACATTCTTCTCAACAGTTATTTTTTTTAAGTAGACTCCTTTCATATTCAGCTCACTATGGGCCCACACATCACACATCTTTGTCATGACACACACACACACACACACACACACATCTACACACATATAAATATAGGTATACACTTACATGCATACATATATACATATAAACACAAAAACAAATGTACACCTATACATACACACATATACTACACATACAAACATGTATACATACATACATATATGTGTGTGCTTATATACGTGTGTGTATGTGTCATATACAATATCTTTCCATGTATGAATGCATACATTTCAACTTATTGAGCATCTTAAGGCTTCTCTTTCTTTTTTACCTTTTCATGTTTCTTTTGATTCTTGTATTTAAGAGCCAAATTTTCTAATTGGCTGTAGAATTTTCAACAAACATACTTGGAAGTCCTCTATTTCATTGAATTTTCATTTTTCCTCTGAAGTATTATACTCACTTTTGCTGAGTAAGACGTTCTTCGTTTTATTCTTATCTCCTTTAAACCATGGAATATGATATTCCAAGCCCTCTGATTACTTAATGTAGAAACTGTTATATCCCCTTTAATCCTGATTATATTTCCATAATACGTAAATTATTGCTTTCTGGCTACTTTTGATATTTTCTCCTTGACCTGGGAACACTAGAATTTGGGTAGAATATTTCTAGGAGTTTTTCTTTTTGGGTCCCTTTCAGGAGGTGATCAGTGGATCCTTTCCATTTCATTTTACCCTCTGGTTTTAGAATATAAGGGCTGTTTTTTCTTGAAAATGTCTTGGAAGATGATGTCTAGGCTCTTTATCTTTATCCTGGTTTTCAGAATGATCAATAATTTTTATATTATCTCTCCTAGGTATATGTTCCAGATTAGTTGTTTTTTCAATGAAATATTTCCCATTATCTTCTATGTTTCATTGTTTTGATATGCTTTATAGTTTCTTAATTTCCCGTAAAGTCATTAGCTTCCATTTGCTCAGTTCTAATTTTTAAGGTATTTCTTTCAGTGAGTTTTTGGATATCCTTTCCATTTGGACAATTCTACTTTTAAAGGGAGTATTCCTCGTTGACTTTTTGGATGCATTTTCCCTTTCCGGTTATTTGTTTTTAAAGGTACTATTTTCTTCAGCATTTTTGGGGTCTCCTTTAGCAAGGAATTTCTGTGTTTTTTATTTTGCTTTGCATCACTCTCACTCTTCTTCTCAATTTTTCCTCTATTTCCTTGAAGAGATTTCCAAAATCCTTTTTGAACACATCCATGGTCTGAGATGATTTCAAATTTTGTCGAAGTTTTATATGTAGAAGCCTTGACCTTGTTGTCTTCCTCCTATTGTTTTATATACACGTATACATCCACACATGTTTAAGTGCATATATATACATGTATGTATGTATGTATACAAAATCCATCTAATTACCCTAGTACTGAGAAAACTCTCAAAAGTTATTACTATTTTCTTTCCTTGTAGTAATGTAAATTTTCTTGGTGGGACATCGCACATGTATAAAAACAGATCATGTACTAGGCCATAAACTCCTCACAAATCAGTGCAGAAAGGGAGAGATAGTCAACTCATCCTTGTCAGATTGTAATGCAGTAAAACTTCTATGTAAATAAAGACCATGGAAATATAAACCAAAAACTAATAGGAAACTAAACAATGTAATCCTAAAGAATGTGTGGGTTAAATATAAATGATAGAAACAATTAAGAAATTCATTCAAGAGAATGACAATAATGAGATAATCTACCAAATCTTATGGGGTTCTGCAAAAGCAGTTCTTAGGGAAAGTTTTATATCGTTGAAAGTCTACATGAATAAAATAGATGAATAGGAGATCAATGAATTATACATCCAGCTGAAAAACTTCGAAAAAGAACAAGTTGAAATACTAAAGTCAATGCCAAATTAGAAATACTAAAAAGTAGAGATTAATAAAACCAAAATTAAGAAAACTATTGAATAAATAAAAATAAAAGTTGGTTTACGAAAAAAACAATAAAATTGATAAACCTTTGCTCAATTAGTTTTAGAAAAGAGAGAAGAAAATTAAAATCCCAATGTCAGAAGTGAAAAGGGTGAAAAACCTCCGATGAGGAGGAAATTAAAACAATGATTAGAAATTAATTACACCAAATATATGCTATAAATTCGGAAATCTAAATGACATGGACAGTTATTAAAAATATATATATATATATACATTGCCGGGATTAACAGAAGAGGAAATTGAGTACTTATTTAACCACATCTAAAATAAGGAAAGTGAAGAAGTCATAATGGAACTCCCTAGGAAAAAATCTCCAGGGCCAGATGCATTTAAAAGTGAATTATGTCAAACATTTAAAGAATAGTTATTTCCAACAATATATAGACTATTTTGGGAAATTGCCAAACAAGGAGTACTATCAAATATTTTTTTATAATACAGACATAATTTTGATACCTAAATCAGGGAGAGCCAAAACAGAGTAAGAAAATAATAGACTGATTTCTCTAATAAATATAGATGCAAATATTTAAAGACGATATTAGCAAAAAGAATACAGCAGCTTATCACGAGAATACTACATTATGGTCAGGTAGGATTCATACCAAAATTCAGGGCTTTTTCACTATTAGAAAAACTATTAGGACTATTGATCATATCAACAACAAAACTAACAGAAATCACATGATTGTCTCAATAAACACAGAAATAATTTTTCACAAAATACAACACTCATTCCTATTGAAAAAAACTGGAAGGCATAGGAATAAATGGAACTTTCCATAAAATAATAAACAGTATCTACCAAAAGCATTAGGAAGCATCATATGCAATGGGGACAAGCTAGATACCTTTCCAGTAAGATCAAGCATGAGAAAAGGATGTCCATTATCACCACTGTTATTTAATATTGTATTCAAAATGCTAGCGGTAGCAATAAGACAAGAAAAAGAATTTGAAGCAATCAGAATAGGCAAAGGATAAATTAAGTTGTCACTCGTTGCAGATATGATGATATACTTAGAGAATCAAGTTAAAATTATTTGAAATAATAAACAATTTTGGAAAAGTTGTAGGTTACAATATCAACCCACATAAATCATCTGCATTTCTATTTTTTACTAACAAAGTCCAACAGCAAGGGATAGAAAGAGAAATCGCATTGAAAGCTGAGGTACATAAAATATATGGGAGTCTACCTGGCAAAACCAACACAGGGACTCTATAACAGTTAAAAAGAAACTTTTTGCACAATAAAGTCATATATAACTAAGTGGAAAAAAACAACCTAAACTAATTTACTTTTTCAATGCCATACCAATCGAAATACCAGATAATTATTGTTTAGAGCTAGAAAAAATAATACCAAAATTCATCTAGAAGAACAAAAGGTCCAGAATATCAAAGGAACTAATGAAAAGAATTGCTAGGGAAAGTGGCCTAGCCCTATCAGATTTCAAATTGTATTATAAAGCAGTAATCATCAAAGCCACTTCGTACTCACTAAAATACAGATGTGTAAACAAATGGAATAGTTTAAGCATTCAAGACACAGTATTTAATGAATATGGAAATCTACTGCTTGATAAAACAAGGACCCCAACTTCTGGAATAAGAACTCACTGTTTGACGAAAATTGCTGGGAAAACTGGAAAACAGTGGGCAGAAATTAGGCATAGAACAATGCCTGACACCATACACAAGAATAAAGTCCAAATGGATGCATTTTCTAGGTATAAAGATTGATAATGTAAACAAATTAGGGGAGCAAGAAATAGTTACTTGTCAGATTTATGGAGAATGGAGGAATTTATGACCCAACAAGAGATAGAGAACATTATGAAGTGCAAAATGGATAATTTTGATTACATCAAAATAAAAAAAGTTTTGCACAAACAAACCAAACGCAGCCAAGATTAGGAGGGAAGCACAAAACTGGGAAAGAATTTTTGTCTGTGATAAAGGCATCATTTCCAAAATATATAGGGAACTGAGTCAAATATACAAGAATGCAATGTACAAGAATCATTTGATTCCCCAATTAATAAAAGGTCAAAGTTTATGAACAGGGAATTGTCACTGGAAGAAATTAAAGCTATGAAAGCTTTAAATCGTATGAAAAAACTTCTATAAATCATTCTTGATTAGAGAGGTACAAATCAAAACAAATCAGGTACCACACCATCCTTATAAGACTGGCAAATATGACAGAACAGGAAAATGATAAATGTTGGAGAGGATGTGGGAGAGTTAGAAGACTAATGCGTTGTTGGTGGAGCTGTGAGCTGATCCAACCATTCTGAAGAGCAATTTGGAACTATGGCCAAACGGATAAAAAGTATGCATACCGTATGACTCAGCAATATAGCTTCTTAAACTGTATCCCCAAGAGATCACAAAAATGGGAAAGGGTTAGGTAGATAGATAGATAAATAGATAGATAGATAGGTAGATAGGTAGATATAGATATAGATATATCGATATACATTTATAGTAGTACTCTTTGTGGTGGCCAAAAACTGGAAATCAAGGGGATGCCCATCAACAGAGGAATGACCGAAAAAATTATGATATATGAGTATAATGGAATACCATTCTACTGTAAGAAATGATGAACAGGAAGACTTTAGAGAGGCCTGGAAAGACTTATTCGATCTTTTGCTAAGTGAAAGGAGCAGAAGCAGGAGAACTTTGTGCACAGCAACAATCACACTGTGTGAGAGATTTTTCTGGTAAACTTGGAACTTCATTGCAATGCAAGGACTTAAAAAGATTCCCAATGGTCTTTTAAGGCAAAATGCCTTCCACGTGTAGAGAAAGAAGTATGAATTTCATTCACGCAATACAGCAGATCATTTTTTCATATGTATTCTTCTACACAGCATGTGTATAGCGAAAATATATTTAATAGGATTGTATATGTAGAACGCTCATATGTTGCTGGTGGAGCTGTGAGCTGATTTAGCCATTCTGGAGAACAATTTGGAACTATGCCAAAAGGGCGGCAAAAATGTGCATACCCTTTGACCCAGTAATATCCCTCCTATCCTAAAATCATAGAAATAGGAAAGAATCCCACATGTACAAAACTATTTATTGCAGCTCTCTTTGTGGTGACCAAAAACTGGAAATCAAGGGGATGTCCATCAATTGGGTAACGACTGAACAAGTCGTGGTATATGAATGTAATGGAATACTATTGTCCTATGAGAAACGATGAACAGGAAGATTTCAGAGAGGCTTGGGAAGACTTATATGAACTGACATTGAGTGAAAGGAGCTGAACCAGGAGAACTGTGTAAAAACAGCAGCCACAATGTGTGAGTAATTTTTCTGGTGTAGTTAGCACTTCACTGAAATGCATGGACTTAAAAAATTTCCAATGGGTGCTTGAGGCAAAACATCTTTCACATTCAGAGAAAGAACTATGGAATTGGATCACAGACAGAAACAGTTCATTTTCTTTTGTATTATGTACTGTTTGGCTTTGTTTTATGGTTTCCCCCACACATTTTAATTCTTCTAGGCAACATGCATTTAGTAGAATTGTATGCTTTGAACCTGTATAATATTTGGCATCTTCTTATGGAGGGACTGAAGAGGGAGGGAGGAATAAGAGAAAGGGAATGGAAAAAAATCCAAGATAAATGGACGTGATTGTTGGACACTGAAAACAAAATCATTCAATTTAATTAAAAAAACGGAATGTAAACTGTTAAACATTACTAAGTCCCTCATGATTTCTCTTTCCTTTTTCCCTTTTCATATTTTCCTTGATTCTTATATTTGAAAGCCAAAATTTCTCTTCAGCTGATCTTTTCATCAAGAATTGCTTGGAAGCCCTCTATTTCATTGAATCACCATTTTTTTTCAACTGCGTTATTATACTCAGTTTTTCTGGGTAGTAGATTCATGGTTTTAATCCTAGTTCCTTTGGCCTCTGTAATATCATGTTCCCATCCCTGTCCCTTAATGGAGAATCTGGTAGATCTGGTGTTTATTTCTTGCTTCTTGTAGTAATCTCTCCTTAACCTGGATGCTCTGGAATTTGACTACTGTATTGCTAGGAGTTTTCCTTTGGGGATCTCTTTCAAGGTGTGATTGGTGGATTCATTAATATTTATTTTAATCTCTGGTTCTACAATATCAGGGCAGTTTTCTTTTATAATTTTTTGGAAGACGATGTCTAGGCTCTTTTTTTGATAATGACTTTTAGGGTAGAGCCATAATTTTTCATTTGTCTCTCCTGGATCTATTTTCTAGGTCAGTATTTTTTTCCATTGACGTATTTTTTACTGTCTGTTAGTTTTACAATATTTTGGTTTTGTTTGATAATTTCTTGATTTTTCATTCTGCTCCATTTTTATATTTAAGGAATTATTTTCTTCAGTGAGTTTTTAGACCTCCTTTTCCACCTAGGCAACTCTACTTTTTATTGAATTCGTCTCCTCATTGACTTTTTGGATCTCTTTAGTCATTTACCTTAGTGTATATTTTTTCCAAATTTCATTTCCCTCAGCATTTTTGAATCTCCTTTAGCAAGCAGTTGATTCATTTCTCATGAATTTCTTGCATCACTCTCACTTTTCTTCCCAATATTTGCTCCACTTCTCTTACTTGGTTTTCAAAATCATTTTTTATCCCTTCCATGGACTGAGTCCAATTGAGATATTTCTTGGAGGCTTTGGATGGAAGAGTTTTGACGTTGTTGTCTTCGGTTTGCATGTTTTTGTCTACCTTGTCACCAAATTAAGATAACGCAGTCTGATTTTTTTTTTGTGGTTTTTGCACATTTCCCCCACCATTTACTTGACTGTTGAGCTCTTTATCAAGGTGTTCTCTGCCTCCAGTAAGAGTGGGGTATTTTGGGGTATGTACAGTCTGCCACTTAATTGCCCCACAATCTGTGGATCTAGAGCTCCACGAAACAAGGCTGAAATTGCCCCTGATCCTGCTATTACAGGGTTGCTTCACGCTCTGCTCCACCCTGGGACTAGGACCTTCCAGACCACTATGTCTTCTCACATCAATGCCACATTTTTTTTTTCTGACCTTCGATTTTTTCCACAGCATTTTGTGATCCTGAAGTCAGGAAATCGCCAAAGGTGTGATATATTCATTCTGCCCATGTCAGGTTCTCTCTGTGCTGACACTGGACTGTGCTCTGCTCCCGACGTGGTGCCACAGATATTTTCCAATGACCTTCCAGGCTGCCTTGGGTGGAGATTTGCCCATCATTCTCTTGATCCTGCAGCTCTAGAAATTCTTCAGAGTAATTTTTTTACACGTATTTGACTGGGCTTGGAGGAAGTTCACTAAAAAGACTGTGCTGTTACTCCACCATATTGCTCCACAGTGGATTCTTTCAATGCCTGTTTTGGTGTCTGCTTCCAAGATATCAGGGCAGTGTTCCTTGATAATTTTCTTGAAATATGCTGTCCAGGTCTTCCTTTGGATTGTAGCATTCTGGCAATCCAAAAATTCTGAAATTGACTCTTCTCGATCTGATTTAAGGGACACCTGTTTAACCCATGAGGTAATTTATATTTTCTTCCACTGCTTGCTTTCTTTAGATTTTGTTTGATTGATTCTTGTTTTCTCATGTAATCATTAGCTTCTGCTTGCCCAATTCAAACGTTTAAGGTCTTTCCTTCAATTAGCGTTTTTTATTTTACTTTTCCTTTCACTAATTGGTCTCTTTAACGTGTTGTTTTTTCAATGGATTTTTTCTCCTTTTTTATATTTGGCCAATTCAACTTTTAAACAATATTTCAAGATGTTGACTCTTTTTTCATAGTTCTATTTGCTCAATTCTCATTTCTTTTTGGTACTTTCTTTCTACCTCTCTTACATGACTTTTAAACTGAATTTTCAGATCTTCAATAAGTTCTTTCTCACCTTGAGAGAATTTCCTAATTTCTTTCTGGCTTTTGTCCATAGGTGTTTTGAAATTGTTGTCCTCTCCTGAGTTTCTGTGTTATGCTTTCCTGTCACCATAATTACTTTCTATGATCAGATTCATTTTGTTTGTTTGGTTTTTACTTATCTTTTGTTCTTCTTCCTTTCTTTTAAATTTGATCTCTGCTTACAGGTTGGAAGGGAATCTGTTTCAGGCTTCTTGTTGCAGCAGCCTCAGACCCTGGCTCTTTACCTGGTAGTGTGCTGATGTTTCCCTGAGGCCCAGAGTGGTTTTTTGTGTCTGATGCCTGGGCCTGTGCTCAAGCGTGTGGTGTTCCTTAGTGTCCTCATTTCCCAGCCTATGCAAAAGAAATGCAAAGTCCTAGTGTTGATGTTTTACTGCTCCAGCACACTGCAGTTCTGGATCTTCCACTGGCTTGCTGAGGTAGGACTTGCTGCTGCCTTTCTGGGGTGCTTCCTTTAGTGGACTGCATTGCCCTTTCCTCTGAGTGAGGCAAAATTTCCTGCTGATCCTCCAAGTCTCCTGGGCTAAAAGACTGCTCCAACTCATCTTTTTGATTTCTCAGCTTTTCCAGCATTCATTCTGTGGTGCTATTTAAGGGTTGTTGGAGGTGAATAAGGGATAGCTATAGAGGTTTACAACTTATTCCACAATGTTGACTCCTGGAATTTTAGCACCTCTTCTTTCTTGTTATCAATCGTTAGGCCAAAATTAGAACAAGAGGCACAGAATCTATCCATATATGTTTGCATTTCAGCTTCAGAGCCTTCATGCAGTGCACAATCATTAGAAAACCAAAATGTCATGTACAAACAATTCCTTCACTTTATTCTTGTTTTGTAGACTTTTCAATTTGAAGAATTTACTACCAATGTGATAAGTGACCTTGATACTGCGTTTGTGCTCATTGAAGGCATTTGACAATATGCATGAAAACATCATCATTAAAAGCATAGGAGAAATTGCAAAGTCTTGTTTTACTAAATTGGTTATTGGGACAGTGCTAGAGGTCTGCCCAGTATGCAGAAACTGGGCAAGCATGCCGTCATAAATTTGACATACAAGGCTGATGGAATTCTTTGGACAATTTTTTTTTGCCATAATTGCCCATAGAACCCTCTTTTCTTACAGTATCAAAGACCTTGGTCAAATCTACAAGCATGGTGCATGACCTCTGTTCTGCTTTTTCAGTTCTGATGTTGTTAGGCTGAAACACTTTTATTTCTCTTTCTAAGCCTTTTCTGAAACCACCTTGTCTCTCATGTGTATGATCATCTTCCAGGAGAAGAATTAAACTCTTAAGGAGGACTCTAGTCAGATTTTTTATTTTCTCCTGGGTAAGCACTTATCATTTCCCATCAAAAACAGGCTATGAAGGGGTTGTGGGGCCTAGAAAGAAGGGAAGAAAAGAAGAGATAGGGAGATGAAAGGCACTTATCTGTGCCTGTTCTAGAAAGGACTGATTCTGATTTCTCTGCCTTAGTCCAGGGCACAAAATGAAACACACGATAAAATAAGATTCCAGGGTGAAAAGGCTTAGAAAAACATGTGACATGGCCAGAGATAAAAGCTGGAATTGTCCTTGGATCAGCAGAGCCATTTCCATTTAGAAATGGAAGCATAGTGATAAGTTTCCCTCCACTCATTTTAGCTCTTATGAACTGTTCTTCTAAAGTCTTTGTGCTGACGAAGGCTTTCATCGTCTTTCTAACTTCTTGAATTTTGCTTTTACTTTCCTTGAATATGCATCTAACAAGTAAGTTGCCTGCTCAAGAATTCCTACTTGTTCCTCAGTTAGTGATTTGATCCAGATAAGGCTGAAGTGCTACTGATTTCTGTTAAAAATCTTTTATGTGTGTGTGTGAGGGGGGGTGGAGTCAAGATGGTGGAGTAGAAAGACACACATTTGCAGGCTTTCCCCACACAGCCCATAAAAGACCTGTAGAGAGGGACTCTCAGCAAATTCAGGAGATGCAGAAGTGGAGAACAACAGGGTGGAGGAGATTTCCAACACAGGGGGACCTGAAAGGCCAACGGGAAACGTCTGTGGAACCAGACGTGGACCAGAGCCCAGGACAGCCTTGGCCCAACTGCCCAGCACGGCTCTGGGAAGACGACACCTCAAGGGTGTAAAAAATTATGGGACTGCCTGAAAGCCATGATCAAAAAAAGAGAGCCTAGACATCATCTTTCATGAAATAGTTAAGGAAAACGACCCTAATATTCTAGAACCAAGGGGTTAAATAAATATTGAAAGAATCCACAGATCACTTCCTAAAAGAGATTCAAAAAGATAAACTCCTAGGAATATTGTGGCCAAATTGCAGAATTGCCAGGTCAAGGAGAAAATATTGCAAGCAGCTAGAATCAAACAATTCAAGTACTGTGGAAATATAATCAGGATAACACAAGATGTAGCAGCTTCTACATTAAGGGGTAAAAAAGGCATGGAATATGATATTCCAGAAGTCAAAGGAACTGGGACTAAAACCAAGAATCACCTGCCCATCAAAACTGAGTATAATTCCTCAGGGGAAAAATGGTCTTTCCATGAAACAGAGGGCTTTCAATTATTCTTTTTGAAAAGACCACACCTGCAAAGAAAATTTGACTTTCAAACACAAGAATCAAGAGAAACATGAAAAGGTAAACAGCAAAGAGAAATCATAAGGCACTTACTGAAGTTGCCTGTTTACATTCCTACATGGGAAGACAACATTTGTAACTCTTGAAAGTTTTTTCAGTATCTGGGTAGGTGGTGGGATTACACACACACACACACACACACACACACACACACACACACACACACACACAGAAAGCACAGGATGAAATGAATAGAGTGGGATCATATCTTTAAAAGATGTAATTAATGGGTAAGAGAGAAATATATTGGGAGAAGAAAGGAAGAAATGAATGGGCCAAATTATTTCTCATAAAAGAGGGAAGTAAAAGACTTTTCAGTGGAGATAAAAGGATGGAAGTGAGAGAAAAAATCATGAAACTTACTCTCATCACATTCGACTAAAGGGAGGAATAAAAGGCACACTCATTTTTGCATGAAAGCCTATCTTACAATACAGGAAAGTGGGGGAGAATGGGATAAACAGGTTGCGGAGGATGATAAAAAGGAGGGCAATGGAAGGAGGGAGCAATTAGAAGCAAACAATCTTGTGGAGGGACAGGATCAAAAGAGAGAATAGAAGAAATGGGGGGGCTAGAATAGGATGGAAGGAAATGTGGTTAGTCTTACACAACAAGGCTATTATATAAGGCATTTGCAAAACTACACACATATGGCCTGTATTGAATTGCTTGTCTTCCTAACGGGGATGGTTGTGGATGGAGAGAGCAAGAGAAGTTGGAATTCAAAGTTTTGGGAACAACTGTTCAGTTTTGTTCTTTCATAAAACTAGGAAATAAGAAATATAGGTAATGGGGTACGGAAATTTATCTTGCCCTACAGGACAAAAGAGAAGATGGGGATAAGGGAAGGGAGGAATGTTAGAAGGGACGACAGATTGGTGATAGAGGTCAAAAGGAAGAGCATAATATTTTCTGAGAATTCCCATTATTTTCAAAGGTTACTACTTCAAATATTAAGCAGAGAGGATTCAAACTTTTAAAAAGCAGTAAATATAAATTTCCAAATGCAAATAAAGGACTTAAGAGAGATCAATAAAATTTGGTCATTTGTGGACTGAAATTTACGTCATTTACCTTCAAACCCTGAGAAATCCTATCTGTGTAGACTACTTTAAACATTTGTGAATTTCATATTTTTATTCTATTTCTATCTCTAAAATTATCCCCTTTCTTAACCATTTACTTAGCTACTAGGTGTCTTATATCGGAGCACTCTCTGTTTCTGCCCAGCTATAGATTTCCCAACTTCCCTTAGTGGAAATAGAACAAATGGGATTCTACATAGAAACATTTTAATCAAAATTCTGTCTTTCGTGTCCATTGTTTTGAAATATTACTTACTTATAAGTTAAATGAAACACCACTTAACAACATGGTCGTATAGCATGCAGGAATTCTCAATCTTTTTCTAGATAGTTTCTTAGTACATTATCATCAACGAAACCAACAAAACAGATGTAGAGCTGAAACCTCATTTGCCCAATCCAGCTACCAAGAGTTTGAAGACATTAAGTTCTAGGTTCTCAAATATAACATGTATTTGGAAAAGAGTTTTAGACTGGGCTTCGAGGAAATTTATTCTCTCTGTTGCGGTACCTTGCTGATATAAACCTGGAAAGCTTGTAGTTGAGGTCTCTCATGTACAATGTTGTGTTTATTGTTGCCTTTTTTATCACATTGATTAATATTTGTGTATGTGTATAGACATTATTCTCTCCGTAGGAAAATTGAGGGCCCGTTGTTTGTTTAATTCTGACCTTATCCATCCATGTTGGAAAGAATTTGAATCAGAGCCCAATAACATTGGAATTTTAATATTGTCCTTTTACCCAGTTATACCATTTTTTCCAAAACCATTAAAGAACAAGGGAAAGACATGAATGTATAAACATATTCATACAAATTCTTTTTTTTTTGTGGCAAAGCATTGTAAACTTAAGTGATAATCTTCCATTGTGGAAGCACTAGACAAATAATGGCTTACAAATGGAATGTATCACTATCACTCTTTAAGAAAATGAAAGGGAAATTTTGCAGAAAAACCTGGGTAGGACTGGGTAGAATAATGCAGAATCAAGTAATCAGAAACAAGAGAGTAACTTATTCAACAGCAATAACATGGAAAGATGATCAGCTCTGAAATATTTAATAATTATAGTCAACACAATGAAAAACCACAAATTCAGAGGATGAATGATGAAATACACAATATGCATTAACATAGGTAGGTGATGAACTCAGGCTACACATTAAGCCAGATTTTCCTTTTTTTTCCATCTATTTCCTTGCTCTTACTTTCTTTCTTTCCTTCCTTCTCTTTCTTTCTTCGTTCCTTTCTTTTTCCCTCCCTCCATCCTTCTTTCTTTCCTTCCTTTCTTTCTTCTATTTTTCTCTCTTTCCTTCCCCCTGCTCCCTCCCACCTTCTCTCTCTCTCTCTCTCTCTCTCTCTCTCTCTCTCTCTCTTTCCCTCCCTCTCGCTCTCCTTTTGGTGATAACTAATGTGGTCCTTTGTTTCAACTGAATAGACGTATGTATAATATTTTTGTCATTTTTTTCAATGGGTGGGAGACGACATGGAAAGTTGACAGAATTCAAAACCGAAAAAGAGAAAATTAATCTCTCTCTCTCTCTCCCCCAAATATGTGTGAGGGTATGTGTGTGTGTGTGTGTGTGTGTGTGTGTGTGTGTGTGTGTGTGTACACACACATTTGTACACATATACACACTTTTTTAGTATAAGAAAAAATGTATTTATCTCTTATGCCAAAAACCACTTACTACTTTTCTATAAATGTTTTAATATAGAATAAATCGTCAAGAATTGTCTGACTACAAACCATCCCAAAGTCATTGGTTTTAACCTTGAGAGATTTCCTTAAGGAAGTAGTGGGCATAAAAGAAAGGGTAATTGAATCTCAGGAAATTATGGTCACTTGGATGCTATGTCATATGAGATGAGCATGGAACTGGGTGCAATAGAACACTAGTTTTTAATGTTTCTGAATGCTTCTGAATGGATCAAATTTGAAGTGATAATATTCATAGAGATGGGGCCATTTGTGGTGAAAATTAGACGAACTGAAACTATTCAGAGGAACAGAGAGTACAGTATGCTAGGTCTGCAGACATCATTTCCTTTGCCTGGATACGGGAACTGTATTGCTTTGTATATCTCCCATTCTTTGCAATTTCTTCTTTCAGTGACTGAGATAGTGTGTTGAAGTAGTGTTAGAAGAAAAAAATATACTCTGTGTCTCCACTGATAACAGAACAACCAGTAATTTTGAAACTATGTCCTTTTACATTTCAGAGTTTTTCCACTCAACTGTTCAGAGCTATGAATAAAGATGATGTGACAATGCCTGAAAGACTATTTAATCTCGAACTCACACACAGTAAGTGCTCATGTGATAATCAGAAAAAAAGCAATACAAAAATACTCTCAATGTCTCTCTTATGTACTTTGGAAATGATTCTGTGACATGGAAATTGATGGCACAGAAATATTCAATATGACATACCCATCACCACAGTCCTCTGTGAAAAAAACTGAATGGAAATAGCTCAAAAGGAAAACGAGATACACAAATTTAGAGAATCCCCTCCAAATATTCACAGACACTATCTGTGCCGAAGTTGTGGTAGAGAATTCCAAATTTGCATTGGTCTGATTAGTCATGGTTGGATGCATTGCAATTTGACTCTAACTTAGTGATAATTTTGGCCATCTTTGGAAACAAAGGACAGGGGCGGAGCCAACATGGGGGAGTGAGAGCAATGACTCACCTAAGCTCTCAGACAAACTCCTTCAGGTACCTCTGAAAGGAGAATCTGACCAAATTTTGGGTGCGGAATCCAGTAGGAGACAGAAGGTGACAGATTCGGAGCTAAGGTTGGACTGGCAGGTCCATGGAAAGGATGTGTTCCGGGAGGGTGAGCCCACAGTGCACAGTGCAACACAGCCAGTGAAGTGGAGGATAAGGGGTCCGAGAAACCTGAGCAGCTGGTGGAAACAGCAGAGCAGCATCAAGGGCGGGAGAAAAGCCAAACCGAGTCAGTGAGAGCTGCCAAGTACAAGATGCAAGCCCAGCAGCTCCTGAGACCTTCAGCCCGAAGATCAACCTTCGGTAACTGACCTACTTGAACTTCTGGGAGCCAGGATGACAGAGTGATCAGTAAATGCTCTCTCCTTCCACCGTGATGACAGTGAAAGAACCATAACATATTTCCCCAAAAAATCCCAGTTCAGCAGAAACAGAAGAAGGAGGCCAATAGTCTCATAAAACCTGAGGCGAGGAAAATAGCTAAGGGGGATTCCTCAGACGGTGGCAGAGGTAAACCGGGAGGACAGAGGACCCAGGGCAGGGAAATCTTGCACTAGGACCCAGGCAAGCCTCAGCGCCAGGAGAGGAGCCCCAGAAGGGGTGGGAACATGCATTAGCATCTCGGTGTGCCTCAGCTGTCCAGGGGAACCAGAAAGACAGTAGGGCAGCTGGAATTACCAACCCTTGAGCTTGTCTTTGCCTCAGGTCAGCTGAGGCGATCTCCTGTGACAATACCACTCCTCCCCCACACTTAACAAGCTAAACCCATGGCTTATTAAGGAAACAGCAAACAAAACCTGCTTTTAGCTTTTTCACACATCAGCTCAGCAAAAAATTCTCTAGCTTTGGACTGAAAGAACCAGAAGCCACAACACTCAATAAACATCAGGAATAAGAAAAAGCAGAGGACTGAAAGAACTACAGAATCTTTCTATGGGGATAAGGACCAAAACACAAACACCAAAGAGGTCAGAGCTGAGACTGCACTTCCATCTGAATCTTCAGAAGGGACTATGAACTGCTCGCAAGCACAAGCAGCTCTCCTGGAACAGCTGAAGAAGGAAATAGAAGATAAACTGGCCAATGACCTTAAAATTATTAAGAAAGAATTCACTGATGAGAACATCTCTTTGAAAAGGAAAATTGAACAAATGGAAAAGGAAGTTCAAAAATTAACTGGAGAAAATAGTTTCTTAAAGGAAAAATTGGACAGATGAAAAAGGAGATGCAAAAGTTAACGGAAGAAAACAATTTGATAAAGATTACAATTGGACAAGTAGAAACTAATGTCTCGATGAGACAGCAAGAATCAAACAAAATCTAAAGAATGAAAAGATTGAAGAAAACCTAAAATATCTAATTGGAAAAACAACTGACCTGGAAAGAAATCCAGGACAGAAAACTTAAGAATTACTGCCCTGCCAGAAACCCATGATGGAGAGAAGAGCCTGGACAATATCTTCCAAGAAATCATCAAAGAAAACTGCCCAGAAGTACGAGATTCAGAGGGCAAAATGGTTATCGAAAGAATCCATCATTCCCCTCCTGACAGCGATCTCAAACTCAAAACCCCAAGAAATATAGTTGCCAAATTCCTGAGCTATCAAGTGAAGGAGAAAATATTACAAGTAGCCAAAAAGAAACAATTCAAATATCAAGGAGATACAGTCAGAATTACCCAGGACCTAGCAGCTTCTAGACTAAAAGATCGAAAGAATTGGAACCCAATATTCCGTAAGGCAAAGGATTTGGGACAACAACCAAGGATCAACTACCCAGCAAAGTTCAGCATAACATTTCAGGCAAGGAGAAAGTCATTCAAGGAAGTAAGGGATTTCCAGAGCTTCCTGATCAGAACACCAGAAGTTAATAAACAATTCTATCTTCAAATGCAGGTCTCAAGGGAATCATAAAAAGGTAAACAGTAGGGGTGGGGAAAAAACTTGTTGCTCAATTAGGGCAAACTTTTTACCTCCCTATAGGGGAAGATGATACCTGTTAATCTTGAGAGGTGTGCCGCTATTATGAAATATAAAAGGGATATGCATAGAGGGAACGGGTATAAAGTAAAGGATATCATGTTAAAAAATATGATTTAAGTATGAGAAGGGATTGTAATTGGAGGTGTGAAAAGGAGGAAGTAGAAAATGGCAAAGCACATCACAAGAAGAAGTACAAAATCATAGTAGAGGGAAAGAGGGGAGGGAGATGAGCATTTTGTGAGAGGTACTCTCATCTGATTTGTTTAAAGGACGGAACAATAAACTTAAGTAGATAATCCTAATTAGCTCTATAAGAAGTAGGAAAGGAAGGAGGAAGAAAGGGGAGGGAGGATAAAATGGAGGGAAGAAGCAATAAGAGTAAAGGGGATTAAAAGGGAGGGGAGCTAAAAGAAGGAGGGGAAGGTCACAGGAGGAGGTGGTGAAAAGTGAATACTATTGAGAAGGGGAAGGGAGAAAGGAGAGCTAAAAACACAAATGGTGGGAAAGAAGATGGAGGGAAATACACAGATTGTAATCGTAACTGTGAATGTGAATGGAATGAATTCTCCCATAAAACAGAGACGGATAACAGAATGGAATAAAAGCCATAATCCAACAACATGCTGCTTACAGGAAACACATTTGAAACGGGAGGATACACAAAGGATAAAGGTCAAAGGATGGAGCAGAATATATTGTGCTTCAGCTGATGTAAGTAAGGCAGGAGTAGCAATCCTAATCTCAGACAAAGCAAAAGCAGAAACAGATCTAATCAAAAGGAATAAGGATGGAAACTATATCCTGCAGGGAAGAATCTGAAAGTGTCTAACTTAACCACCACTGTCACAGAATCCCTCCTCCTCGCTTTCTCTGAAACCCATGAGCTGCATATCGTATATTATTTTCTCTTCTTTCTAATTAATTCAGCAGACTTGATGGGGAATCTCCTCATTGTAATTGTTATCACTTGCGACATGAGACATCAAACTCCCATTTACTTTTTCCTCAGGAATCTCTGCATTGTGCATGCCTGCTTTATATCAGTAACTGTTGCCTAGGCATCTATTAATTACTTGGTGAACAGCAGAGTTATCTCTGTTACTGGATGTGCAGCTCAGATATTCTGGTTGATATTTATGGCATATGTTGAGATGGCTTTGCTTACTGTCGTGGCCCATGATTGTTATGTTGCCATATGCCACCCACTTCTCTATCCAGTGAGTATGAGTCCCCTTGTCTGTATTCAGATGACATTTACCTATTTTTCACTGGGCTTTTGAATGCAGGATTCCATACTGGTTATATATTTCGATTGTCTTTCTGCCGTTCCAATGTAATCCACCAGTTCTGCTGTGATACCCCTTCTCTACTCAAGATTTCTTGCTCAGAGACATTCAGCAATATGTTATCCTTACTTGTCTCTGTTCTGGTAGTTGGGATTGACTGTTTTGGCTTCATATAACATTAGCATATTTTCCACTATGCTCAAATTTCCAAGGAACTAAGACCGCAGAAAAGTCTTCTGTACTTGTGTCTCCCATATCCCTGTGGTTTCTTTGTACCTTATTTCAGTCTCTTATGTGTAGGTCAAACCACCTTTAGGGTCTAGGTCCATTAAAGATATAATCACTTCAGTATTCTATTCCATAATACCTTCTTTTCTGAACCCCATCATTTGTAGTCTACCGAATAAGAGGCCAAAAGAATAGTAATGAAGAGAAAGTTGTTTTTCTTTTTTTTTCTTTAAAGGAATGAAGAGTAAACCGTCCTCCTCTCTTAATGTTGTTGAACCTAATTCATTTGTGAATGTCAAAGGCCATACAAATATGTGTTCATATATACATATGCCTTATTTGTAGTTTAACTACTTTGATAGTGACAGATGAATCACTGGTATAAATACGTTGAAACATCCTTAGGGCTGACTTTGATATTATCAATATAAGTGACTTTTTAAAGCATTTTGAAGCATATGGAGGTCTCAAAAATGATATAATTCCCTTAGCTCTTATGGGGCTTTTGGAACAACTGCTTATGACATACAAATTAGGAATGTATGCCACATATAATTCATAGAATTCTTTTACCATTCAAATTCACACATACAACTCTGGTCTCTTAGAACAAAACAGAGTTCATGTCCACATCAGTATTCAAGGGGTAAATCTAGAGGTTAATAGTACGTCTTTCTTTCAAATGTAACATCAACTTTTGGTATACGATTGTGATGGAATGCTACTATGCCATAAGGAATGATAAGCTCAATGATACAAAAAAGTGATCGAATGTCTTACACATATACCATTTTGTATCTAATGGTAGCCATCCCTAGAGTGGGTGGGAGCGGACAAAAGGAAAAAAACTCAATTTATGTGAATTTTTTTATCATATGAATGAAAAATTCTCATTTTTGTACGGAGTATATTTTCAGTTTCAAGCATAAACATCCATTTTAATTATCTTATTTTCTACAAATGCTTGTTTTATTCCATAAATTTAAGTGGAATAATTAAAGAAAGTAGCATGCTGAATTAATTATACTTCTTTTTACAGCAAGTTGCATGCCATAGGGAATCACAGTTGGATATGCCCACCCCTCTTTATATACATATAACATATATAATATATTTGCATGTATATATATATATATATTCTTTTTATAAAGAGGTGTTCTTTTTTTTAAGCTTCTCTCCATTCCCGTAGCCATTCACCTGATTCACACTCTACATCAAGTGATTTAAATGGAGAATAGAATTGTCTTTGCAGATTTTTTTCGTACATTTCGTTTTGCATGTGTTTTTTGAGGGCAGAGTAGGATCCCTGCCTGTTGTGGTTATTAGGTCACTGTTGGGTAAGCAGGCTAGTTTAAGGCATCCTCTCATACCAGAAAATTAGCAGTTCAACCCTTAAGAGGTTATTCACACCCCCAAGCGCTGTGAAATCCGACTGCTGCTATGAGTGATAAGATGATTTATGCCCTGGGCACATGTGAGTAGTGTTGAGACTAAAATTCCCACCTGCTACTTTGGCACTTGCCACAAGACTTAGAAACAGCTTAAAACTGAAAAATAGTTTTGGTGATGTCTTTTCATTTGTGAGTATCTTGTATTTGAAGGATGCAAAGTTGCACAAAATCATGAGCCTCATTGTCTCATATGAAGGAGTAATCCTTGCTTTTAATATATATAATATTTTAAAATTATATATTATTATATTATCTATTATATATGTATTCTTAAGATTATATATCTTCATATGAAGGAGTAAGTTAAAAAACAAATCACATAAATAATTAACAACTTCATTCAAGACAATGACAATAATGAGATAACATACCAAATCTTATGAGATACTGCAAAAGCAATTCTTAGGGGAAAGTTTATGTCTTTGAATGCCTACATGAATAATATAGAAGATGGTGAGATAAATAAATTGGGCATGCAGATGAAAAAATCTTGAAAAAGAACAAATTGAACATCCCCAAATAAAGAAGAAATTAAAAATATTGAAAAACAAGGCAAAGATTAATAAAAGTGAAATTAGGAACATTATTGAACCAATAAATAAAACTAGTAGTTGGTTTTATGAAGAAAACTAATAAGATGGACAAACGTTTTGTCAATTTGATTTAAAAAAAAAGAAGAAAAACAAATTACTAATATCCAAAATGAAAGAGGCAAACTCACCTCCAATGAGGAGGAAATTAAGGCAATAATTCTTAATTTATTTACTTAACTTTGTGCCCATAAACTCGCTAATCTCAATGACATGGATGAGTGTAAAATTTAAATTCCCCATATTAACAGAAGAGGAAGTCGAATACTTAAACAACCCTATCTAGAAAAAGAAATAGAACAAGCCATCAATGTACTGTCTAGGAAAAATCTCCAGGTCCGCATGGATTTACAAATGCATTCTATCAAACATGTAAAGAAGAGTAAATTCCAATCCTACACAGAAAATTTGAGAAAATTCGGGAAGAAAGAGTCTTCCCAAATTCATTTTAGGATACAAGTATGGTTCGGTTACCTAAACCAGGAAGAGCCAAAACAGAGAAAGAAAATTTTAGGCCAAAATATCTGATGAATATAGGTACAAAAATTTTAATAAGATTTTCGCAAAAAGAATACAGCAATTTATCACAAGATTAATACATTTTGATCCAGTAGGTAAGATTCATAGAAGGAATACAGGGCTGATTCAATATTAGAAAAACTGTTAGCATGATTGATCATATCAACAACCAACCTAACAGAAACCAAATGATTTTCTCAACATATGCAGAAAACCTTTTAATAAAATACAACACCCTGGGGGCAGAGCAAAGATGGTGGAGTAGAAAGACTCACATATGCTAGCTCCAAACCCACAGTCCATAATTGCCTATGAAAAGAACTCCCAACAAATTCTGGAACAGTGGAGCTGCACAGAAACGGGGTGAAGGAGATTTCTCTTCCAGAGAGCCCTGAAAAGCCGATTCCAAATGTCCATCACGTACCCAACAGGAGCAGAGCCCAGCCCTGCCCTGGCCGTGCTGCACTGAGAGGAGTGGGCAGATCCAAATAGGCTTCAGGGATGGAATCTCCAGAGGCCACGAAGGTTCCTCCAACAACAGATGCACAGGTCAGTGAGAGAGAAGTCTGGACAGGCTGAGAGGAGAGCGGGGTGTCTCCACGACTCGGGCCCTCCCGGGAGGCAGCAGCAGAGGCAGCGGGCGGCCACAGGCTCCCAGAGCATGCAGGAACTTGACAGAAGCTCCATTAATGAAGGTCTCTGCATAAACCCCCTGAGGGCACTGAGACCATGAGGCAGCCCTGTCCCCTTCTCAGCACCAGAACTTAAGCTCCCATTGAATAGCAGGTGGGCCACGCTGTTGAAAGCCCTAAGAGTGAGGAGCAGCATTTGAATCTCACAACCCAAGTACTAGCTGGGTGGATCTAGGCGGGGGTGGACAGGAATCTCAGAAGTCAAGTGACTGGCTGGGAAAATGCCCAGAAAAGGGAAAAAAAAATAAGACCATGAAAGGTTACTTTATTGGTGAACAGATGATTTCGTCATTCCTCTCTGACCAAGAAGACCAACGCTTACCATCAGGTAAAGACATAGGAGTCAAGGCCTCTGTATCCCAAACATATGAAATAGATATCCAATGGGTTCAGGCCTTGGAAGAGCTCAAAAAGGACTTTGAAAATCAAGTGAGACAGGTAGAGGAAAAACTGGGAAGAGAAATGAGAGAGATGCAAGAAAAGCATGACTAATGGCTCAATATCCTGCTAAAGGAGACCCAAAAAAATGCTGAAGAAAATAACACCTTGAAAAATAGGCTAACTCAATTGGCAAAAGAGGTTCAAAAAGCCAATGAGGAGAAGAATGCCTTCAAAAGCACAATCAGCCAAGTGGAAAAAGAGGTTCAAATTTCTCTGAAGAAAATAGTTCTCTCAAAATTAGAATGGAACAGATGGACGCTAATGAATTTATGAGAAACCAAGAAATCACAAAACAAAACAAAAAGGGTGGAAAAATGGAAGAGAATGTGAAATATCTCACTGGAAAAACAACTGACCTGGAAAATAGATCCAGGAGATACAATTTACAAATTATGGGACTACCTGAAAGCCATGATCAAAAACCGACCCTAGATATCATTCTTCATGAAACTATCAAGGAAAATTCCCCTGATATTCTAGAACCAGAGGGCAAAATAAGTATTCAAGAAATCCACTGATCGTCGCCTGAAGGAGATCCAAAAAGAGAAACTTCTAGGAACATTGTGGCCAAATTCCAGAGTTCCAGGTCAAGGAGAAAATATTGAAAGCAGCTAGAAAGAAACAATTCCAGTATTGTGGAAATAAAATCAGGATAAAACAAGATGTAGCATCTTCTATATTAAGGAACTGAAGGGTGCGGAATAGGATATTCCAGAAGTCAAAGGAACTAGGTCTAAAACCAAGAATCACCTACCCAGCAAAACTCAGTATAATACTTCAGGGGAAAATATGGTCTATCAATGAAATAGTGGACTTTCAAACATTCGTGATGAAAAGACCAGAGCTGAAAAGAAAATTCGACTTTCAAACACAAGAATGAGAAGAAGCATGAAAAAGTAAACAGCGAAGAGAAGTTATAAGGGACTTACCAAAGTTGACCTGTTTACATTCCTATAAGGAATATTTATAACTCCTGAAATTTTTCAGTATCCGGGTAATTGGTGGGATTACACACACACACACACACACACACACACACACACACACACACACACATTCACGTACACATGGAGGCAGAGAGCACAGAGTGAATTGAATAGGATAGGATCATGTCTTAAAAGAAATCAAGGTAAACGGTGAGAGAGAAATGTAGTGGAAGGAGAAGGGGTGAAATGGAATGGGGTAAATTATCTCTCATACAAGAGACAAGTAGGTGAATTTTTAGTGGAGGGAAAAAAAGGGGAGCTGAGAAAAAAAAAGAAACATGAAGTTTACTCCCAACACATTTGACTAAAGGAAGGAATAAAAGGCACACTCATTTTGGTATGAAAACCTATCTTACAATACAGGAAAGTGGGGGAGAAGGAGATAAGCAGTGTTGGGGGGATGATGGAAGCGAGGGCAACGGGAGGAGGGAGCAATTTGAAGTCAATACTCTTGGGGAGGAACAGGATCAAAAGAGAGAATAGAAACAATGCGGGGCAGGATAGGAGGGAGGGAAATATATTTAGTCTTATACAACACGACTATTATAGAAGTCATTTGTGAACCTACGCAAATATGGCCTATATTGAATTGCCTGCCTTCCCAAAGGGAATTGGATGGGGAGGGAGGGAAGGGGAGAAGTTGTAACTCTAAGTTTTAGGAACAACTGTCAAGTATTGTTCTTGCTACTAGGAAATAAGACATACAGGTAATGGGGAATAGAAAGTTATCTGGCCCAGAGGACAAAATGAGAAGATGGGGACAAGAGAATTGAGGGATGATAGAAGAGAGGGCTGATTGGTGATAGAGGCAATTAGAATGCTCAGGGTACTGGAGTGGGGGGAGGGGACAAAAGGGGAGAAAATTTTGGAACGCAAAATTTTGTGAAAATGAAAGTAATAAGTTAAATAAATAAATTTATATTAAAAAAATAAAAATAAAGGAAACACAGAAAAATAAAAAAAAAATACAACATCCTTTCCTATTTAAAGCACTGGAGAGTATAGGAATAAAGGAAACTTTCCATAAAATAATAAGCAGTATCTACCTAAAACCTTCAACAAGCATTACATGCAATGGAGATAAGCTAGATGTATTTCCAATAAGATCAAGGTTGAAACAAGGATGTCCGTTCTCACCATTATTATTCAATATAGTAGTAGAAATGTAAGCTGTAGCAATTAGAGTAGATAAAGATATTTAATTAATTAGAATAGGCAAAGAAGAAAACAAGTTGTCACTCTTTACAGACTATATGATATTATACTTGGAGAATCCCAGAAATTCAAGTAAAGAACTCCTTGAAACAATAAACAACTTTGACAAAATTACAGATTACATTATAAACTCGCAGAAAGCTTTTGCATTTCTCTATATTAGTAACAAATCCCATCAGCAAAAGATAGAAAGTGAAATCCCATTTAAAACTAGGGAAGACACTATAAAATATTTGGAAGTCCACCTGCCAAAACAAATCCAGGGACTATATGAACACAATTAAAAAACACTTTTTGCACAAATAAAGTCAGATCTAAGTAAATGAAAAAACATCAGTTGCTCGTAAGAAGGTGGAGACAATATAATAAAAATGACAATTCTACCAAAGTAACTTAGTTATTTAGTGCCATACCAGTCAAACTATCAGATAATTACTTTGGAGACCTGAAAAAATAATATCAAAATTAACCCGGTAGATCAAAATGTCCCAAAAAGAAAGGCAACTAATGAAAAGAAATGCTATGGAAGGTGGTCTGACTCTAGTAGATACCAAATTGTAATACAAAGCAGCAATTATCAAAACTCGATACTCGTTAAGAAGCAGAAGAGTAGACAAGTGGAATCGGGTAGGTGATAAAGACCCAGTAATCAATGAATACAACAATATTTTCTTTGATAAACTGAATGAATCCCGCTTCTGGAATAAGAATTCACTCTCCGACAAACATTGCCGGGGAAACTGGATAACAGTGTAGTAGAAACTAAGCATGGACCAGTGCCTGACACCCTACACAAGAATAAAGTTCAAATGGGTACATGACCCAGGTATAAATATTGGTACTGTAAGCAAATTTTTGGAACAATGAACAGTGTGTTTATCAGATATACGGAGAAGGGAAGACTTTCTGACTAAAGAAGAGACAGAAAGCATTATGAAGTGTTGAGGGCCAGGGTGGAGTGTGGCTGACAAGACCAGGATGGACCTTCAGGGAAACTGTTCTTGGAGACTGTGCTCATTATCATCCATAATGGCTCTCCATGCCCCTCCCCCACATGTTGTTGTCTCTGAGACAAGAGAAGTACAGAAAACAAGGGATATGTAAAATAGATGCCCCTAGGCTCACAGTCTGATTACATCAGAAGACTGATTTAATCACCCTGATTTAATCACTGGGCCAGGAGAGGATCAGAATGTCATGTAGTCTTGCAGTACCTTGTCTGTGTAAACTCTAATCCTCAGATCCATAAACAGAATTGGTCTATCTTTTCCCACCTCCCATGACTCTTCTTTCAATCACATCCCTGGTGGTGTAGGGGCGTGGGCTGCCCGCTACAGTGAAGTGCAAATTGCATCATTTTGATTACATTAAACTGAAAAGTTTTTCCACAACCAAATCCAATGCAACCAAGTTTCGAAAGGGATGCAGAAAACTGGGAAATACTTTTTTTGCAGCTAGTGTCTGTGATAAAGGTTCCATTCCTAAAATGGGTAGAGAACTGAGTCAAATCTACAAAAATATAAGTCATTGCCCAATTGATAAACAGACAAAGAAGATGAACAGGCAGTTTTCAGAGGAAGAATTTCAAAGACATCCATAGTCATAGGAAAAATGTTCTAAATCAATATTGATAAGAGAGATGCAAATCAAACGTACTCTGAGGTACCACATCACCTGATCAGATTGCCTAACTTGACGTAAAAGCATTATGACAAATATTGGAGAGGATGTGGGAGAGTAGGAACACTAATTCATTGTTGGTGGAGCTGTGAGCTGTTCCATTCATTCTGTAGAGGAATTTGGAACTGTGCTCAAAGGGCTACAAAAATATGCATACTCATTGACCCAGCAATACGTCTTCTAGGACCGTGTCCCCAAGAGATCTTAATAATGGGAAAGGGTCTCACATGCACAGAAATATTTATAGCAGCACTCTTTGGGGTGGCCAAAAACTGGAAATCAAGGGGATGCCTATGAATTGGGGAATGGCTGAATAAATTAAGTATATGAATATTATGGAATACTGTTGTGCTATAAGAAATGATGAAGAGTAAGACTTCAGAGAGGCCTAGAAAGACTTATGTGTTCTGATGCTGAGCGAATGGAGCAGAACCAAAGAACTTTGTGCACAGAAACGACCACAATGTGCGAGAAATTTTTTGGGTAGACTTGGAATTTCGTTGTAATACAAGGACTCAAAAAATTCCCAATGATCTTTTAATGCAAAATGCCCTACACATCCAGAGAAAGAGCTATGGAATTTAATCTCAGAATGTAGCATATGATTTTTTTTGTATTACTTTTTGGTTTGTTATACAATTCCTCCCATCCATTTTAATTGTTTTACATAACATGAGTATATTAAAAATGTATTTAATAAGGATGTATGCTTGAGCCTAAATAAAATTTTATGCCTTCTTAGGGAGGGAGGAGGGGAAGTAGATGTCAGTGATGGGAACAAAAATCTCACTTATATGATAGTGAGTGTACAATACTGAAAATAAATAAAATTAATTTTTTTATGAAAAAGTTAGAAGAAAAAAAAGGAACATGTTTTCCAAGCACTCTTTTTCCATGATGGCTTTCTGGTTGGAGAGTGAGTTTCCTAGGCTCACGTAATAAGACTGTTTGGCCCTTCTGCTGATCCTACTGATGCGACATATTTCTGGGGAAATAACCCTAACCATAAACGTTTCTTTCAAGATCAACAAGGGGAGGAAGAGAGAGTATTTACTGACCAATTTGTCATTTTTACTCCAGTAATTACAAGTAGGTGACTTACAGATATATAATCTCTAGTACAATAGCCTCAGGAGCAGCCACTCCCGTTATCTGGGACTCCTCACCTCTCATTTGCTTGGTTGGGCCGGACTTCTGCAGTGCTGCCACTGCTTTAGAAAGTCCGGGAGCTTTCTTCCCTTATCCCTTTCTCCTCTACTACTGCCAACTTGGCGTTGAATTAATATTCCTTGAACTGTTTTTTAAAGTCAGCTTTTGAAGTTCCTTTTCCATTTGGGTAGTTCTGCTTTTTAAATCATTCTTCTCCTCCTTGCCTTTTTGAAGCTCTTTTGCCAATCGAGTTGGTCTATTTTTATAGTGTTATTTTCAGCATTTTTGCGAGTCTGTTTAGCAAGATGTTCACTCTTTTTTCATGATTGTCTTGCATCTCTTTCATTTCTCTTCCCATATTTTTCTTTACTTCTCTTACTTGATTTTCAAAATCCTTTCTGTGGTCTTGCATGGCCTGAGACTACTTCATATTTTTCTTGGAGCTGTTGAATGTAGGAGACTTAACCTTGTTTTGTTTCTCAGGTTGCATGCCTTGATCTTAACATGGTTGCTTGTTTAGATCTTCCTCATCATAAAAATCTGTCTTCACCACTAAAATAACTTTCTATAATCTCATTTTTACCCCTAGTGGTCATTTTCTTAGCAAATTACTTGACATTCTGAGCTCCTTCTCAAGTGGACAGTGCACTGCCCCAAGTTTCAGGGGCTTTTGTAGCTGTTTTCAGAGACATTTTGGGAGACCTGTAAATTCTCAGTCGTTTGAAAGGGGAATGATGGAAAGAGAGTTCCCCTTATTGCCTGCACCCTGGTTTATGAGTAAACAGAAACACTCTATTTTGACTGCAAATTAAAGTAGAATTGCCTCTCTACAACTCCTACCAAAACTTCCATACAAGTGATCTTACTTTTCCCATGACAGTCACCCAGGACTACTGAACAAATCATCCACTCAATAACCCCATTTTCTTTAGAGATAGAGCTCCCAAAGCAACTACAACTGGAGTAGTGGCTGGACCCATCCTTGACCTGGGGTTAGTCTTGTCTAACCCAGGTGAGAGAGTTTTTCCACTGATCTTTGAAGATATCTGTAATGATTATGTGTTCAGAAATCTGAAAACAACTAAAGATTGCAGTAATCCAGCCTACTGAGACCTGCTGCAGTTCCATCTCTGTCAGTGTAGCCTATGTTCGACTGAGAGGTGGTGGACTCGGCTGGATTGTGCTCTACTGTATGCCCTATACAATAATTTTTTTCTTTCTCCCTTCTACATTGCCTTGACTTGTAAATATACTTAACTCTATCATTTTGTCACTTCTACATCTCTAGAAACTGTTTAGAATCATTTTATGGGAGGATCCATGATGGAAGAGTAGAAAGACACACATATGCTAGGCCCGAAACCACAGCCTACAAAATATGTGTAAAGAAGAACTCCTGACAAATTCTGGAGCTGTGGAAGCTATAGAACAACGGAGTTGAGGAGATTTCTGTTTCAGAAAGACCTAAAAAATCCTCACTAAAGGTCCGTTGGGCACGGGACCAGAGCAGAACCCAGCCCTATATTGGCCGCATGGCACCGAGAGAACCAGATACGACAGGCTTCAGGGACGGAATCTCTGGCAGTTGCGAAGGTCCCTCCACCCACAGGCGCTACAGGTCAGTAAGAGAGACTTCTGAGCTGGCCAAGAGGGGAGCAGGGTGTCTCCATAATTCAGGCCCCCTCGGGAGGCAGTGAAAGAGGCAGCAGAGGCTACGGCCTCCAGGAGCAGGCAGGACTTCAGGTGCATTACTGAAGGATTCCTCATCAACTCCCTGAGGGAACAGAGCCTGAGAGGTGGCCCTGCCCCCACCTGAGAACCTGATTTAATCTTACCCTGAATAGCAGCTGACCAGCTGCCCAAAAGCCCTGAGGCTAGGAAGCAGCTTTTGAATCTCAGTCCCCAAGCGTTAGCTGGGCAGATCTAGGCGGGGATGGACAGGAATCTCAGAAGTCAAGTAACTGGCTAGGAAAATGCCCAGAAAAGGGGAAAAAAAATAAGACCGTAGAAGGTTTCTTTCTTAATGATCAGATGTTTCCTCCTTTCCTTTCTGATGAGGAAGAACAATGCTTGCCATCAGAGAAAGACATAGAAGTCAAGGGTTCTGTATCCCAAATATCTGAAATAGATATCCAGTGGGCTCAGGACATGGAAGAGCTCAAAAAGGATTTGGAAAATCAAGTTAGACAGGTGGAGGAAAAACTGGGAAGAAAAATGAGAGAGATGCAAAAAAGCATGAAAAAATAAGTCAATACCTCGCCAAAGGAGACCCCTATAAAAATGCTGCAAAAAATAACACTTTGAAAAATAGGCAAACTCAACTGGCAAAAGAGGTTCAAAAAGCCAAAGAGGAGAAGAATGCTTTCAAAAGCAGAATTAGTCAAGTGGAAAAAGAGGTTCAAAAGCTCACTGAAGAAAAAGTTCTTTCAAAATAAGAATGGAACAGATAGAGGCTGATGAGTTTTTGAGAAACCAAGAAATCACAAAACAAAACTAAAAGAATGAAAAAATGGAAGAGAATGTGAAATATCTCATTGGAAAAACAACTGACCTGGAAAACAGATCCAGGAGAGATGATTTAAATACTATGGGACTACCTGAAAGCCACGATCAAAAAAAGAACCTAGACATCATCTTTCATGAAATTATCGGGGAAAACTGTCCTGATATTCTAGAACCAGAGGGCAAAATAAGTAATCAAGGAATCCACCACTCACCACCTGAAAGACATCCAAGAAGAGAAACTCCTAGGAACATTGTGACAAAATGCCAGAGTTCCCAGGTCAAGGAGAAAATATTGCAAGTAGCTAGAAATAAACAATTCCAGTATTGTGGAAATGCAATCAGGATAACACAAGATCTAGTAGCTTCTACATCAAGGGATCAAAGGGAGTGGAATAGGATATTCCAGAAGTAAAAGAAACTAGGACTAAAACCAAAAATCACCTACCCAGCAAAACTGAGTATAATACTTCAGGGAAAAAACTGGTCTTCCAACAAAATAGAGGACTTTCAAGCATTCTTGATGAAAAGACCAGAGCTGAAAAGAAAATATGATTTTCAAAAGCAAGAAGGAAAAGAAACATGAAACAGTAAACAACAAAGAGAAGTCATAAGGGACTTGCTAAAGTTGAACTGCATACATTCCTACATGAAAAGACAATATCTGTAATTCTTGAAACTTTTCAGGGTCTGGGGAGTTGGTGGGATCACACACACACACACACATATGCACCCACACATAGAGACAGAGAGCACAGAGTCAACAGAGTAGGAAGTGATCATAACTTTAAAAAATGAAATTACGCGGTGAGAGAGGAATGTATTGGGAGGAGAGAAGGAGAAATGGAATGGGGCAAATTGTCTCTCACAGAAGAGGCAGGAAGGAGACGTTTTAGTGGAGGGGAAAAGAGGAGAGCTGAGAGAAAAACTTGAAGTTTTCTCTCATCATATTTGACTAAGGAAGGAATAAAATGCACACTCATTTTGGTATGAAACCTATCTTACAGTACAGGAAAGTGGGGGAGATGGGGATAAGCAGGGTGGGGAAGATGATGGAAGGGCGAGCAATGGGAAGAGGGAGCAATTTGAAGTCAACACTCTTGGGGAGGGACAGGATCAAAAGAGAGAATAGAAGCAATGCTGGGCAGGACAGTATGGAGGGAAATATAGTTAGTCTTACACAACACGACTATTATGGAAGTCATTTGCAAAATTACAGCTATATGGCCTATATTGAACTGCCTGCCTTCCCAAGGGAATGGATGGGGAGGGAGGAATGGGGAGAATTTGGAACTCAAAGTTTTAGGAACAACTGTTGAGTATTGTTCTTGCTGCTACAAAACAAGAAATACAAGTAATGGGGACTAGAAAGTTATCTGGCCCTACAAGACAAAAGAGAAGTTGGGCTAAGGGTAGGGAGGGATGATAGAAGAGAGGGCAGATTGGTGATAGGGGTAATTAGAATGCTCAGTGTATTGGGAAAGGAGGAGGGGAAAAATGGCGAGAAAATTTGGAACCAAAAATTTTGTGAAAATGAATGTAAAATGTTAAATAAATAAATTTATTTGATAAAAAAATAATTAAGGAAAAAAGTAAAGAAAATACTATATTTCATCTGCATTCAAGCTTTAGCAGTTCTTACTCTGGACAGCAATAGCATCTTTCATGCTGTCCTCCAGATTTTCTTGCAACACTGTATTCCTAAGAATAAATACGTTGTTCATAGTTAAAAAAAAAAAAAAGAATTGTTTTAGAGGTATTTTGAGTGATTTTGTGGAGGGAGGGCTAAAAAAGATACCTTCTTCGACTCCACTCTCATGACTCTGTCCCTACCTTTACCCTTTGTACCCTCCTGTTATGTCCTGATATTGGATGTCCAATTTTTGCTTTAGTTCGTGTCTTGTCTTAGGAAGGTTTGAAATCCTTCCATTGTGTTGAATGACCACTTTTTTCCTTGATGTATAATGCTTTATTTTTCTCAGTAAGTGATGATTATTGTAAACCTAGCTCCTTTCTCTTCTGGAATATCATGTTACATGAATTGCGATCTTTTAATATTCTAGCTGTAAGTCCTGTGTAAACTTGATTGTGACTCCCTGATATATGACTTTTTTCCTTTCTGGCCAGTTTTAGAGTTGTTCTGGAATATGGCTACAATATTCCTTGGCCTTTGTATTTTGGAATCTCTTTCCTGAGATGATCATTGTATTCTTTCAATGGCTCTTTCGTTTTCTGATTCCAAGATATCAGGATGGTGTTCTTGGATAACTTTCTTGGGACATGGTGTCCAGGTCCTCCTATTGATTATGGCTTTCAGGTAGTCCAATGATTCTGATAATGCCCTTTCTTGATCAAATGTAAATGACAGATGTTTATCCCATGAGGTATTTGATATTTTCTTCCATTGTTTTCTATCTTTTGGTTTTGTTTGATTTATTCTTGTTGTGTCTTGGAGACATTAGCTTCCACTTGCCCAATTCTAAATTTTGAGTGTTGTCCTGCTCAGTTAGATTTTGGGATGTTCTTTTCTCTTTTGCCAATTGAACTCCTTAAGTTTTGTTTTCGTTCCTAGGATTTTTTTATCTTCTCTTTACATTGGGGCCTTTCAAATGTTAAAGCAGTTTTTCAAGCTGTGGACAAAAATTTTCATAGTTCTATTGCAATATTCCCATTTATTTTCCCCATTTTTCTTCTACCCCTCTTAATGGCTTTTAAAATGATGTTTGAACTCTTCTGTAAATTCTTTCTCAGCTTCAGATAACTCCGTGTTTTCTTTTAGGCCTTTGTCCATAGGTGTTTTGACATAATTTTCCTCTTCAGAAATTGTGTGTTGTTATTTCTTTTCACAATAATCAATTTCTATGGTCATATTTTTTTGTGTTTGCTCAGTTTTTACTAATTTTTTTGCCTTCTTCCTTTCTTCTAAATTGGATCTCCACTCCTAGATTGGAAGGGGTTCTGCTTCAGGCTTCTTTTTCCAGTGGTCTCAGACAAGCTCAGAGTGGGCCCTTTTCTCTGGTGCTATGTTGAAGAGGGGCCTGTTGGTGCTGAAGGGTGTATTGGTCTACAGCTTACCTGAACATAAGCTTTGGCCCTGAATGTGGTGTCCAGCCTGTGATGAAGTCCAATAGATTTTTCTACATTTCTACAGGGCTACAGTGAAATACCCAGTGTTCTGGGCACTGGGGGGTACCTATTTGCCTGGGGTTGTACCGAAGCATGTAATATTTTTGGAACTAATGTCTGCTCGTTTCCCTGCGTATGATAAAACCAATGGGAGGTACAAGTATTGGTGTTTCCCTGGTTCATCCCACTGGTCTTCTGCATCTTCCACTAACTTGCTGAAGTAGGGCTTGATGCTTATTTGCAGGAGTTCTTCCTATACTGGACTACACTCCTCTTTTTCCTTAGGGAGACGGAAATTTCTTCCTGATCCTCTAAGTCTCCTCAGCTAAAAGACTGTGGAAACCTTTCTTTTTGATGACTCTTTTTTCCAAGATTCATTCTGGGGTACTGTTTAGTGACTGTTGGAGGTGAATATTGGAGAGTTGTAGTGATGTAGCACTTATTCTATAATGTTGGCTCCTGGATATTGAGGAACTGTTCTTTCTTGGTGTTAATTGTTAAGCCAAAATTAGCCCAAACATCAGAGAATCAAGCCATGCATAGGCAAACATCATCTTCAGAGGCTGCGTTGAGTGCACAGTCATTGGGAAACAAAAATCGTGTACAAATAGCATCTCCACTTCAGTCTTGGTTTGTAGTCTTTTCTAATTGTAGAATTTACCATCAGTGTGATAAGTCGCCGTGGCAGTTTGTTTAACCCCTTGAAGGCTGTTGACAAGATGTATGAAAACATCATCTAAAAAGTATGGAAGGAATTGTAAAGTCTTGTTTTACTAAATTGGTGACTGGGGCAGTGCTGGCATTGTCCATTATCCACAAACTGTGTAAGCAGTTCATCATGAAACTGACATGCAATGCTGAAAGTCTTTTCTGGACAACCACTTTTTTGCCTTTACTTTTCATAAGCCCTCTTGACTGACAGTGTCAAAGGCCTTGGCCAAATCTTCAAATATTGTGCATGCCCTCTTTTCTCCTTCTGGCACTGTTTTTGTAGATATTGGTCATCAAACAGTTCATTGGCTGTTCCTCAGTTTTTTCTGAAACTAAAGTGGTTATCATGCAGATGAGCACCTTCCAGATATTGATTAACCTATTAAGCAGGACTCTGGAAAGATTCTTGCCAGAAATGACTAAGAAAAAGACTACATTGTGATTGTCACAGTACAATCTGTTTGTTTTATCTTTATCGAGACGGATAAAAGAGGCATCCTTATACTCCTGGAGGGCCTTTTTCCCATACAATATACACAGTTTTTAGTCAAATTTTGTATGAGCAATGAATGATCTGCCTTGTAAACCTCAGCTGCAATAGAATCAGCACCAGACACTTTGCCATACAAAAGGAGCCTAAATACTTACAAAACCTCTTCCTGAAATAAAATTTCAGCTAGGGATGGATGGAATTCAACAAGAGGGAAAGAGATAGTGGCTTTAGCATAGGTTCATGTAACTCTGTTGAGAACAATGTGGAAGTATTCAGCCCATCTCTCTTGGATCATGTCCTTATCATTAATATACGAGGCTCAATTAGCACTGAGCAGTTGTGATGCACCATAGGTCTTTGGCCCATAAATATCCTTTAGGAAATCAAAAAACAGTTTTCCTGCTATCAGCATAAAACTTAATTTCATCTGCCTTCTTAGTGAGCGAAGAATGTTACATGTCTTGAAGAATCAATTTTACTTTACATTTACTGGAGTTAAATATTGCCTTCTCAGTGATGGATAACCTATCCTGACGACAAAGCCTTAAAAATCAACACATTTCATTCAGCAGTTTCTTCATTTCTCCATTATTTCTTTCAAACCAATCTTGATGTTTTTGAGTTCTGATCCACAAGAAATAATGGCGTGCTGAATACCAATTTTCTGAAAGCCACGCATATCTTTTTTGCTCCACTGTTGTCAACTGAGGGTTGACTCCACCTTCCCCCCAACTTAGAAACAAATTTTTCTGGCTCAGAGAAGCTGTTTAATCTGTTGACATTAATTATTTTGGTAATTATTTTTCCTTGGGGTCTCCACTTTTATTGAATGTGAATATTTAGCTAGAAGAGGATGTCTATCATCAGTCCAGAACTCTGCACCACACATTCCCTTCATCACTCTCATATCCTGTCTGTCTCTTTTTCTTTACTGTTTCATAGTCTAATGAATACCAATGTTTTCTTCTGGGATGCATTCAAAAAGTTGCATTGCTTTTTGGTAAAGGGAAAACAATATTGGTGAGGGGAACGTAATGAGATGCACCAATCATCAGTAGGAAGTGACCATTGCTTTTCCTATTTCCAACTTCTGTTCCTCTCAAGGCTTCCTGCTATGTCTCATAGCCTGAGACTCCTCTACAATTAATCCTAAGCAGAATTTTAAGTTTTTCTTCCCTTGACACATTGAAAAACAGATCAACAGGCCTACATAAAATTTTCCTTGAACTCACCAAGATTTGCGATGATGAGAACAGAATCACTGATGATGGTGACGTGGCATTTCTCTTTTGTGAGTAGCAAACACAGTTTCATGTGTCTGTTGTTCTCTCCTTTTATGGTAGGCATATAAGATTGTTGAGTAGATCATTGAACAACTGACACTAACTTCATCTAATTCCCTTTCACTGTACTTACTTCAGAAAAAAATTGTGTATTCAGTTTCCGCTTCAGTAAGTTGATCTTCATTTGTCAGCCTTGTTTCACTCAGAACAACTATTTACCTCCAATACCTCCTGAATTCTCTCACAATAAGAACTCTTCATCTTTGAGTTATAGTGCATATTACATGGTCTGTTAGTTGTGCACATTCTATATATTGAAGATTAGTGTAAGCATCTTCGTGGATAGTATCAGACATTGTGTGGTTATATCTGTGTGTGTATGTGTGTCTGTTGTAGTAGTCCCCTCCTACCATGGTAATCAGTCAACGCCCAGATAAGCAGTCTTTTTATGGTCACCTTTCCTTTACCCTTCCTCACACATTTTAATTAGCAATGTGAACTTTAAAAAGCTTCTTAGATATAGAGGGGGCTGCTGAATCCCACTGCTGCTTCCGGTGAGAAGATATCTTATGGCCTGGGCATCTATGTTCAGGGTTATGGCTAAAGTTCCCATTTTATCTGAATATGCTGCTTTATCACTTGTCTGTTACTAAAGGACATTGGGATAGGCAAACCTTGTAAGATGGCATGGGTGAAGTGTTTTCATTTGTGTAAAAATTGGATTTAAAATGAGGCAGAGTTGTCCAAATCATAAACCTCACTCTCTCTTCCAAGCTTATCACAGTCCAGTAGGAGGAAGGAGTCAAGATGGCGCATGATTACTCCAGATGTGGTGCATGATCTTGGTGTCTTCAATGTCTAAACCAGCTCGAAATGCTCCATAGCACCTGTTTCAGCTGCCATCATGACCTTTGGAACAAATTGTTCTCATCCACCCAGTCTATCACGGAAAGTTTTTACATGCTTGGGGTAAACACCCTCCTAATTAAATAAAACAGGTTTGAGATCGCTGATTACCTTCACCTTGGTTTAGCTTGTGTCATAAAATGGTTCATCAGAGTGTGGCTATTATACATGCTGCAAGTTCTTTGAGCAACAGGTGTGAGGTAAATGGATCAGGTGACCAACAAAGATGCAAAGCAACTCCGATAAATTCTCGTTGGTCCTCACAGTAATACTAGTCTTCCCTGAACACACCCTACTTCCCACTCTCAGTATAAATGACTAATTCAGAGTCACACAAAACACTATAATGATTCCTGATATAACATGATATCACCTACGGTTGATAAAGGATAATAAATCAGTACTGGAAAGTTTAGAGTGTAGAAAGACACATTTATTCACATTTGGTGGGGCTACAAATCTAATCAAACTTTTGGAAATCAACTTGAAATTTTCAAGATAATCACTAGATGGCATGTAACTTTTAATGGTGAGGGACATTAAGAGGTATATACCTCAAATACATTAATTAGAGAAATGTAGGGACCACACACAGAAGAATATTCATTCTTTGAACATAAAACAATAAACTATCTTTTATATTAATCTAAGAAAACATATTTCACTCTAATGTTAGGAAATATGTTTTACACTAAGGAAAAACGGCAATATCAAAGAAGTGAGTAAATGACCAGGGAATACAAAGCCAACAGAGTGGAAGACACGACTTTTCTCTCAGTAGAAGGATAATGAAGTGTGGATTTAAAATGATTTCTAATCTGTCAGATGCCATCACTTTATTGGTAGCTTTCCTTAATTAGTTTCTTTCTTCTAAAAAAAGTATTATTACGAAGACAGATTGTTTGGAGCAGAATGTGATGGTGAATGTCACATGTTTCGAAACTTTTTACACAAGATTTATGAAGCATTCTTTCCTGTATGTCAGTAAAAGTCTGAACCATAGCCACAGCCTATCTGTATCAACGGAACTGATATGTCAAACCAGACACTTAGATCTCTCTTCTTCATTTTTGAAAATGAATGAGGCTTCTCAGATCATGTTTAGGAAACCTCAGAGGTAATGAATCCAACAGCCATACACACATGTACACGAATCAGTTTTTCTTGAGCTCTATCCCAGTGCTCCTGAAAGGATTTTATTTGGCACATTGTCTTTTGCTACCCAGAGTCAATTACTTCATTGCAATGATCTCCACCTCTCTGTATGTAACTAAAGAGCAGGGACAGCGTCCCCAAGGAGATGCAAGGGATATCTAGCTAAAGCTGAAATTTGCCCATGGGGCCATCATATAAAATTTGCTGCACAAATTCACCTTCAAATATTATGAGGAATAATGAAGGAAACTACGACTCTCAAGAAAGGAATGTAGAATTGTTCTGGCCAGATAGCAATGGAAACTTTATAATTTTTTTCCACACCATCCAGAGGTCTTTTCCATTGCATAATGATTTAGTGATATCATCTTTGGGTAGTAGTTCAGACTAGAGAATCTAGCATCAAGAAGAGGCGTTACCTTATGCAGGTAAGATACAGCAAATATGAATATATTTATTTTCCCCCTTTCCTATGAGTTTTTCTTTTATGTCCCTCCATTCTTTCTTCCTTCTTTCCTTCTTTTCTTCCATCTTAATTTTCTACCTATTGCTTATTTTTAAACTTTTCCCTACTTTCATTCCTTCCTGGAAAAGGGAAGCCATATCTTAAGAAAAAGAAATTTAACTGTCTTTATGGTTAAAGTGAAAAGTGACTCAGTATGTCCAACAGTAAAAGCAGCCAAGCATTTCAGGTCTGTTCATATGGAGTCATATGAAGGGAAGCACAGCTCATATACATGTGATTGTGTGACTTTGTAAGTTTATATAACGGAAATGCATATTAGAGACCAGTCAGTCCAGTCAGTTCCTTTCAGGAATGACAAAATATACACAGAATACAAAACTTTCTTTCAAGATTCCACTTTCGGGCATGACTTAGCTCAAATATGAACGCAGGTCTGCTGATGCTAAAGTCACTTTCTTTCCGCATACAGAGTAAAAAATATACCATCACTGAACCAAGTGATAAAAAAAAAACCGCTGGTAAAAAAACAAACAAAACGCTATATTTGCTATAGTGTAGACATGACTTATGCCAGCAATGGCAAGGAGCAAGAACTGAAAGGAAGAATGTAATACATGCTCAGAGTTGTCATTATTTTCAAAGTTTACTGCTTCAGATGTTGAGTAGAGAATTTTCAAACTTTTAAAAAGAGGTAAACGTAAATTTTCCAGTGCAAATACAGGAATTGAGACAGCAATAAAATTTGTTCATTTGTCACCTGAAATTTATGTCTTATATGTTCAAATCCAGAAACTTCCTATCTCTCTAACCTACTTTAAATATTTGTGAATTTCATTTTATTATTCTAGTTCTATCTATAAAATTGTCTCCTTTCCTAGCCATTTACCTAGCTGCCAGGTTTCTGATATTGGAGAAGTCTCTTTTTTTCCCAGTCATTGGTTTTTCACCTTCCTTTAGTGGAACTAGAACAAATGAACTACTATATAGAAATATTTTAATCAAGACCCTGTCTTTCGCGTCCATTCTTTTGAAATATTAATAAATTATAAGTTAAAGAAAACATGACTTGACAATATGGTCATAGAGTAAGCAGGAATGCCCGGTTTTTTTTCTTGAGAGTTTCTTAGTACATTATCACCAATGAAAGCCACCGATATAGTGCTGAAACCTCATTTTCCCAATCAAGCTACCAAGAGTAAGATGACATTCAGTTTCTCACATATAACATGTGTTTGGAAAAGAGTGTTTCACTGGGCTTGCAGGAAATTGTGTGTCTCTGCTGTGGTGCCTTGCTGTTACAAACCGGGAAAGCTTGTAGTTGAGGTCTTTCATGTACAATATTGTGTTAATTGTTGCTTTTCCTGATTTTTTATCACATTGATTGATTAACATTTCCCTCTATATCACTCTCATGAATGTTCATCTTTAAAACAGATATTTATCTATTTGTCTGACTATATAAATATATAGATATTAGTCTCTCTTTGAAATAACTGAGGACGCATTGTTCTCTTAGCTCTGAACTTGTCCATCCGTGTAGGAAAGAATTTGAATCAGAGCCCGATAACATTGGAACTTGAATAATGCCCTTTTAGGGAGTTAAACCCATTTTCCAAAGGCATTAAAGAACAAGGGAAAGATCTGTGTGTATAAATACGTACACACAATATTTTTTATTGTTGTGGCAAAGCATTTGGAAAGTTAGGTCATAATCTTCAATTGAGGAATGACCAGACAAATTATGGCCTTCAAATGGCAAGTAATACTACTGCAGTATAAAAAAATGAAAGGGAAATTTTGCAGAAAATCCTGGGATGGGCTCTATAAAATAATACACAATCAAGTAATCAGAAAAAAGAGAACAATTTATTTAATAACTACAAGGTGGAAAGATAATCAGTTTTGAAAGATTTAGTGATTTCAGTCAATACAATTAAAAACCACAAGTTCAAAGAATGAATGGTGAAACATGCAATCTGCATTCAGATAGAGAAGTGATGGACTCAGGATACATACTAAGCCAGATTTTCTTTTTTTCCTTCCATTTCTTTTCTTTTTATTTCTTTCTTTCTTCCTTTCTTCCTTCCTTCTTTTCTTTCTTCCTTCCTTTTCTCTTTCTTCCTTCCTTCTTTCCTTCCTTTCTTCCACATATTAGAGCTCTTTACAAATTAAAAGTCATCATTTCCAGAAATGTCTTCTGGCATAGATCAGACTGTCTTTACTGATGTATTCGCTCACACATAGTTAATACATTATAGAAAAATGGAATTCACAGTGAAGTCAGTGTTAACATTGTTTTCTTTCCATAAGCATTAAGTTATGTAATAGACAGAATTGCCAAGTGCGGATGCTTCCTTTACCTGTACAGGTCTTCATTTCCCATAAAAATTTTAGAGAGTTTCCTTGAGAGGGAACTGAATTACTCTTAGATCACGCTCCTAGGACATGAGAGCGGCCAATACGTCTAAAAAAACTTATGAAGTAATAAAAATTTTTTTTAAATCTTCTTGTCTTTGCAAATATTGTTTACTTAATAATTATAATATGATGGGCTAACTGATTTTTCCTTGACTCCCTAGGTCACTCACAGTGTAGAAGAATCTGAAAATGTTTAACTTTACCAGCACTGTGACTGAATTCCTGCTCCTAGCTTTCTCTGACACCCGTGACCTGCAGATTGTATATTCCTTACTCTTATTTCTCATTTACTCAGCAGGCTTGCTGGGGAATCTCCTTATTGTCATTGCTACCACTTTTGACATGAGACTCCATACCCCCATGTACTTTTTCCTTAGGAAACTCTCCATTGTGGACGCCTGCTTTATGTCAATAACTATTCCCCAAGCATCCATTAATTCCTTGGTGAACAACAGAGTTATCTCAGTTACAGGATGTGCAGCTCAGATATTCCTGGTGCTACTTGTGGCATATGTTGAGCTGATTTTGCTCACTATTATGGCCCGTGATCGTTATGCTGCCATATGCCAACCACTTCTCTACCCAGTGATTATGAGTCCCCGTGTCTGTATTCAGATGACCTTAACCTGTTTCTTCACTGGGCTTTTGTATGCAGCGTTCCATACTTGGTATACATTTCGATTGTCTTTCTGTCGTTCCCATGTGATTCACCAGTTCTTCTGTGATATCCCTTCTCTACTAAAGATCTCTTGCTCAGAAACATTCAGCAATATGTTTTTCTTATATGTCTCTGTTCTGGTAATTGGGGGTGGCTGTTTTGGCTTCATCACTTCATCTTACATTAGTATATTTTCCACTGTGCTCAAATTTCCAAGGAAAGAAGACCGTAAAAAGGCGTTCTCTACTTGTGTCCCCCATATCATTGTGGTTTCTTTGTACCTTATTTCAATCTCTTATGTGTACCTAAAGCCACCTGTAGTGTCTGAGTCCATTAAAGATATAATTATGTCAGTATTCTATTGCATAATACCTCCTTTTCTAAACCCTATTATATATAGTCTACGGAACAAGCAGATAAAAGAGGCCATAAGAATAGTAATTAAGAGAAATTTTTTTTCAAAGAATGAAACATAACTGACCTCCTCTCCTAATTCATTTGTGTTAGTCCAATGTCATAAAAAGCATATGTACATAAATACATGGACACTAGTTATGTTTTAACTATTTTGATAGTTACTGATGTGTCACTGGTATAAATATATTGAAAGATCCCTAAAATTGACTTTAATATTATCAGTATAAGTGAAATTTTAAAGCATTACGAAGCATATTCAGTAATCTAAGATGTTATAATCTCGTTAACTCTTCTGTGGACTTTGGCAGCGCTTCTTTTGGCATATGAATTAGGAATGTATACCACATATTGCTCAGATAATTCTAAAAATTTATACAGACATCTCTGGTCCCTTAAAGAAACACAGAGTTCATCTCAACCTCAGTATTCAAGGTTTAAATCTGAAGGTTAGTAACATGTCTTTCTTTCTTTAAAGTGAAACATTAACTTTTGGTATATGACTGTGATGGAATACTATTATACTATCAAAAATGACAAGCTTAATGATATGACAAAAAGACTTAAAGACTTACATACATACTTTTTGTGTCTAATGGTAGCTATCCCTACAGTGAGTGGGAGGGGAAAAGAGGGAAAAAAAGTATGTGATTTTTTTATTATATGTTTGGAAGGGATGAGAGGTTTCACATAATACATATTCAGTTTCAAATGTAATCATCAATTTCTACTATCTTATTTTCTACAAATGCTTCTTTTATTACAGTTACTTAAATGAAATAATTAAAGAAATTAGCATGCTGAAATAATTATGCTTCTTTTTCCAGCAAGCTGTAGGCCATAGAGAACAATAGTTGGACATGCTTCCCCATTCTGCATATATCTCTATCTATCTATCTATCGATCTATCTATCTATCGATCTATCTATATCTGTATCTATCTATATAATCATTAATAAGGAGGTGTTCTTTTTTTTAGCCTTTTCTCCATTCCTGTAGCCATTCACCTAGCCCACACTCTCCCCCAGATATGTGGCTTATTTCAGTGGTAAATTGAACTGTCATTGCAGATTTTTTTGTCCATTTGGTTTTGCACATGATTTTTGAACGCAGAGTGGGATCTCTGCCTGCTGTAGTCATCAAGCCAGTGTTGGGTGAGCAGACCATTTTGAGGCGTCTTCCTCATACCAGAAAGTTAGCCATGAAACTCTTAAAAGGCAACTCAGAACTACAAGGACTGTGAAATACCACTGTTGATTTTAGGGAGAAGATGACCTTATGCCTTGAACATCTGTGAGTAGTGTTTTGACTAAAATTCCCACCTGGTGCTTTGGCACTTGGCATAGGACTTAGAGATAGGTAAATACTGAAAAAAGGCCTTAGTGTTGTCTTTTCATTTGTGATTATCTTGTATTTGAATAAGGCAAAGTTGCACAAGATCACGGGCCTCATTCTCTCTTCCAACATCGTCAGAGTCCAGTGGCAGGACAGATTTAAGGTGACTGGTGATGACGGGCAATGTGATGGATGACATTGGTGACTTCAATGTATAAGCAAGCATGAAGTGCGATACAGCTTGAGCTCTCATCTTGGCCGTTTGAACAAATTTTTCTTGTCTCTCCATTCCTCCACGGACTCAGGCTAGACACCTTCCTAACTTGCCAACCAGTTTGAGACCCCTCAGGTACTGCTGAAATGGTAGACTTGGATGTGGCCACTGTACATGACACAGCTTCCTGGAGCCACAGGGGAGACATAAGTGGATCAAGTTGACACTATAGGTGCAAAGCAGCCATGGAAAGGCTCAGGCCACCCTCCAACTACAGATAATAGTTTTTCTTGGACCTCTCCTTGTCTTCATTTCTTGGAGCACTGAGAGGTAAATAACTTACCCAGGATCACACATTTCAGGATATGGGTTATAGACAGAATAGAAATTCTGTTAAGAGTGAAAAAGGATGACAAAATTGATTGGAAAAGGGGGTAGATAGAAACATTTATTCACTTTTAGTGGGGTTACATATCTTTCAAGTCTTTTGAAAATCAATTTAGAATTTTCCAAAAAAAATCATTAGACTGTATTTAATGTTTAATGCTGATAGGCCTTAATAAACTTTGACCCACTCATTTCATTTATGACAAAGAGATTAAAGAAATCGGTACAGAATACATACGTATAAACGTATCTAAAGAAATTCTTTTTAGGATGGAAAAGAATTGGAAACTGAGGGGATGTACTTCACTTGAGGAATGGATATGCAAATTATACTCCATAAGTGTATAATGAAAGGAATGATTTCAGAAGACCTTGGGAAAATGTTGCAAAGTGAATTAAGTAAAAACAAGAAAATAAGCTATATGATAACAACATTTTAATGATAAGTAGCTTCAAAAGAAAATAATTCTAATCAGCATAACGACAAAGCACAGTTCCAAAGGACTACTGATGAAGTATGAAACATTTGCCTTGGGATAGAGAGGTAATGGACTCAAGGTACAAATTAAAGCATATTTTATTTTATTTCCTTTTCTTTTCTTTTCTTCCTTCCTTCCTTCATTAATTTCTTCCTTTCATCCTTTCTTTCCTTCCTTTCTCTCCTCCCTTACTACTTCATCCCTCTCCTCCCTTCCTCATTTTCTGTTTTTCCTTCTTACGTTATTAGCTACTTTCCTTCTTTTCCCTCTCTCTTTCTCCTTTCCTTCCCTATCTTTTCCCACGAGATAGTGAATTTGGTCATTCTTTAAACCTGACGACACATATGTACAAAAGGTTCTATTTTTGTCACCTCAATGGGTGGGGCAGGAAGAATAAAATGTGAGAAAATTTTAAGATGGCAATAGGAATGATGTACACGCAAAGATAGGATCACATATACATATGTATGTATATTTGTATAAATGTATGTATTTAATACAGCCAAAATGTATAAAAATCCCTGTATCAATACATATTTATTATTCTTGAAAATGAAAGGTGATTAATGGCCAGAAATACTTGTCTAAAAATTGTCTCAACATCCTGCATCTTTCGCCTTGAAAATTTTATTTAGTGAAATAGTAGGCATAAAAAATGGGAGATGGTGTATCAACGGGTTGTGATTCCGTGGATTCTATTCCATATATACCAAGAGGACTGCTGAGGGGGTGGTTTTGTTTGTGTCGCTCATTTTGCTTGCCTAATGCCTCTGACTGGAAGAAAATTAAAGTGATAAGATCAAGAGAACCACTGACTGGCTATCGTGAAAATTAGGTGATGTGAACAGAGAGAACAGCAATGCAGGTTAGTGGACATCACCATCCTCCTGTGCCTGAATAGGGAAAATGTATTTCTACATACATTTCCACCACTGACGTGCAATTTCTTCTTCCAGTCAGAGGGACAAGGTGTAGAGGAAAATAGTAGAAGGAAATATTATATTCCCTTTCTCCACTGCCCGTCAAAGCTAGGAACAAGTATGAATCTCTTCTAAAGTTTCTAATATTCTGTTCTTTACTCTATATGGCTATCTACAAAGATGATATGCCCCATGGAAAAGGAACATAGGGAGCCAAAGACTACACGTCAGAAGCCAAAAGACTTCTTTTGAAGTAAACGATAATAACTTTCATTGACGGCTTCTGATCTAAATCACACTGTATATATTGATGCATTCATTCACAGATTATCAACACATTACAAGAAGTGCAGACAATGAAGTTATTGGGAACATTACTTTGTTTCCATCAACATTAATTCTTTGATTGCTGGAACTTCTAGGGGTAGAAATGTCCTTTTCCAGCACAATTCTTCATCTCTTGTGTAAATATCACTCTTCCAGAGCTTTTTCTTCATCAATAACTTAATTTTCCAGGAATCACATATACAATACATCACAAGGAATATTTCCTATACAATAATGACAAAAATAAAATAACGTCTTCAAATCTTTACCCAAAGTACGTCATTGACAATAACGCATTCATTCATTTCTTTTTGGCTCTGTAGGCCATTTAGTAGATTCTGAATATGTCTAAATTTACCAGCACTGTGACTGAATTTCTCCTTATGAGGGTTTCTGAAAACCTGAGAATGGCAGATCTTATACTCGTTGCTCTTCTTTTTCACTTACTCAGCAGGCTTGATGGGGAATATCCTCATTGTCATAATCAGTTCCTTTGACAGGAGACTCTATACTCCCATGTACTTTTTTCTTAGGAACCTGTCCATTGTGGATGCCTGATTCATATCAAAAACTGTTCCCAAGACATCCATTAACTCCCTGGTAAACAACAGAGCTGGATAAGTTACTGGATGTGCAGCTCAGATATTCCTGATAATTTTCATGGCCTATATTGAACTCACTTTGTTCACTGCCATGTCCCGTGATAAATATACTCCCATGTGCCACTCACTTCTCGATCCAGTGATCATGAATTACAGGGTGTGTATGCATATGAATTTAGCGTGCTTTTTCACTGGACTATTTTATACAGGTTTCCATACTGGTTACACATTTCGATTGCTTTTCTGCCAGTCTAATATGATCCATCAGTTCTTCTCTGACATGTCCTTTCTACTCTTACTGAGTGACATTCAGCAATGTGTTATTCTTGCTTGTCTCTATACTGATAGTTGGGGTTGACTGCTTTGTCTTCATGGCTGCCACTTACATTAGTATATTTTCCACTGTACTCAAATTTCCAGTGAAAGAGGACCAAAGAAAAGTCTTCTCTATTTGTGTCCCCCACATCATTGTGGGTGCTTTAGTCTTTATTTCTTATCTCATCCTCTTATGTACCTGCATCCACTTTCAGATTCTGGGTCCGTCAAAGATATAATCATTTCAGTACACTATTTCATCATAGGCCTCTCTCTGAATGCTGTAATATGCGGTCTACGGAATAAGCAGATAAATGAGGCTTTAAGAATAATAATGAAGACAAAACTTTCTTTAAAGTAATAAAGGATAAATTGCAATTCTTTGCCAATATTCTTGAATCTGATTCCTCTACCTATGAAAAATCCCTTTAAGATACATGTTTTTGTTCGTGATTTTGTGGGCTTATGTGTTGTTATTTTCAATTTGATCTGTACAGATAAATAATTGATCTAAACAAATGAAAAGTTCCTAGAATTTTCGTCGATAATAGAATTTCAGGAGCATATCTTTTTTAGAATTTTCAGGAAAATCAAAAATTAAAAATAAAACAATATCCTTGAGCCTAGGTTTCTGACAGCACTGCTTATGACATACCAGTCAGGAATGCATGCCACATATGATTCAGAAGTTGTTTTCTTTTCCAATTACAGTTCCAATTCTCATAAACAATTCTCATCATTTAGAAGAAGTTAGAATCACATAGTTATCAAATAAAATATATGTGTGTATTTATGTGGAAAATTCTTATTGATGTCACTCTCTGAAAGCTGTGATAGTTTCCTGCTCTTTCGAGGATTAAATTTATTTTATTATCTTATTTTCTACAAATGCTTCTTTTATTCCATAAATTAAAACGGAATAATTAAAAAAGTAGCAGGTTGAATTAATTATGCTTCTTTTTATAGCAAGCTGCATGCCATAGAGAAGCATAGTTGAATATCCAGCCCCCTCTCTATGTATAGATAGATAGATAGCTTCTTTTTATAGAGAGATGTTCTTTTTTTAAACCTTTTCTCCATTCCCGTGGCCATTCACCTAGTTCACACTCTCCCTCAAACATCTGGCTACTTTCAATGGTTTCTTAACTTGTTTTCAGGACTCTGGGCATCCCTTCTTAAGAATGCATTCTCCATTCCTCACACAGTTGTCAAATCATCGTACTAAAGAAACATACTTTACCATGTCACTCTCCTAATCATAATTCAATTTAATGCTAATAAGAATAGGTAGAAATCAATGTCTTTCACAGTGCAAATCCCACCTACCATTCATGACTGGATGTTAAACAGCAAGTCAAAGAACATCAAAATAATCAGAAGAGTAATAAAATAATTAAACTTAAAAAAGCAAGAATAGATGTTAGAGTAATTAGTGGTCTACTCCGAGGGAAAAAAAGACAAACAATGGAGTGATTTGGATGAATGTCAGTAGTTTTTCTTTTTTTGGCAAGTGATTGACGGACTTGAAATACAAGAAGAAAGAACAGAAGAAAAATTTCGTCAAAATCAAAAGAAATAAGATGCAAGGAGTGATATAATGAGGAAATAAAAATATTTTTTTTTTACAATAAACGAAACATTGAGCCAAACTCTGGCAAGACACATAGAAAAAAGCAAGAAGAAATGTTCATTGATGGTGGGTAGGCAGGGCCAATATAATAATATGGCTATTTTATCTTAACTATTTCATATATTCAACATCAGCCTATTTTAATTTCCAAAACAGTTTATTGAATTAAGAAAAAAAAGTTAATGAAATTCATTTGTAAGAATAAAATATCAGGGATATTATAGGAAATAATGAGAATTTTAAAGTAACAAATTTTAGCAGTTTCATAAGGTAATAATTATGAAGATTATTTAGAACTGGATAAAAAACACAGAGGTAAACACAGAACACACAGCAGGAAACACACAGAGTATTTTGGGACTTCACACACGCAAAAAAGTTATTTCTTGGGGATAATGAATCATTATTTAGTAAAAACTTTTAAGAAAACTGGAAAACAGTGTGGCAAAAAGTGGATATTTGCCAAAACCTTATAGCACTTACCAAAAAAATGTCAAAATAGATAGAAGATCCTGAAATAAAGAGATATTACAAGATAATTGAAGGAATGTGAAATAAATTACTTCGACTGATGGGTAGGCAGACCATTGAGGAAAGGGCAGAATGAGGAATTCCTCTCCACCCCCGCCTAGATCTGCCCAGCCAGTGCTTGGGGTCTGAGATTCAAATGCTGCTCCCCAGCCTCAGGGCTTTCAAGGGAGGACTGGGCTGCTATTAAGGGTAAGGTTAAAATCAGGTTCTCACGTGGGGGCAGGGTCGCATCCTAGGATCTGTTCTCTCAGGGGGTTTATGTGTAGACCTTTAGTAACGGATCTGAGGTCCTGCTTTCTCTGGGAGCCGCTGCCCGCCGCTGCCTCTGCCTCTGCCTCCCGAGGGGCCTGAGTTATGGAGACACCCGGCTCCCCTCTTGGCCACCCCGGAAGTCTCTCTCACTGAACTGTAGCGCCTATGGGTGGATGTACCTTCGTGGCCACTGGAGATTCTGTCCCTGAAGCCTGCTCGGATTGGATCCTCTCAGTGTCATGCGGGCAAGGCAGGGCTGAGCTCTGCTCTGGGTCCTTTGTGCGACAGACTTTTGGTGACAGTTTTTCAGTTCTTTCTGGAACAGAAATCTCCTCTACTTCATTGTTCTGTCACTTCCACAGCTCCAAAATTTGTTAGGAGTTCTCCTTTACAGATATTTTATAGGCTGTGGATTCGGAGCTAGTGTATGTGTGTTTTTCTCAGTTAGTTCTTTCTCACAGCTTTTACTGAAATGCCACACCAATTTTTGGAATACATCTGATTCTTACATTTTATAATATCAGGTTTAATGTTATGTACATAATCCTTAGGATGTGAACAAATTTCCTTAGGCTATCATAATGCTATTCTTGTGCAAAATCCACTTGAGGTCCAAGGACTTTTCACTTTCAGACTCATGAACAGGTTTGATTGAATAATTTAAATTCAAAATTGTGACTGAAGTATTTATAACCAAAACTGTAATTTAATTGATATATCCAGAGGTCTTAACATTAGCATTGTGTGGGGAAGTCACAACGGATTTATTTACCACTCTTCTCTTCAAAGCACATAAAGTGAATGCAGCTAGATTAAGAAGATCAAGAAAAAAATGGACAATGGATAAAAGCTGAATGATACAGTGAATCAATACAAATACATTTTATGAAGCAGAAGTATAAAACGTGGAGTAATAGTCACAGAATGGTCAACAGGATTCCTGTCTGCCAACCAAGTCAGATTAATATCTAATTAGGAAATATTCAAAAAAATAAATTTTAAAGGAACACAGATAATATTAATATGTGTTTTTAAATACAATATTCAGTCCATATGTTTTCACACCTGTACTTTATTCGTATCTGTTTCAGTTTGAGTTTGATACCACAGATGAGGAAAGCCACCCACACCATATATTAGTAAAAAAATAACTGGATTTGAAAAATTCAAAGAATATCTAAAGCCATATGTTGCAATCCATTCACTTCCATAGAGTCCATCAGGTTTTAGTTGTTTTTAAAACTCCTAAAATATGAACTCATCACTTTACTGTGTGAAAACGTTCCATTATTTGAAGGTAGTGATCACCTCCTCTCTTAATTTTCCCTTTACTCGTCTCAATAACTCATCTTCATATGACTTGGAATCAGTGGTTCTTGTTATTCTGTTAATTATCCTCTGCATTGTCCATGAGCTTAGTATGGACTGTATGGGGTGTTAAGGGAGAAATGGTACCACTACTGTCAATGTTTGCTGATATCTCTTCTGGCCTGCTCGTCTACTTTTAGTATCTACTTGTTACTCAACTTTCATCTGTGACTCCAAGAAGCAGTTGCATGACCTTTACGCATACCCTGGTAAAAAAAAAATAATTCTTGGTACATTGGTTAAACTTTGTTGAAGATAAGGAACAGACTTTAAATCCATTGTGTAGTTAGGAAAGAGTCTAAGCATGTGAAGATTTTTTCCCATTAGAATGGATGAATGTGAACAATATGTTTCATTGGCTATGGAAGCAGCTGAAGTAGGTAGTGTGAATCACTTACAGCTTGGTCAGACAGCAAAGAAGTTGCTGTAATGTTAACGAGAGTGAAAAAGTCTCCCCTCCCATTAATAAGCCTCAGGTGGTAATATGACGGTAAGTTTGATTAGGGGAGGTTTTTTCTGTAGGAATAAGCACACCTTTTGTTAGTTTCTTTTGAGACACTGTGTCAAGAGGGTTCTGCCCCCTTGCTCTGAAAAGTCGGTATATATGTTATAGTGATTGGAGCTCAATCTTTCAAAGAGTTTTCATCTGAGAGACTCTGGATAGCTGTTTTAAGGAGGTCTCAGACATTGAAAACGTAGATGATGGTACTTCTCTCTGGTGATGATATATACATTACCTATGGTCAGACATGTGGTAGCCCTCTCTATTAGCCTTTTCTGTTTGCAATTTCTGATTGTAATTTCTGCTTGTATTTTTTGTGAAGTTCAAAGTGCTGACTTTCCCCCCTAACTAAGTTAATGATACACATGCTACTTTAAAGTCAGATTATTTACTGCTTTTTAAGTTTCTTTCTCTTAAAAAGTCAAATGTAAGAACATGTGCTTAGAGGTAATCCTGGGTGCCAGTGTTCTCACTGGTATAGATGCCAATGTCATCAATTACATATTGGCCATGTCCAATCATCTTGACTTTTGTCATGGCCTTCTACAACTCTGAATGAGATAATAAGATGCATCACCTCGCCCAACTCTGCCTCATTTAAATTTGTTTTATGTGCAAGGCAAGAAGTCACTATGATGAAAGATGAATATAATCCTCAAAACTGACATAATATTACTAACGTGTTTGACTAACAGTAATTTATGAGGTTATAAGATGAATTTTATTGCACAAATCAATAGTTTTATAAGAAATCCCATCAAATGGATATCCAGTACCATATCACATTCTAAAATTGGTAGATTTATTAATGACAAGTATAGGGACATGATTAACCTGTTAGGTCATTAATTAATAGGACTTCAGGGTAAATCTATTTATGCCCATCACTTCTCTACTGCTTATCTATCCCTCTTCTTTCACTTATACTATTGAAGAACCTCCTAGAAAACTGAGAGTTAAATGAATTACCCAGGGTCACACATATCCCTATATGGATTATACAGAATATGAGATCAGTTAACATTAATAAAAGTTAGAAAAAGTAAATATTGGAAAGTGTGACCAAATTATCAATTTTGCTGTGACTAAAAAAACCAAACAAAACTAACCAACAATTTGGGTATCAATTTAGAATTTTCAAGAAAAATCACTTGAGAGTGTGCAGCCAAGGTGACATAGTGAGAGCAATGACTCACCTAAGCTCTGAGACAAACTTTTTCAGACACCTCTAAAAGGAGAAGCTGAAAAAGTTTTAGAGTGGCAGAGTGCAAAAGGAAAAAGAGTGTAGAAGATTTCCAACTCAGGAGAAATTGGAAGGTCTATGGGAAGGTTCTGTTGCATGGGTCTGGGGGAACCCAGTACACAGAGTAGCTCTAGCAGGGCAAACTCCACCGTAGCAATGCCGAGCAGGAAGTACTCAGCAGTCTGGAGCATCACTGTAGCACTGCAGAATATCAAACATATCAATCCAGCACGGGACTGCAGTGGAACTCAGCAAGAGAACTCCAAAATCCCAGGTAATGGCAGCGGCTGCTCCCGAGATTATCGCTTTGCAGATTAAATGTCTGTAATTCACCTCGATGAACTTCCAGGAGTCAAAATGGTAGAGATCAGTAAATGCTCCACCCCTCAGCTTGTTGACCTTAAAAATACCAGGACAAATCCTGGAACAATTTGTTTAGCCAAAAGAATAAACAGTCTCTTAACCTGGGAGGCTAGGAAAATCACACAGAGAGAGTATTTTTGCTGTGGCTGAAGGAGATCAGTGCAGGACCAGAGCTGTCCTAGACATTTTCACCACAGGAAACCATGAGGAGGTTCTAAGCCCAAGAGGTGTAGACTCCGTAATTGTTCCCACTAGGACCCCAGGCGTTCAACAAAGTCAGGAAAATAGGAAATACACTAGTGCAAAAAGAGTTCACCAACAACCAAGACTGCCTGTGCCCAAGAGAGGAGACCTCCTGTGGTCAGACCACCCATACCCCACACAGCACAGCTAGTTTCAGGGCAACTTCAAGGAAACTCAGAAAGAGTTCATCTGGCCTCCACATAGGTACAATAGCCAGCTCAGCAACAGGTAAGCTAAGGCATTATAGTGTCTAGCTGAACGATCCAGAGGCCACAATACACAAAGTCTCCAGTTATAAGGATACAATGGTGGGAAAGAGCTCCCTGTGCCCCAGAAGCAGAGATTCACTGCAAAAGCTAGGAAACGTATGGTCATCATGAACACGAGTTGAACCAGAAGAGGGAAGACCATAGAATCTTTTTATGTGGACAAGGACAAAAACACAACATCAAAGAGGTCAACATTGAGACTGTACTCCAGTCTGAAACTTCAGAAAGGGATATGAACTGGTCTCAAAACCAAAGAGCATAAGAAGGTTGTCAAAAGTTAATTTAGCGAAGTCGAAGAAAAACTGATCAACGATTTTAAAAGCATGAACAAAACAATGACAGACAAAATTAAAAGGAATATTGGGCTAATGGAAAAGAAACCACAAAATCTCACTGGGAGAATTGGACAAACGGAAAAGGAAGCAGAAAAACTATCTGGACAAAATAATTCCTTAAGTGGCAGAGCTCAGAGGGTGGAGTAGAAAGACTCACATATGTTAGCTCTGAACCCATAACCCATAATTATCTATGAAAAGAACTCCCAACAAATTCTGGAACAATGGAGCCATGCAGCAATGAAGGAAATTTCCATTCCAGAGAGCCCTGAAAAACCGATCCCAAAGGTCCATTGCACACTGGATGGGAGCAGAGCAAAGCCCTGCCCTGGCTGCATGGCACTAAGAGGAACAGATCCAAGTAGGCATCAGGGACAGAATCGCCAGAGGCTGTGAAAGTTCCTCCACCCATAGATGCACAGGTCAGTGAAAGAGACGTCTGGACAGGGTGAGAGTGGAGCGGGGTGTCTCCATGACTCAGGCCCCCTAGGAAGGCAGCAGCAGAGGACAGAGGCTCCTGGAGCAGACAGGAGCTCGGCAGCAGCTCCACTACGGGAGGTCTCCACATAAACACCCTGGGGTAACTAAGCCTGGGAGACGCCGCTGCCCCCATATGAACACCAGAAGTTAAGCTCCCATTGAATAGCAGCCAGGCCTGCTACTGAAAACCCTGAGCCTGGGGAGCACCATTTGAATCTCAGATCCCAAGCACTAGCTCGGGGGATCTTGGCGGGTTTGGACAGGAATCTCAGAAGTCAAGTAACTGGCTGGGAAAATGCCCAGAAAAGTGAAAAAAAAAAATAAGGCCATAGAAGTGTACTTTCTTGGTGAGCAGATGATTCTGCCATTTCTCTCTGATAAGGAAGAACAATGTTTACCATCAGGTAAAGATATAGGAGTCAAGGCCTCTGTATCCCAAACATCTAAATTAGATATCCAACGTGCTCAGGCCTTGGAAGAGCTCAAAAAGGATTTTGAAAATGAAGTTAGATACGTGGAGGAAAAACTGGGAAGAGAAATGAGAGACATGCAAGAAAAGCATGAAAAACGGGTCAATACCTTGATAAAGGAGACCCAAAAAAATGCTGAAGAAAATAACACCTTGAAAAATAGGCTAACTCAATTGGAAGAAGAGGCTCAAAAAGCCAATGAGGAGAAGAATGCTTTCAAAAACAGAATTAATCAAGTGGAAAAAGAGGTTCAAAAGCTCACTGAAGAAAATAGTTCTCTCAAAATTAGAATGGAACAGAGGGAGGCTGATGACTTTCTGAGAAACCAGGAAATTACAAAACAAAACCAAAAGAATGACAAAATGGAA